>JANAVB010004399.1:7173504-7436004 GCA_029216955.1 Iris pallida | reverse complement strand
TCTGTGCTGCATTAGCACACAACCTAGCCCCTTGCCTGAGGCATCACTGTATATCTCATATCCACTCGATCCTGACGGTAATGCCAATACAGGTGCAGAAATCAGCCTTTCCTTTAACTCTTCAAAAACGGCTTAGCATTTCTCCGTCAAATTAAAATTTTCTTCTTTTCGGGTCAGCCGAGTTAATGGTTCTACGATTCTTGAGAAGTTTTCCATAAAGTGTATGTAATATTCGGCTAAACCCAAGAAACTCCGCCGGCACCACTGCCTTCTTCATCGACACCGACTCCACCGACATCACTACCTCCTTCATCGGTGTCGATTTCATAGGAGGACTATGAGCTTTTCTTAGCCCTTCGTCGCGACGCGCCCCCTCCTGCTCCAGATCCCCAGTAGTCCTAGTTAGGACTGTTTGTATCGAGTGTTTGAGTACTTTTTTTTGTATTTGTTTGTGACACTTATTTGTTTGTGATACTTGTTTGTTGTGTAGGAACGAAATCGTAAAGCACAATACTCTATAGGGGGGTGAATAGAGTTGACAGCGGAATAATGCTAATTAAAAAAATGTTAGCAGCAAGATCACAGAATAATAATCACAACTAAATAATGTAAAGGCAGAGATAAGAAAGCAAACGCAAAGACAGCGATGTATACTGGTTTCCCTCTGTTGAGGAATAGTCCAGTCGGTAGAACTCTTGCTACCAGTTGAATCCACTATTGGCAAAACCGCAAGTTTTCTTACGAAGTCCTTGCAACTTTGACAACGCGAGCTTTGATACGAAGAACTCGTCCAACTTCAATTGTAAAGAGGTATTTTTCTATCATGCCTTCTGATTACAATCACTCAGAAACTTCTAGACCGCACCGCACTGGCAAATCGACTAGAGGATTGTAATTGGCTTGGGATCTGAAAATTAAAGCTCGAGAAAAACTCTTTGGAAGACTGAAAGCTTTAAGTAGAGAGAAGATTGAAAGTGAATGAGTGAGTTAAAATGATCGAAATCCTTCTCTATTTATAGGAGTTCCAAAGACAGAATTCTGGCAGAATTCGGACAGAATTCGGGCAGAACTCGATGATCAAATCTCGGTCAAATCCGCAACTGCAGGAGGACCAAGTTCCAAGGATTTCAAAAACAAAACGGCCACTAACCGAACTCTGGCCGAACTCTGGCCGAACTCTGGTCGAGTTCTGTCAGGGTTAGGTTAGGGTTTTTAAAATTAGTTTTTGGGGAATTTTGAAAACCTTTTTGAAAACCTTTTTGGAGCTTTTGTAAATACGAATTTTTTTCAAAACTAAGGACATTTTAAAAACATTTTGAAATCATTTTTGAATAGCCTATTTGCCAGTACGATTCGGGTACATAGTATTCCTAGACTCAATTAAAATAAAAAATACATTGCTCAAAGAAATACAGACTCGAACAGGCAAACAATGCTTCGGTCTTGAACTGAGTAGATAGCCGTTCTTGATCATGTCCAAGAGTCCGAGATATCCTGACTAGCTCCATATATCGAGACAGAGTTTGATCAATTATTAAAATTAGTTTGACCATATGACCAATGGGCCAACAATCTCCCTCATTTTGATAATTGACAAACTATGAATGATATAACATCTAAGCTTGGAATCAAATCAAAAATAGTAAAGTAAAATTGTTCATATCCTGCATTGTCTCAAAAGAAAAGATGTTAGATCCTTATTTCTCCCCCGTTGTCACTTAACAAAATAATTGCAAAAGAGAAAGCTCCCCCGCAATCAATGTATAAGTAACAAACAGTGAAGAAACACATAAAAAATTATGACAGATGGTAGAGACAGTAAAAAAAAATAACATCACAGGCATGTATTTGTCTCAGGCAGTTTATAATATAGAAGCAGATAAAGATGCTAAAAATAAATAAATAAACTGATGTGAAAGATAAATAACGCATCTATTAAAGAAAATAATGTTCAAGAGACATCAAGAAATATCCAGTACAAGTCCTCAAAAAAATACTGATAATAAAAGCTAGAAACTTGGAATGTCGGAGCATTTCCAAGTGTATAGTAGACAATAACTAAGTCTCAAAATCAGCTAATATCATCATCACATCTCCTCCTCCTCATCATCATCATCAGCATGACCGGCATGTCCAGAAGGACCAGCTCCAGAAGTACCAGTGCCAGAAGGGTGAGGAGGGACACCAGCGTAAAACTCACCGACATAGTCTCGAGGAGGAGCACGGTCAGAACGGTACCAATCATATGCGTTACCGGGCTGAAAGTAGGCATGAACAGCCTCATCCTCACAGCGGTAACCAGAGAAGGCTGGATCTCTAGGAATAGAACCGACAGAATGTCCAGTCTGAGCAAATCGGAGATCAGCGAGAGAATTTGCTATCGCCTGATAACGAGTGACATCGCAAAACTCACGTTCGCGGGCCATATCCGTCATCGAGACGTACAAATCAGAAAGATGCTGTTGTATGCCTTCAATATCAGTGTCTATGTACACAAGGTCAATATCTCCATTCTGATGATGATCTCTAAGAAAATGATGTCGGATATCGATATGCTTAGTACGAGAGTGACATACTGGATTCTTAGTCAAATTAATAGTTCTTGTGTTGTCACAGAAAATGGGAATATGTGTGTAAAATAAATTATAGTCTTCCAAGGTTTATTTTATCCACAAAATTTGAGCACAACGTCCTGCGGCGATATACTCAGCCTCTGTTGTTGATAGGGCTACAGAATTTTGCTTTTTACTAAACCATGAGACTAAAGTCTTGCCTAAGAAATAACATGTGCCACTGGTACTTTTTCTATCAACTTTGTATCCAGCAAAATCTGCATCCGAGTAACCAATAAGGTCAAAGGACTTAGTTTTGGGATACCATAAGCCAATAGAAGAAGTGCCCTTAAGGTATCGAAAGATACGCTTAACTGCGCACAGATGTGATTCCTTTGGATTAGCTTGAAAACGTGCACGCAGACAAACACTAAACATAATATCAGGACGACTAGCAGTTAAATAAAGTAAACTACCGATCATACCTCGATACTTACGTGTGTCGACCGGCTTGCCTTGTTCATCAATATCAAACTTTGTTGAAGTTGCCATCGGAGTGCCAATAGGTTTGACATTGTCCAGATCAAACTTCTTTAGCAAATCTTTTGTGTACCTGGCTTGATTTATGAATGTCCCATTGTCAGTTTGTTTGATTTACAGTCCGAGAAAGAATTTCAGCTCTCCCATCATGCTCATCTCAAACTCATTCTGCATACACTTAGAGAATTCTTGACAAAGATATTCATCAGTAGATCCAAATATAATATCATCAACATAGACTTGTATTAAGAGAAGCTTGCCATTAAAAGACTTAATAAAAAGTGTAGTATCAACCTTACCTTTTGAAAAACCGTTGTCAAGTAGGAAAGAGCTTAGACGATCATACCAAGCACGAGGGGCTTGTTTTAAACCGTACAAAGCTTTCTTCAACTTGAAAACATGATCAGGGTTTTTAAAATCTGTAAAACTTGGAGGTTGTGCTACAAAAACTTCTTCTTTTATAAAACTATTTAAAAATGCACTCTTGACATCCATTTGAAATAATTTTAAATTATGAAAACATGTAAATGCATATAACATGCGAATGAATTCTAATCTCGCAACTGGGGCATAAGTCTCATCGTAGTCGATACCTTCTTCCTGATTGTATCATTGAGCTACGAGTCGAGCCTTATTACGAGTCACTAAACCATTCTCGTTCAGTTTATTTCGGAATACCCAACGGGTGCCAATGACCGGATGATCAATAGGCTTGGAAACAAGTTCCCAAACTTGATTCCGTTCAAATTGGTTTAATTCCTCTTGCATAGCATCTATCCAAAAATTATTACTACATGCTTCATCAATGGTTTTGGGTTCTAGCTGTGAAATGAATGCAACACTAGAAACAATATCTCTACTGGATGTACGAGTACTTACACCTTTGGTAATATCACCAATTACCAAATCCTTTGGATGATCAGCTGTAAATTTTAATCTTTTCGGCAGACTCTGAAGGTAGCTGGTTCCTAGATCTTCTCTAGGAGGATCAGCTAGTAATGAGCTTGGTTGAGAATCAGTTGGTGTTGAGCTTGGTACAGTTAGATCTTCGTCATTGTCATCGATAGTCGTTTGATTCAATTCATCAAAGGTGACGTTGATTGATTCTTCGATGATCATAGTTCGTTTGTTGAAGACTCTGTATCCTTTGCTCTTGGCCGCATAACCTAAAAAATATACCTTCATCGACCTTTTCGTTAAACTTTC
Source organism: Iris pallida (assembly GCA_029216955.1). Classification (NCBI taxonomy): domain Eukaryota; kingdom Viridiplantae; phylum Streptophyta; class Magnoliopsida; order Asparagales; family Iridaceae; genus Iris; species Iris pallida. Next base: position 7,431,706 of record JANAVB010004399.1, on the reverse strand, counting down.
CCAAATTGTCTTTTGTATTAAGAATAAAGCATTTACAACCAAATATTCTAAAGTATGAAACTGATAGAATTCTATCAAACCATAATTCAAATGGAGTCTTCTTCAATTTGGGTCGAATTAGAACTCTATTGAGAACAAAACAAGCTGTATTGACAGCTTCAGCCCAGAAATATTTGGGTAGACTAAACTGGTTTAACATTACTCTGACCATTTCGGATAGAGTTCTGTTCTTACGTTCCACAACTCCATTTTGTTGTGGAGTCCTAGGACAGGAGAACTCGTGTACAAAACCGTATGTGTCACAAAATTGCTCAAACTCTGCATTCTCGAATTCGCCACCATGATCGCTTCTAATACGAGTGATCATGTAACCTTTTTCATTCTGTACTTTCTTGTAAAAGGCGACAAATTCGGATAATACATCATTCTTGCGTGTCAAAAAGTATACCTACGTGTATCTAGAGTAATCATCTACAATTACAAAAACATATAACTTACCTCCGAGGCTAGCAACTCTGCTAGGACCAAATAAGTCCATATGTAGCAATTATAGAGGTCTAGAAGTACATACTGCATTTACTGACTTGAATATGGATCTGGTAGCTTTGTTCTTTTCGCATTGGCTGCATACCGAATCCTTCTTGAATGTTATGTCCGGTAAACCGCGTACTAGCTTCTTCGTGGATAATCTTGAGATTGTGTCCATATTTGCGTGACCGAGTCTCATATGCCACAGATGACTCTCATCACTTTTAGCCATTAAGCATCTACCTGAAATGTTAGTTTCTTCCAACAAATAGAAAACATATATGTTGCCTTCCCTGATACCTTCAAAGATAGTACTACCAGTTGACCTATCAACTATAGTACATTTGTCTTTGTCAAAGTTGATACCATAACCATGATCAGCTAAATGACTTATGCTGAGTAGATTATGTTTCAACTCGGTAACCAGACAGACATCCTTAATCACAGGATAGGGAGACTTACCAACATCACCGATACCAATGATATACCCTTTCAAGTTATTACCGAAAGAAACATAACCTTCCTTCTTCTTCTTCGAAAGTATTGCAAATGATGTAGCGTCACCGGTCATATGCCGTGAACAACCGCTGTCGAGTATCCATTTGCTTTTAGCATGTGAAAGGTGTTCCACCTACGAAACAGTTTGTAGATGAAACTTTTGGTACCCATTTCTTGTAGGGTCCTGAAATGTTAGCTTTTGGTATCCATGTATAAATATTTAAATCAACAAGCTTTCTGATTCTACATGCAAGAGAAATATGACCAATGAGGCCACAATAATGACAATATGCATGTTGAGTGTTGAAAGCTGAGTGATGTGCATGGTTGGTAGGTTTACGTTTTCTAGTATAGAAGAAAGCATACCTATAATCCTGTTTGGGCTTAACCTTTTGGGGTAAAGGTTTGATATGGTTAGGTCTGACACTGTTTTGTTTGGGAATGTTCTGATTTTTCGGTAAGTGACACGTGTTAGGGTAGGAAGCAGCAGTCTCAGGCTGTTTTCCTAACCTAATTTTTAATCTTTTGGAAGTGTCATACAACTTAGTATAGTCAGAAGTGAGTGCTTCCATTCTAACTTGTGCACATTGAAGACTTTTCTTCTCTTTAGAAAGTTCTTCTTTCAGTTGGTCAATAACCTTGTCTTTCTCTTCAGATGACTTGGTAGTCTCGTGTAATAAGAGCTTAATAGAAGAAAGCTCACCAGACTCACTAACATTATTTCTAACCTCAGCTAGTAGGTCAGTAAGTCTTCCTATTTCACTTTTGTACTCTTTGAGTACCTTCTTAGAGGTCTGATATTTGCTACGCAGTTTCCTGTAATCACTTATCAGTTCACTGAAGGCATCTCCTAATTGCTCAAAGGTGAAGTCATCATATGTATTAACTACAGGTTCAGTAGGTACCTGATCGGATGCCATAAAGCATATGTTTGCAGCGTCTTCTGATTGTTCATCTTCTGAGTCGCTGGCTTCACTTTCATGCCATATGCTGGTATTGGCATACTTCCGTGATGTTGATCTCTTCAGGTTCGCTTTTTCATACATGTTGCTCTTCTTGCTTGATAATGAGTTTGTAGGACAATCCTTCTTCATATGTCCCTTCTTCTTGCAGCCATAGCAGACAGCATCATCTTGATACCAGTTGTTGCTGCTATTGTTTTCTTTGGCTTTCTTCTCATATCTCATGAATCTTTTGAATTTTCTTGCTTGGAGTGCTTGATCTTCAGCATCAGATTCACTGCTGTCTGAATCACCTTCAACAGCTTTTCTGTGCTGAGCCTTGAAAGCGATCGTCTTCTCCTTTGGTGCAGGCTCTTCAAAATCTTGTAGCTCCAGTTCATGAGTGAGTAGCTTACCCATGAGTACTTCGAGGGATATAGTTGTGAGGTCGTTCCCTTAAATAATTGCAGTAGCCTTTGGAATCCAGTTCTTGGTAAGTGCTCGCAGGAGTTTGCGAATCTTTTCATGGTTACTGTAATCTTTGCCTAGGGAGGACAAAGGATTTACAATATCTAAGAATCTTTCGAACATCTGAGTAACTGTTTTGTTGGGCTTCATCTTGAACACCTCGTACTCATGAGTAAGTCTGCTGATTTTTGATTCTTTGACTTGAGTCGTGCCTTCATGTGTGACTTCAAGAAGCTTCCACACTTCATTAGCAGTTGTGCAGATAGACACCCTGTTAAATTCAGTTCTGTCTAAAGTACAAAATAAAGCGTTAATAGCACGTGCGTCAAGACTGGCCTTTTTCTTTTCTTCCTCTGTATATCTGTTATGGGATTTTTCAATTAAAACTCCATCAATATTTATACGAGGTGGCTTTTGATAGCCATCAATAACAATAGACCATAAATCAAAGTCAAGTGATTTCAAGAAGAAACTCATCCGTGTTTTCCAATAGGTATAATTCGTACTATCAAACAGTGGAGGTCTGTTTGTGGCCTGGCCTTCACTTGTGAATTTCACAGTTGTCATGTGTTGTGCTGTGATCTATATAACAATTAATTAAAAGAATAAATAATTGCAATGTTACCTTGCTTTACCTGTAACACCCGCTCTGATACCAATTGTAGGAACGAAATCGTAAAGCACAATACTCTAGAGGGGGGTGAATAGAGTTGACAGCGGAATAATGCTAATTAAAAAAATGTTAGCATCAAGATCACTGAATAATAATCACAACTAAATAATGTAAAGACAGAGATAAGAAAGCAAACGCAAAGACAGCGATGTATACTGGTTTCCCTCTGTTGAGAACTAGTCCAGTAGGTAGAACTCTTGCTACCAGTTGAATCCACTATTGGCAAAACCGTAAGTTTTCTTACGAAGTCCTTGCAACTTCTACAACGCGAGCTTTGATACGAAGAACTCGTCCAACTTCAATTGTGAAGAGGTATTCTTCTATCAAGCCTTCTGATTACAATCACTCTGAAACTTCTAGACCGCACCGCACTGGCAAATCGACTAGAGGATTGTAATTGGCTTGGGATCTGAAAATTAAAGCTCGAGAAAAACTCTTTGGAAGACTGAAAGCTTTAAGTAGAGAGAAGATTGAAAGTGAATGAGTGAGTTAAAATGATCGAAATCCTTCTCTATTTATAGGAGTTCCAAAGACAGAATTCTGGCAGAATTCGGGTAGAACTCGATGAGCAAATCTCGGTCAAATCCGCAACTACAGGAGGACCAAGTTCCAAGGATTTCAAAAACAAAACGGCCACTAACCGAACTCTGGCCGAACTCTGGCCGAGTTCTGTCAGGGTTAGGTTAGGTTTTTAAAATTAGTTTTTGGGGAATTTTGAAAACCTTTTTGAAAACCTTTTTGGAGATTTTGTAAATACGAATGTTTTTCAAAACTAAGGACATTTTAAAAACATTTTGAAATCATTTTGGAATAGCCTATTTGCAAGTACGATTCGGTATACACAGTATTCCTAGACTCAATTAAAATGAAAAATACATTGCTCAAAGAAATACAGACTCGAACAGGCAAACAATGCTTCGGTCTTGAACTGAGTAGATAGCCGTTCTCGATCATGTCCAAGAGTCCGAGATATCCTGACTAGCTCTATATATCGAGACAGAGTTTGATCAATTATTAAAATCAGTTTGACCATATGACCAATGGGCCAACATATTGGTTGCATAGATACATTGGTTATTGGTTGTATAGATCCATGACAATTTGGATATTGGTTTATATATGTTGTGTGGACTTTGGTTATTTTATGTTGTTATTCGTTTCATTTGGATGATAATTTACCGGTGTTGAGTGTTCCACCGAAGGGGTCAGCGAACCCAGGGATAAAATATGCTTTCTGTATTGTGTTTCAGATTAAACAGCAGGGAGAAAATGATTCTGTGGAGAAAACTGCATACTGCAATTTATTTATTTTTATTTTTTTCAAATTTAGCGACGTCTACTGACGTTTACCGACGCTTTCCGACGGCACATTGCGTCGGTAGACGTCGCTAAACTGGCATATATTGCCAGGATATTGATGTATAGCGACGTCAGTTTCGTCGGTATGCGTAGGTAACCGTCGGTAGACGTCGGTAACTTTCCCAAAATTTTATCTCATTTTCCCAGGATATACCGACGTATAGCGACATCATAAAACGTCGTTAATATTCTCCAGGATATACCGACGCATTGTGACATCGTAAACGTCAATATTTTTCCCAGAAAATACCGACGTATAGCGACATCATAAACGTCGCTATTTCATCGAAGAAATGACGGTAAACGTCAGTATATTACCGACGTATCTTTACGTCGGTGTTGGCGACGATCAACGACGTCTTTCCAAACTGTGACTAAGGTTTCCGCGACAAGAGGAAGACGTCACTAAATACGTCGCTAAACTGGTTTAGCAACGTCTTTAGGCGTTTAAGCGACGTCTTTTGGCGTCGCTAAAATAAATTATTCTGGTAGTGGGGCACAGTACGTAACAACGTCCAGCCTACACAACAGAATCGATGGTCGAACATTGTACAAGGTTACTATCTAAACAACAACTCACGCAAATATATAATGTATTTGTCAAAACTCAACTCCGAACGGAGGACAAGTATAAGATATGATAATACTCAATCACAGTCTAAGCACGATATGATAACACAGAATCACAAAAGCTATACTAACTCCAAAACAACAACAACTCTAATAAACTACTAAAATAATAATATCTCAAACAATCTCAAAACAAAGTCAAGATCTCAACTTATTACAATATAAGTTCAATATGAAAGTCTAAAGCAAGTCTACTAAACTTATCTTCCGATCACTTCTGAGTGTCAAGGTCCAAGGTAGCTATACCGTCTCCGGATCCCAAGCAAATAGGGCAAGGGTGCTCAAGACAAACATCTGTAATATTTTCAACAGGTCCAGTCAGGACAGGAACGAGCACAACTCATCTAGAAAACCCAAGTAAATGACAGAAAACTATAAAGATATGATAGACAGTTTTATTGATGAACATGGTAGTTTATATTCAGGTGATGGTATAGAGAAACATTTAAGATACAAGGAAAGTAAGGTAACTAAAACAAGAGAAAAATCATGGCAATGAAGACTATAAAATAAGATTCTAGCTGAACTAGAGTAACATGATAAGTCCAGACAGTAAATGTAAAACAAGTGTAAATCTAATGTAAATCCAGTACGAGACAAATCTAATACAAGATGAATCCAGTACAAGATAATTCTAGTCAGTAATCAAGAATTCAAGTGAGACCAGCTATATTCTAACAGTGTGTTTTAAATACCGAGATCGACATGTAAACGGCTGTAGATATCAGGCACATCACCTACTGATCAGGCGAGGGATGGCTATGCTTCCAGTAGATTCCAGTTTGAAGATTCCAGATTTGGAGTATGTCTACACGTCTTACTTAATATTTCCCCGCCCCGTAATACAATTAATCCAGAATTCGATACGATAATCGAGATGAGTCCAGCCAAACATGATGATACCGACAATGATTCCAGTAATAGAGGCCAGACAAGATAGTATATGTGTCGCATACATGAATCCAAAAATATTCATACGTGTTGTAACAGAGAATCACATAGAACAAACTAAAACTGAAGTACAGTAATTGACAAGTAAATGAGAGAACTATCAGAGAATGTACTCGCCTGATACCCTGTATAACTGATGGAAATAGACGTTTGAACCTGAGTCATAATGTCCTAAATAAAGCAATATAGGTTATGATGTATCCAAAATAAGGTAAATGAAATCTATAATGCAATCTACATGATTCTAAGCCAATCTAGGTCAACTCTGGTCAACTCTGGTCAAACTAGGTCAACTCTAGTCAAACTACAAGTCTAATCAACAAGTCATATAAGGTAAACCACTCTAAGCCTATATACAATATAGGTACAACGCATACATGCATATTCATTACATTCATTATTGCATACATAGATACTTGCATATCATTCATTCATATCCCATATACATGCATACTTCAGTTCATGCATTATATTCATTCACATATAATTAAGTTGCATACATAAACTTATTTTCATTACATATGTGTCATTCATGTATATTACATACTTACATGCATCTATACATTATATACATTGTATACAACATGTAAAAATAGAGGAGAAAAAAAGGAGAAAAACTGAAATGGAAAGGGAAGGGAAAAATGTAAGAAAAAAGGAAAAACAGTGGACATATACATACTTGCATCATATATTCTACATTACCATACATGCTATAATTATATACTGCATTACATTAGGTATACATTATGCATTCATATCTAGCATTACATGTATACCTTGCATTCATATCTAGCATTCATTATATACTTTCATGCATACATTGTATAGCATTCTTTCATTCATGCAATTATGCATTGCTTACATATATTACATTGATTGCATTCTTACATGCTTGCATTCAACCATATATATACATTAATGTAAAGAGGTTACATATCATATATATATCATTTCATTCATTTGACATATCATGCATTACATACTCTATATTTATTTAATATCCATACTACATAGTCTCATAGGTTACACAAAATGCCTATATCGTATAGTCACTCTTCTACTTAAAACCAATACTGTACCATTTGGACTTTCACTAAATTCTAGTATTAAAGTATGTCCTAGCCCTTCTTGTTAGCTTTCCGAAACTTCAAACGGATCGCATTTTCGTGTCCGGAAGCTCCCGGAATCGCGAAAATACCGAAACGCATTTGTCTTTCGGACAGCTGACACTCAAATAATTTTACAGAAAGTGCTAGAACGATTTTGTCTTATTAAAATATATATTTGGAAAGCTAACTTCGATACGGTTCTTTTAAAAATGGAAGATTAATCGGAGTTCTCAGCTAAAAGTTATGACATTTCTAAGTTGCTTTGGTTAATAAAAACGTGGATTAATACTATGACGAATTTGAGTTATTTTGGACAAAAGAAACACATGTAGGCCAAGATACATGGATACCAACATAGGTATCCAAATAAAACTCATTCTAATCATTCTAACTAAGATCAATCCACCCTCTAACCATTCTAAAACTGAATTTAAATATCTATTTAAACTATTAGCATACATACAAACACATGGGGTGTCCTAATTTGGGATCTATCAAGCAGGACACAAGACACATATCTAAAATTCTCAAGAGAGCTCCAAATGGCCTCAAATTTGAATTAAATGGGGGTACATGCATGAGGGTGGATCCTATGGATTCAAAACTAACTAATTTGTATAATAAATCAATTTAGAGGGTTGGTTTTACCTATTGGAAGTGGAATCCCAATGATACTTCCAATGACACGACTCCGACACGAAGATCTTCCAAAAAGGACACTCCTCCTTGCACTTTGTTCCAAATTTTTGCTAGCACCCTCCCTTGGTAGTATGAGAAGGTTGGATGGAAGTTTTGGTGGAGGGATGTAAGGATTTGGAGATCAAATCAAAGAGGGAAGCTCTCTAATTTGGGAAAGAACACTTTGTAAAGGAAAAGAGACAAGATGGAATGAAATAAAAGGAAGGAAGGCTAACCTACCTATAGTGGCTGCCATTAAACCCTATTTGGGCCTTAGGGGAAAGCCCAATAAGGCCTCAACTAGTCCTCTTGGTTAATTTTAAGTTAGGTTCAAGTTTGGGATCAAAAGGGTTAAATTTAAACCTCTAACTTAACCAATCAAACAAGTGGGATTAGTCCAAACTTACTAACTTAATTAGTAGGGTTCGTGGGCCATGACTAACTAATCTTGGAGTTCCTTCTAGAGTCTAAGCTATCCGGGTCACTAACACAAGTCGGAACGAAACAAAACTCAAACCCGACTAGACAAATCCCGTAAAATCAATATTCAAATATAAAAATTCCCAAAATATTAAAATATAAAAAATGACCAAAATTATAATACATCAATTTAAATATTATTAAAATAATCTAAAATTCATCAATTAATCAAAATTCAAAAGTCACAAAATGACCAAAATACCCTTAGCCTAAAAAGTTATAAATAGTCATTCTAAACACATGGTTAGGTTCCCATGGTCATGGTTAGTCTCTAGGCTCAATAATTCTAGGGTTCACTAGCTAACACATCAAAATTATAATTCACCAATTTTAAATAGTATTAAATTAATTAAAATTCCTATAAATCATAAATTCTATTATTAAATAATAAACTTTTACAAAAGTTCAAAATTTACCTCATTTTAGAAAAGTGGGTGTTACAAATGCTCCTCCGATATCATCTCTTCCTGCCTCTAATGCTCCTCCGGCATCATCTCCTCAAGCGAAACCAGGCCCTCCTAAGCCAACAACAGTTGACAAGTTTCTTATATTTCCTACAAGTTATTCTTTACATGAATTATCGATTTTCGATTTTTGAACTCATATACCAATGGCCTGCCCCAAGCTAATACAACTAGTCACAGCTGTAGGGATCATCCCCTGCAACTGAATACACACTTCACTCTGATATCCTAACTGATTCCTAGGATACTAGGACTGATACATGTAATGCTCGCTCCGTACGGTGCATTATGCTGAGTCATTAACTCGAATAGTTGTGTTGATCTGATGAAGTATCGACGCAAGTCGATACAAGAGTTATGATGACCCAAAGAACGTATCGAGTAAACTTGATGCAAGTATTAAGTTGGCTCGAGAGAAAGCATTAAGTCGGTTCGAAGATTCTAAGAAATCGAATCGATGCAACGCACAAGTCTGATTCGGACAAGTATTAATTTTAGTTGGTTTCTTGTGCAGGCTATACGTTTATGCCGAAATATAAGAGGTCGACATTGTTGGCCCATTGGTCATATGGTCAAACTGATTTTAATAATTGATCAAACTCTGTCTCGATATATGGAGCTATTCAGGATATCTCGGACTCTTGGACATGATCAAGAACGACTATCTACTCAGTTCAAGACCGAAGCGTTGTTTGCCTGTTCGAGTCTGTATTTCTTTGAGCAATGTATTTTTCATTTTAATTGAGTCTAGGAATACTGTGTACACCGAGTCGTACTGGCAAATAGGCTATTCCAAAAAGATTTTAAACTGTTTTTAAAATGTCCTTAGTTTTGAAAAACATTCGTATTTACAAAAGCTCCAAAAAGGTTTTCAAAAAGGTTTTCAAAATTCCCCAAAAACTAATTTTAAAAACCCTAACCTAACCCTGACAGAACTCGGCCAGAGTTCGGCCAGAGTTCGGTTAGTGGCTATTTTGTTTTTGAAATCCTTGGAACTTGGTCCTCCTGCAGTTGCGGATTTGACCGAGATTTGCTCATCGAGTTCTGCCAGAATTCTGCCAAAATTTTGTCTTTGGAACTCCTATAAATAGAGAAGGATTTTGATCATTTTAACTCACTCATTCACTTTCAATCTTCTCTCTACTTAAAGCTTTCAGTCTTCCAAAGAGTTTTTCTCGAGCTTTAATTTTCAGATCCCAAGCCAATTACAATCCTCTAGTTGATTTGCCAGTGCGGTTCGGTCTAGAAGTTTTAGAGTGATTTTAATTAGAAGGCTTGATAGAAGAATACCTCTTCACAATTGAAGTTGGACGAGTTCTTCGTATCAAAGCTCGCGTTGTAGAAGTTGCAAGGACTTCGTAAGAAAACTTGCGGTTTTGCCAATAGTAGATTCAACTGGTAGCAAGAGTTCTACCGACTGGATTAGTCCTCAACAGAGGGAAACCAGTATACATCGCTGTCTTTGCGTTTGCTTTCTTATCTCTGTCTTTACATTATTTAGTTGTGATTATTATTCTGTGATCTTGCTGCTAACATTTTTTAATTAGCATTATTCCACTGCCAACTCTATTCACACACCCTCTAGAGTATTGTGCTTTACGATTTCGTTCCTACAATTGGTATCAGAGCGGGTGTTACAGGTAAAGCAAGGTAACATTGCAATTATTTATTCATTTAACTAATTATTATATAGATCACAGCACAACACATGGCAACTGTGAAATTCATAAGTGAAGGCCAGGCCATAAATAGACCTCCACTGTTTGATGGTACGAATTATACCTATTGGAAAACACGGATGAGTTTCTTCTTGAAATCACTTGACTTTGATTTATGGTATATTTTTATTGATGGCTATCAAAAGCCATCTCGTATAAATGTTGATAGAGTTTTAATTGAAAAACCACATAACAGATATACAGAGGAAGAAAAGAAAAAGGCCAGTCTTGACGTACGTGCTATTAACGCTTTATGTTGTGCTTTAGACAGAACTGAATTTAACAGGGTGTCTATCTGCACAACTGCTAATGAAGTGTGGAAGCTTCTTGAAGTCACACATGAAGGCACGACTCAAGTCAAAGAATCAAAGGTCAGCAGACTTACTCAAGAGTATGAGGTGTTCAAGATGAAGCCCAACGAAACAGTTACTCAGATGTTCGAAAGATTCTTGGATAATGTAAATCCTTTGTCCTCCCTAGGCAAAGATTACAGTAACCATGAAAAGATTCGCAAACTCCTGCGAGCACTTACCAAGAACTGGATTCCAAAGGCTACTGCAATCATTGAAGGGAACGACCTCACAACTATGTCCCTCGAAGTACTCATGGGTAAGCTACTCACTCATAAACTGGAGCTACAAGATTTTGAAGAGCCTACACCAAAGGAGAAGACGATCGCTTTCAAGACTCAGCACAGAAAAGCTGCTGAAGGTGATTCAGACAGCAGTGAATCTGATGCTGAAGATCAAGCACTCCTAGCAAGGAAATTCAAAAGATTCATGAGATATGAGAAGAAAGCCAAAGAAAACAATAGCAGCAACAACTAGTATCAAGATGATGCTGTCTGCTATGGCTGCAAGAAGAAGGGACACATGAAGAAGGATTGTCCTACAAACTCATCATCAAGCAAGAAGAGCAACAGGTATGAGAAAGGGAACCTGAAGAGATCAACATCTCGGAAGTATGCCAACACCAGCATATGGCATGAAAGTGAAGCCAGCGACTAGAAGATGAACAATTAGAAGACGCTGCAAACGTATGCTTTATGGCATCCGATCAGGTACTCTCTGAACCTGTAGTTGATACATATGACGATTTCACCTTTGAGCAATTAGGAGATGCCTTCAGTGAACTGATAAGTGATTACAGGAAACTGCATAGCAAATATCAGACCTCTAAGAAGGTACTCAAAGAGTACAATGGTGAAATATGAAGACTTACCGACCTACTAGCTGAGGTTAGAAATAATGTTAGTGAGTCTGGTGAGCATTCTTCTATTAAGCTCTTATTACACGAGACGACCAAGTCATCTGAAGAGAAAGACAAGGTTATTGACCAACTGAAAGAATAACTTTCTAAAGAGAAGAAAAGTCTTCAATGTGCACAAGTCAGAATGGAAGCACTCACTTCTGACTATACTAAGTTGTATCACACTTCCAAAAGATTGGAAATTAGGTTAGGAAAACAGCCTGAGACTGCTGCTTCCTACCCTAACACGTGTCACTTACCGAAAAATCGGAACATTCCCAAACCAAATACTGTCAGACCTAACCATATCAAACCTTTACCCCAAAAGGTTAAGCCCAAACAGGATTATAGGTATGCTTTCTTCTATACTAGAAAACCTAAACCTACCAACCATGCACATCACTCAGCTTTCAATACTCAACATGCACATTGTCATTATTGTGGCCTCATTGGTCATATTTCTTCTGCATGTAGAATCAGAAAGCTTGTTGATTTAAATATTTATGCATGGATACCAAAAGCTAACATTTCAGGACCCTACAAGAAATGGGTACCAAAAGTTTTATCTATAAATTATTTTGTAGGTGGAACACCTTTCACATGCTAAAAGCAAATGGATACTCGACAGCGGTTGTTCACGGCATATGACCAGTGACGCTATATTATTTGCAACACTGTCGAAGAAGAAGAAGAAGGAAGGTTATGTTTCCTTCGGTAATAACTTGAAAGGGTATATCATTGGTATCGGTGATGTTGGTAAGTCTCCCTATCCTGTGATTAAAGATGTCTGTCTGGTTACCGAGTTGAAACATAATCTACTCAGCATAAGTCATTTATCTGATCATGGTTATGGCATCAACTTTGGCAAAGACAAATGTACTATAGTTGATAGCTCAACTGGTAGTACTATCTTTGAAGGTATCAGGAAAGACAATATATATGTTTTCTATTTGTTGGAAGAAACTAACATTTCAGGTAGATGCTTAATGGCTAAAAGTGATGAGAGTCATCTGTGGCATATGAGACTCGGTCACGCAAATATGGACACAATCTCAAGATTATCCACGAACAAGCTAGTACGCGATTTACCGGACATAACATTCAAGAAGGATTCGGTATGCAGCCAATGTGAAAAGAACAAAGCTACCAGATCCACATTCAAGTCAGTAAACGCAGTATGTACAACTAGACCTCTACAATTGCTACATATGGACTTATTTGGTCCTAGCAGAGTTGCTAGCCTCGGAGGTAAGTTATATGCTTTTATAATTATAGATGATTACTCTAGATACACGTGGGTATACTTCTTGACACGCAAGAATGATGCATTATCTGAATTTGTCGTCTTTTGCAAAAAAGTACAGAATGAAAAAGGTTACATGATCACTCGTATTAGAAGCAATCATGGTGGCAAATTCGAAAATGCAGAGTTTGAGCAATTTTGTGACACACACGGTTTTGAACACGAGTTCTCCTGCCCTAGGACTCCACAACAAAATGGAGTTGTGGAACGTAAGAACAGAACTCTATCCGAAATGGCCAGAGTAATGTTAAACCAGTTTAGTCTACCTAAATATTTCTGGGCTGAAGCTGTCAATACAGCTTGTTTTGTTCTCAATAGAGTTCTAATTCGACCCAAATCGAAGAAGACTCCATTTGAGTTATGGTTTGATAGAATTCCATCAGTTTTATATTTTAGAATATTTGGTTGTAAGTGCTTTATTCTTAATACAAAAGACAATTTGGGAAAGTTTAACAAAAAGGCCGATGAAGGTATATTTTTAGGTTATGTGGCCAAGAGCAAAGGATACAGAGTCTTCAACAAACGAACTATGATCATCGAAGAATCAATCAACGTCACCTTTGATAAATTAAATCAAATGACTATCGATGACAATGACGAAGATCTAACTGTACCAAGCTCAACACCAGCTGATTCTCAACCAAGCTCAGCACTAGCTGATCCTCCTAGAGAAGATCCAGGAACCAGCTACCTTCAGAGTCTGCCGAAAAGATTAAAATTTACAGCTGATCATCCAAAGGATTTGGTAATTGGTGATATTACCAAAGGTGTAAGTACTCGTACATCCAGTAGAGATATTGTTTCTAGTGTTGCAATCATTTCACAGCTAGAACCCAAAACCATTGATGAAGCATGTAGTGATAATTTTTGGATAGATGCTATGCAAGAGGAATTAAACCAATTTGAACGGAATCAAGTTTGGAAACTTGTTCCCAAGCCTATTGATCATCCGGTCATTGGCACCCGTTGGGTATTCCGAAATAAACTGAACGAGAATGGTTTAGTGACTCGTAATAAGGCTCGACTCGTAGCTCAAGAATACAATCAGGAATAAGGTATCGACTACGATGAGACTTATGCCCCAGTTGCGAGATTAGAATCCATTCGCATGTTATGTGCATTTGCATGTTTTTATAATTTTAAATTATTTCAAATGGATGTCAAGAGTGCATTTTTAAATGGTTTTATAAAAGAAGAAGTTTTTGTAGCACAACCTCCAAGTTTCACAGATTTTAAAAACTCTGATCATGTTTTCAAGTTGAAGAAAGCTTTGTACGGTTTAAAACAAGCCCCTCGTGCTTGGTATGATCGTCTAAGCTCTTTCCTACTTGATAACTATTTTTCGAAAGGCAAGATTGACACTACACTTTTTATTAAGTCTTTTAATGGCAAGCTTCTCTTAATACAAGTCTATGTTGATGATATTATATTTGGATCTACTGATGAATCTCTTTGTCAAGAATTCTCTAAGTGTATGCAGAATGAGTTTGAGATGAGCATGATGGGAGAGCTGAAATTCTTTCTCGGGCTGCAAATCAAATAAACTGACAATAGGACATTCATAAATCAAGCCAAGTACACAAAAGATTTGCTAAAGAAGTTTGATCTGGACAATGTCAATCCTATTGGCACTCCGATGGCAACTTCAACAAAGCTTGATATTGATGAACAAGACAAGCCGGTCGACACACGTAAGTATCGAGGTATGATCGGTAGTTTACTTTATTTAACTGCTCGTCGTCCAGATATTATGTTTAGTGTTTGCCTATGTGCACGTTTTCAAGCTAATCCAAAGGAATCACATCTGTGCGCAGTTAAGCGTATCTTTCGATACCTTAAGGGGACTTCTTCTGTTGGCTTATGATATCCCAAAACTAAGTCCTTTGACCTTATTGGTTATTCGGATGCAGATTTTACTGGATGCAAAGTTGATAGAAAAAGTACCAGCGGCACATGTCATTTCTTAGGCAAGGCTTTAGTCTCATGGTTTAGTAAAAAGCAAAATTATGTAGCCCTATCAACAACAGAGGCTGAGTATATCGCCGCAGGACGTTGTTGAACTCAGATTTTATGGATAAAACAAAGCTTGGAAGACTATGATTTATTTTACACACATATTCCTATTTTCTGTGACAACACGAGCACAATTAATTTGACTAAGAATCCAGTATGTCACTCTCGTACTAAGCATATCGAGATTCGACATTATTTTCTTAGAGATCATCATCAGAATGGAGATATTGACCTTGTGTACATAGACACTGAGAATCAATTAGCTGACATCTTCACAAAACCTCTAGCAGAAGATCGTTTCAATTATTTACGTCGAGAATTAGGAATTTTGGACGTCAATAATGTTAATTAATTTTGTTTTATGATTATATTTCAATACACAAAAACTGTGTTAGAGACAAGCCAATAAAGAGTCTGTCTGTCACCACAACTACGGTTGAAGCGAAGCGGTACTTAAGAGTTCCCCGGTGAACCTCCGCCAGCTGGGACAGTACTCCTACAGCTAATCTGAGACAGTCGCTGAGTAACGAAATTTAATCTATAAAATAATATTAATTATATTAATTGATGGTTGAAATTACTAATCTTTGAATTAAATTTTTGAAATGAGTCAATGAAAAAGAAAGTGGCAGAAACCAACTAACAGAACCCTAGGCGAATTCGGCCAAAATTCGGACCGAATTCGGCCCGAGTTCGGTTAGTGGTATCTGGTTATATAACCAGAACCCGAGAGCCTTTCTTCTTCATTGCTTCTAAAACCACCTTCACAGCAACAGCAGCCGCGCGAAAGCTCTCCAAACCCTAGTTGTTCACCACTCCATTTCTCCCTATCTACGTGGTGAAATCCATCCAAATTTTGGATTCGTACGGAGATCGTTGTCCTCTACAACATACTTGAATCTCGGGAGGTATAACTCTGTATTTCTCCTCATTTCAATTTCGTACATATTTACTTTATTTGCACAATGCCACCTAAGGGATTCAACCCCTTCAAGAGGAAGAAGACGACCAATCCTAGTGAGGAAGGATCATCTTCAAATCCACCCACGGATTCCCTCTTTTTGCCAGTTCAATCTAGCGATGGCACGTTCGATGGGTTTTATTTTCAAACCCTAGATCAAGCCCTTCTGTGGTATGGAGACTTCTCTATGAGATCCATATGCACATGCGCTCCAATCAAATGGACTATGTTTCCAGAACACCGCCCTTATTTTGAGGCATTAGGATTACAATATTTTGTTAAACTTTGTTTCCCGGTAGCAACTAATGCCATTAGACTTTTCTATTGCAATATCGTAGTAAACACGTTTGACGTAAGTACTCGTGTTGGCGGACTAGATATCGATTTCAATGATGTCCTCTTAGCGGAAATCCTTGGTATTCCTAACGAAGTTGAACGGCTTGTTGATATCACTGAATTTGATTTTTCCGACGGCACGACACTTGCTAGTTTCAAAGCTGAATTCTGTGCCCCTGATCGAGTTCGCTCTGGAAAGTTCAAAACAAATAACTTGAACTTGTTTAGTTATGAATTGAATCGCATCATCTACTCCACTCTCCTTCCGAAGTCTACTTCAAAGGATGATGTCACATCACTTGAACTATCTGCTATGTATCACATTCTTAAGGGGATTCCTTTTTCTGCCCCTAAGACCATTATCCAGATGATGGGACGTTATCGTGCAAGAGATAGAAATCTCTCTTATGCGATGATTCTCCCACACATCTTCCAGCATTTTGATATTGATCTGTCAACTTGTACTCAAGACCCTGAGCCCAAGTTTTTTAAGCTATCTCGTCGTAGTATGACTGCTGCTGCTCCTCCTACTGTTCCTCCTACTGCTCCACCTCCTCCACCTCCTCAGCAGTATGCCATGACCTTTGAAGGCATACACCAGCATCTTTCTGATTTGCACGTCTCGATGACGGATATGGCCCACGAACGTGAGTTCCGCGATGTCGCTCATTATCAGGCGATAGCAAATTCTGTAGTTGATCTCCGATTTGCCTAGACTGGATATTCTGCCGGTTCTATTCCTAGAGATCTAGCCTTCTCTGGTTACCGCTGTGAGGATGAGGCTGTTCATGCCTACTTTCAGCCCGGTAACGCATATGATTGGTACAGTTCTGACCGAGCTCCTCCTCGAGACTATGTCGGTGAGTTTTATACTGGCGTCCCTCCTCACCCTTCTGGCGCGGGTACTTCAGGAGTTGGTCCTTCTGGACATACCGGTCATGCTGATGATGATGATGAGTAGATATGATGATATATTAGCTGATTTTTTAGACTTAGTTATTGTCTACTGTACACTTGGAAATGCTCCGACATTCCAAGTTTCTTGCTTTTATTATCAGTATTTTTTTTGAGGACTTGTACTGGATATTTCTTGATGTCTCTTGAACATTATTTTTTATGGGATGCGTAGTTTATCTTTCACATCAGTTTATTTATTTATTTATAGCATCTTTATCTGCTTCTATATTATAAACTGCCTGAGACAAATACATGCTTATGATGTTATTTTTTTATTGTTTCTACCATCTGTCATCATTTTTTTTATGTGTTTCTTCACTGTTAGTTACTTATACATTGATTGCGGGGGAGCTTTCTCTTTTGCAATTATTTTGTTAAGTGACAACGGGGGAGAAATAAGGATCTAACATCTTTTGAGACAAAACAGGATATAAACAATTTTACTTTACTATTTTTGATTTGATTCCAAGCTTAGATGTTATATCATTCATAGTTTGTCTATTATCAAAATGGGGGAGATTGTTGGCCCATTGGTCATATGGTCAAACTGATTTTAATAATTGATCAAACTTTGTCTCGATATATGGAGCTAGTCAGGATATCTCGGACTCTTGGATATGATCAAGAACGGCTATCTACTCAGTTCAAGACCGAAGCGTTGTTTGCCTGTTCGAGTCTGTATTTCTTTGAGCAATATATTTTTTATTTTAATTGAGTCTAGGAATACTGTGTACACCGAGTCGTACTGGCAAATAGGCTATTCCAAAAAGATTTCAAACTGTTTTTAAAATGTCCTTAGTTTTGAAAACATTCGTATTAACAAAAGCTCCAAAAAGGTTTTCAAAATTCCCCAAAAACTAATTTTAAAAACCCTAACCTAACCCTGATAGAACTTGGCCAGAGTTCGGTTAGTGGCCGTTTTGTTTTTGAAATCCTTGGAACTTGGTCCTCCTGCAGTTGCGGATTTGACCGAGATTTGCTCATCGAGTTCTGCCAGAATTCTGTCTTTGGAACTCCTATAAATAGAGAAGGATTTCGATCAGTTTAACTCACTCATTGACTTTCAATCTTCTCTCTACTTAAAGCTTTCAGTCTTCCAAAGAGTTTTTCTCGAGCTTTAATTTTCAGATCCCAAGCCAATTACAATCCTCTAGTCGATTTGCTAGTGCGGTGCGGTCTAGAAGTTTCAGAGTGATTGTAATCAGAAGGCTTGATAGAAGAATACCTCTTCACAATTGAAGTTGGACGAGTTCTTCGTATCAAAGCTCGCGTTGTAGAAGTTGCAAGGACTTCGTAAGAAAACTTACGGTTTTGCCAATAGTGGATTCAACTGGTAGCAAGAGTTCTACCGACTGGATTAGTCCTCAACTGAGGGAAGCGTTTGCTTTCTTATCTCTGCCTTTACATTATTTAGTTTTGATTATTATTCTTTGATCTTGCTGCTAACATTTTTTAATTAGCATTATTCTGCTGCCAACTCTATTCACCCCCCCTCTAGAGTATTGTGCTTTACGATTTTGTTCCTACAGACATTTTGCCTTATTAGCAATGGAGTCCGCAAAACCAAATCGTCGCCTTACCACGGACTGACGGTAGGACAAATCGCTTAGGTAATTCAATGTAGCATAAGTGTCTAAATGGCCAAGTCAGAAGATTTGGTCGTGCAAACAAAGTTATGAAATCGAGTCGCATCGGCTCAGCAAAATGACAAAGCGTATCGACTAAGGTGGGAGGACTTTGACTCTTGTTTCCTACTCCTTCATGCCTAAGTAAAATACATCATTGTATGCTATATTAACCTATCGAAACCACGGGCGTGGCTCGATCGAGAGATAAATATAGTGCGTATCAAACACAAGATAGAACAATTGAAATGAAACGTACATCAAATGTACGGGTCGCTATTGAATATTGAATATCGCAAAGGTTATAGTCTCGGTGCGCAAGCCATAAGAACATAGGATAACTGTATCAACAAGTGCCTCAGCGCATAAGTCGTTCGTGCCTTTGCACACGAGTTAGAAAGCTAGCACATTAAAAGGCTATTGAGACGAGTGCCCTAGTGCACGAGTCATGAACATTGAACACTAAAATATAGAACATAAAAAATATGATATCGAGGCATGCATCGCATGAACGACTTGAATTATAGAGAACAATTATGCCAAAGCATGCGTACGTGCATGAGAATCATAAAAGATGGCTTCGTTGCGAAGAGAACAGTTATGGCAGGAATGTGACAAAACTGTCGAATATAGCACGGTGCCTTAGAAATGTTCAGGACCTTCGGGTCATTCGTTTGACGAATATTGAGTTGAGGCATGGTGCCATTGAATATTGAAATGAAGAATAAAATCTTACAAAGAATGCAAGAACATAGAAAGAGTGACAACATTGAAAGAAAAAGAATTACAAGACGACGTGAAGTCTGAGTTTCGAACACAAGACTACATTTCGTTGTTTGAGTAAGGTGCACATTGCATGGTCGAATGGACTTGAGATATTGCCCATGCACGAGTTTGTTTCCTCGAACAAGATCGCCAGGGCGCTGGGACTGTTTGACCTAGGAGGAATGGTAAATTTGTGGCAAGTGATAGTACGAGCATTGTGGGATTGTCAGAGAGGATTGCAACCTATGGCTGAGGGATGGCTCACAATGCATATGAGAAACATAAGTCCATTCTGGCACGGATATGCCAATAACCTTCATACAGTTAAGGAACGGTGGACCGAAAGTGCATGAACGCAGAGATCTTGACAAAATCAATTATAACATGACAGAAAAAGCTGGTAGGCGTATTCATCTTGCGTTGGACAAGGGTTAGTGCGTTAATGTTGGTAAGGAGTCATGAAACAACACGAGATTGATATTGGTTGTCAGCTTGCTTATGCGAATCAAATAACATGTTTGACATGATAACGTATTTTTCTGCTTTCGAATATGCAATGAAACTCACCCTAAGGCAAGGATAGAAAGATCACTAACTTGTATGTTGCATGATTCAATACCCTACTTAGTGTCGGTTTAGTAAAGTGGGTCTTTGATCAGCACAGCAAGGACAAATGTACTAATCTTCCACTAGTTTCTAGCAGGTTTAGGGAATGGTGTAAACCCCCTCACCCAAATTGGATATGTTGATGTGTATTTTCTGTTTATTTTATTTATTTTAGCATAAATTAAAACTCATTTTATGTATTAGAACACTACTTACAGGACCCTTGCATGCCCTAAATATTATCTATTTAATGTTTTTATATATTAAAATATAAACCATAGTTCTCCCACTTTTAAATTTATCTATCTATTTATTTATTGATTTCTAGTTTGCATTTAATTTTAACTCTTCCCAATTTTTGACTAATTATTGCCCACCTATTTAGAGTCCAATCTTGCCATATTAGACAACCCCTTTGCATGTAAATTTGTATGCATTAAATATTTCTCCCAATCAATCTTATTTAAATCCCTTCTAATCATGATCAAATCTTTGCATCTTGCACTCGTGAGCAAATCTTAATATATTAGGAAACCTCCTTCCATGCAAAATATTTTATGCAATCTCTCCCAATCAATTTCTAAATTGCCATAAATTATTGAATTCCATTTTTAAATCGCATTGTATGCCAACTAGCATGCATATATTTCTTCAATCAAATCCAATTTAAATCTTCAATTGGATTTTCACCTTTGAATATAAAATTTGACTTATGTTTCATATATTAGAAAACCAAAACTAATCCTATTTCTACCAGGCCACCCCCTATGGGTTGTTAAAACCTATTTTTTATTAGGATTGGCCACCCCCTCTCTCCATAATATATATAACCCATATATATCAAACCCAAAACCTAATCACATATCTCTCCCTCTCTCCACCCTTGCACCCGACCCCCAGGCTGCCGTCGACCGTCGGACACCCCCAAGCTCCCGGTCGAGCCCCTATTTCTCTCTCTTTCTCTTTCTCTCATATTTTAAAGGTATATATGGGTACCCTAATCATATATATTTTTTTTCCTAATCATATATATATATATATATATATATATATATATATATATATATATATATATATATATATATATATATATATATATATGTATGAGTTTTACTTCATCTTCAACCTCTCACCATGCACCATTAATGAAAGCTTGGAAACCATGAACCCATTGTTGTGCCAAACTCTAATATAGTTGTAACATTGTTTAGATCCTACAAGTTTATGATCAAACCGACGCATATGTTATTCTCTTCTCTTTTTCATTTCTATTTTATATATTAATAGAGATTTGTGTGTGCCTTGGACAAATCCAGATTTGAAAGCTTCTAGTTGGATTTTATGTCCTTAAACCTTTGTATTATGGTACCTATTTGAAACCTAAAATCCATGATTAAATCTTTTCTTATTTTATGATAATATAAATTAGATATATATTAATTACTGATTTTTAATTATTATTCCAGATTTAAGTATGAATTTATAGAGCTGGTTTTGGTTATGTTAATGTCAAGTTTTGGTAAAAAAATTTGTATACAAGTTGATGCCAACATGGTAGCCATGAACAATAGTTGTTTGTTATGATTAAAACTATATATTTGATATATAAATTTATTTATTTCTGATTTTGTAAAATAAATTCAGATTTTAAAACTATATTTTTAGAATATACTGGATATATAAAATATGGATATTTTCAACTATTTTGACCTAGTTTTGCCAAAACTGGAGTCTGACCGTTTCTAACCAAAGCCCGACCCAAACCCAATAATTTGAACATCAAAAATATTATTTTTGATATTTTATTCTGATTTATTAAGTATTTATTTCAGAATTAATTTTATTGCTAAATATTGGATTTTATGACTAGCCAATGACCCGGAATGACGTAGTTTTGACTTCACTCAATATTTTGGAACATAGAACATATAGGTGATGTTACACTGATCAAAACTTAACTTTACTAATTATCCCAAAATTAACATGGTTTATTTGGTAATTGTTTTTATGTTGTTTTTGGTGCAGTTTGGTAATTAGTTTATTTTGGTGATCTGGTTGTTTGATAGTGTAGTCAACCTAGTAATTAATAACTAGGTAATAACTCAAGGGAATTTGTCACGCCCCAGAACCAGAATACTGGAGAGCGGGGGCGAACATAGCCAGCTACGTATATTGAAATGAAGGCCATCTCGCTATACGGTCACGGGTGTCTAGATATGAGGGTTTACTACAAGCCAACGGTCTCTTAAGGTCAAGCCTATTGTCTCAATCTCAAGCAAGTAATATAATTATAAGATGTTTGACCACCAAATATACAATAAAAGGCATCCCAAATATTATATATCAGCTGATCATGAAGCTAGTCGTACAAATGCTAGGACTAGCAAGAGTTAAGTCATACATGATCAACCCTAGGATTTCTTAATCATGTTTACAGCCCGTAGGCACACAGTAAGTAAAATGCATCGAGCTAACAGGTGCTCGTCGGCTAAACGCCTCAAAAGAATAATTTTACAATAGAGTGAGCGAAACAAAATAGAAAACCCACTCGTAGCCCGGGTTTCTTTTAGTCGCCACCATCGGGCTGGAGGTTCGGTAGATCCTCGGGAGCTGCTCCGAAATCTGGCCACACAAAACCAGCTGGGTCAAACCCCAGAAAGAGCAAGTGCCACAAAGGAGGACACGAAATAAGAACAAAAGCCAGCATATCAGAACATAAGAAAATAAAAGAAAAGTACAAGTAATAAAAAGCACGTCAGGACAATAAACGACTAGGGACGTGGAACCATTCAGGGAACCAGGTTATAACCCGTAAACCAAACAAGGACCGGGGTTGTAACCCTTCGCCTGAATATCTCCTTGTCTCTACCCAATTATTGTTAAAGCAAGTAAAACAATCATGTTCAGGGGTACCGGGGTACAGGGGCTAGACAAGACTTAGACAGAGCTAGACATCATCCATTCACAAGCGGCCAAGCAATTACTACGGCTTACTACTTTAACTAACTAGGGTTATCACAAGCCTAATTACTAACAAGATGCAATGAGAAATTCCCAGTCCCAAGCCCTGTAGACCATCCAGTTATCCTTCCGCGGGTTGAGAGTATGTTTGGGTACATCTCTCCGGAGACGATATACCCTTAGGTGACTTAGAGGTGCAACACATGACAGTGCGCTGGAAATGTGCTCTACTCGTCGGCAAGCTACAAGTCCAATTAAGAGCGCCCAGATAACAAGATTGCCTGTGACTGAAAATTCTCCATGAACTATAGTTTGATCTAGTCATTATCCTAATCCATATTCAGTATGAATCCCTGACCGTGGGAACCAGGGAGTCACGTCCTAGACATGATGCAAGACAAGATAAGTGGATTGCACAAGCAAGCAAGCAGGAACACCCACGGTGTCAAGGTTGATTATACAAGTCAAGTTAGCCATCACAACGGCATCAAGTCAAATCAAGTCAAGTCAAGTCAAGTTACAAATCGAGTTGCAAGTTACAAGTCAAGAGTGCGCCGCCACGGGCCACTATCAAGTTATCAGGTTACAAGTCAAGAGTGCACCCCATCGGGTCACTATCAAGAAGATCAGAAAGTACCAGGATCGTAAATCACAGAAAACCATGAAAATCGTACTAGTCATAGCAAATACTTAAAATCGTGTCAAGTCGTGTTGGGTCAAGATAGTCGTGCTGTGTGGAACAAGATCCCAAAATCCAATCCACAAAAGAGAAGCCAAGCTTAAAGAAATAAAACCGAAACTCCAAGAGCCAATGGGTTGCACAAAGGGTCAGGGGGTTGGATTGCGCAGGGTGTCAGCTGCGCAGGGTGCCAAGTGCGCCGGGGTCCAAGTGCGCGGGGGCAGATGGCGCATGGGTCCAAGTGCGCGGAGGCCAACTGCGCAGGGGTGAGCTGCGCAGGGGAGCCAACTGCGCAGGGGTGAGCTGCGCAGGGGTAAGCTGTGCAGGGGTATAGGTGGCGCATGAGCAGACTGCGCATGAGCAGACTGCGCATGGATGGATGCGCGCTGGGGTTGAGCACAGTTCGCCAAGGGGCAAGCAGCACGATCGGCGTTGCGCTAAAGAGCGCAGGCCGAGAGGGGGATGCGCAGTCCAGCACTGCGCTAAAGAGCGCATGCTGCAGTCTTCGTCTCCAGGCCGAGAGAAAGCATCAAGAACACCAAAAATTCTATTCTTCATATCTTTGTCAAATCAAAGCTAAATCTAGATTTTTAAAGTTCTAACTTGAGTAAAATTGAGTTCTCTTCCACATGGAAGCATCAAAACCCACAAAAACCCAACTAAAATAGATCAAAACCATGTAAATCCGAAAATAGAAAAAACTTAGATCTAGAACAATGGAGACTCCAAATCACAAAATGTCATGTTCTAATGTTGATCTCCATGGCCTAATCTAGCTAATGGACAAATAAAAGTGGTTCTCATGTGGTGGCAAGGTGCACTTGCCTATGGTGTTGGTGAGTTGTGTAGAGGAAGGAAAAAGAAGGAGATGGAGAAAATAAATAAAATAGTTATGAGGAGAGAGAAAAGGTTGGTAGGGTTTTAATGAGGGTGGTTGTGTTGTGTTGAGGTGGAGCATAGGCTAAGGTATTCCATGCATATTAAACCAAACCAAACTAATTCTCTTCCACAAAATAAAACCAAGTCATGTCAAAACCTGTTTTACGAGAAAAACCCAAAATCTGTAAGTCGAGCCAAAAATACAATTACAGGCCAGAATCTGAGAAAATAAAATACAGGTCCAGGATACATACAAGCTTAACCAAAATACGTGTTCTGAGATATGGGTGTTACAACTCTACCCACCTTAAAAGAATTCTGTCCTCGGAATTTAATCAAAGAGCTAGAGAGACAAGGACAAGTCATACTATTCACATGCAAGCTATACTAAGTAGTCAATCAAACAATCATGCATGCAAGCAAGGACTGAAGGCATAAGGCATAAGGAAGACATTATACCTTATGAGTCAAAAAGGTCGGGATATCGCGATCGGATATCATCCTTATGCTCCCACGTTGACTCACCTAGAGAGTGATGACCCCAAGCAACACGGACTAAGCTAATAGTCTTGTTCTTGAATATCTTCTCTCTCCGGTCCAATATAGACACGGGCTTCTCCTCATACGAAAGGTTGGTACCAACAACCAATTCCGAATGGTCCAGGATATGGCTCGGGTCCGGGATGTACCGTCGTAATTGGGACACATGGAATACATCATGCACCTCGCTTAGCGACGGTGGAAGAGCAAGACGATAGGATACGTCTCCTACTCGCTCCATGATATCGAACGGCCCTATATACCTAGGACTAAGCTTTCCCCGCATGCCAAAGCGAATGACGCCGCGGTTAGGCGAGATCCTAAGGAATACATGGTCGCCGAAAACAAACTCTAAGGGACGCCGATGAGCATCGGCCCAATGCCGCTGGCGATCTTGGGCAACTCGAAGATGATCTCTGACTTTTCTGACCACTTCAACTGTCTGGGCAATCATTTCTGGACCGAGCATCTGCCTCTCTCCAACATCATCCTACGCTAGCGGGGATCTGCACTTCCTTTTGTACAGAGCCTCGAATGGTGCCATCTGGATGCTGGCCTGGAAGCTGTTGTTGTACGAGAACTCCACCAGATGTAGGTGATCTTCCCACGAACCGCCGAAGTCAAGGGTACAAGATCTCAACATGTCTTCAAGGGTCTGGATTGTGTGCTCTGACTGCCATCTGTCAGCGGATGATAAGCTGAACTGAACTGGAGACGAGTTCCCAAACTCTCTTGCAGGCTACGCTAAAAGTACGACATAAATCTCGAGTCTCGGTCCGAGGTGATACTGACTGGTACACCGTGAAACCTGACAATCTGCCTGAGGTACATCTCTACCAACTGAGCCGTTGACTGCCCAACTCTGAATGGGAGAAAATGAGCCACCTTCGGGAGCCTGTCAACTATAACCCAAATAGCATCTCTACCAGCTGGGGATCTAGGCAATCCAGTCACAAAAACCATGGTCACATGCTCCCACTTTCACTCTGGAATCGGCAAGGGCTGAAGAAGTCCAGCGGGCCTCTGATGTTCAGTTTTAACCTGCTGGCAAACCAAACACCGAGAGACAAACCGGGCTATCTCCCTCTTCATGCCATTCCACCAGAAGTGCTGACAGATATCACGGTACATCATCGTGCCACCGGGATGAATAGAATATTGCGAACCGTGAGCTTCTGCCATGACCTCCTGTCTGATATCTCCACTGGGTACACAAAGACGAGTGCCGTGTCGAAGTGTACCATCTTTATGAATACATAACTCTGGCCTTCTTCCTGCATCACACTCTGCTCTGAGCCGCTGAAGCTTGGAATCTGTAGACTGTGCCACCCGGATCCTCTCAACTATGCTGGACTGAACCTGTAGACTGGCTATCAATGCCACGCTGGTTGGAAGAAACACTTCAATCCCCATCTTCTGAAAATCTGCCAATATCTCTGGTTGCGCCGTCAAGAAATAAACTTTGGCTCTCCTGCTCAACGTATCTGCTACAACGTTGACCTTCCCTGGGTGATACTGTAAATCCATATCGTAGTCCACCAATAGCTCAAGCCATCTTCTCTGCCGCATATTAAGGTCCTTCGGGGTGAAAACATACTTCAGACTCTTCTGATCAGTAAATATCTCCACTCTATCTCCGTACAAGTAGTGCCGCCACAACTTAAGTGCAAATACTACTGCTGCCAACTCCAAGTCGTGGGTCGGGTAATTCTTTTCATGATCACGAAGTTGACGTGATGCACAAGATATTACCTTTCCATGCTGCATCAAGACACACCCCAATCCTCTGCCTGAAGCGTCACAATAAACTGTGAATCCTCCGATCCCATCTGGAAGTGTGAGAATGGGAGCCGTTATCAAACCTCGCTTCAACTTCTCAAATGATTTCTGACACTCTGCTGTCCAAGCAAACTGTACATCTTTGCGGGTCAATCGAGTCATCGGCGCTGAAATCCTTGCAAAATCTGAAACAAATTGCCAGTAGTAGTCGACCAATCCAAGGAAGCTACGAACTTCTGCCACTGAGCTGGGTACTTGTCACGACCCGCACCCACCGTGAGGGTACGAGTACGTAACAGTGCCCAGCCTACGCCGCAGTGTCGGCGGTAGAACACTGTTCTAGGTCATGAACTATAACTAACATAATATGAATACCCTCCATAAGGAGGCCAACACAGAGGTATAACTCAATCACAATCTATAGATAGAAAATGGTACGATGAAATAGATAAAGAAAACCTCAACTGAGATACAACAGAAATGAAATACAAGTCTCAACATCTCTACAATATACAACTCTGAAATAATGACAAAAGCTAAACATGAAAAGAAATAGTCTAAGCTATCTACACTATATAAGGTATCATCCTGAGCAGCTGCCTAAATCTCCCCTGGGGTCCAGGTCGCAAGTGTCATCTAGGCAAGCTCCGAGTAAGGGGGTGCAGGGTTCCTCATCATCCTCTGTAAAAATTTTAACAGGTCCAGTCAGGACGGGAGCGAGCACAGTACATCTCATGCAGTTCATATCATGGCAAGAAATATAAAGCAAGCAATAGAGTAAGATACATGAAATGCTGTAAGAAGATGTACATGAAACAGAAGAGATATTTGATAACTGGAAATATATACATGATAAGTAAGAACTGTAAGTGACTAGTGATTTAGAGTACGAGATGGCATGTAATTGGCTTAGGTTGAACATGATGTACATGAGTGAACATGTAGGACACTAGCCAATAAGACTGTATTGTACATGCTAAAACATAAAAAGTAACAGAGTGAACATGATGGGTAAATCACATGACCATTTATACTCACCCCTACCGACAATCAGTACATAAGGATCTATTCAAGTTACGTTACGGACATGATGTTTTGGTTATACAAGAGACACATGAGCAAACATGAGCGTACATGAAAGAACATGAGAGTACATGAACGTACATGTAAGAACATGAGAGAACATGAGTGTACATGAATAACGCAGAAGCAAGGAATACATGATGTACATGAAACACATGTCATAAAGTATCCGATGCGCCCGCTAAGGGGGATAACATCCCAAGAAGAGATCCGTATAGTACCAATCCATGATGATAACGTGACAGCATCAAGTAAAAGTAATCTAGAGCGAGAATATAAATCGTGACAAGTATAAAACGATCAGAGAATGTACTCGCCTCGTATCTGAATGTCTGAAGTAAATGTACTATCCGAGATGAGGTACCTGACTCCTAGTTAGAGCAACACAAGTCAAGATGTATACAGGGGATGATAAATGTAATCTACAATGCATCTGCATGCTGTCTAGGTCAAACTAGACTAAAGTCAACACTTGGTCAACTCCAGTCAACTACACTAGTCAAACTAGGTCAACTAGGCCACTCCTAACCCCAGCAAGTCTCATTAGGCCTAACCAAGCCTAGTCTAGCAATCACACACCAATCACAAGACTATACAAGTGCAAACACACATTCATATAAAGAAATATAGTTACAAACCTACTTGTATTCATTTACTCATAGCTACATACATACATAGATAGATATATACATATATATATACTAGAGAGGTGAGTGGCAACACAGCTTATAAAGAGTTCAAATTATAAGACAATGAAATTACAATGCAATCTACAAGGTTTTAGGCTATTCTAGGCTGAAGTCAACTATGGGTCAACTCTAAACCTAACCAACAAGTCAAATAGCCTAATAAAATTACATTAGGCTAACTAACCTATATCAACTATAGGCTACAACACTATCACAACCTATACCTACATCTCAATCCTATACCTATCTCAATATACAACCTATATCACAATACCCAATAGGAATACACTAATAGGTGTCAAATATAGATAGCAAGTATCAATATATATATATATATATATATATATATATATATATATAGAGGGTTAAGGGGCTGTCAATGGGTGTAAATGGGACTAGAATTTGGCAGCCATATAGGCTTATATAGGACAGCCATCATGGCTTGTTAAGGGGGCATGAATGGGGTGAATTTGCTGCTGTTATGGGACAGCTAACAGGGTGTTTTAAGGACTGATTTGTAGGCAACTAATAGGCTATTTTAGGACAGTACATGGCAGGTTTTGGGAGCAAGGGGGGACTGGAATGAAGGGCTGAATGTAGGGCTGTATTGGACTGCATATGGACAGTCAAATAGGCTTGCAATTGGACTATTTTGACAGTGTAAAGGACAGCCTATAGATGGGGTTTAAAGGGGTTGAATCAACATCAGGTATTAAGGAATGAGTTAATTCTCAGTTTACCAAACAGGGTGTCACATTCACATAGGCAAATTCATGGTTCATTTCATATTACACTATCTCATTTACACATTCACATAGGTTAGATATAATATATATACATAGAGGGAAAAGTAATCAAGCAATGTGTGTGTGTGTTTAGTGAATGAGTGTGTGAGTGTATAGGTGTATATATGTGTGTAGGCATGGTCTCAGATTTGTGTGACAGTTCCAAAGTGTGTGAGTAGTGTGTGTTTTGAAAACTCAGTACAATAAAATGGAAAAAAATCAGTTTTCATAGGAAATGAAATAACAGGTTTTTGAATGGATTATTGGTTGCAGGAAAACATAAATTGAACACTCATTAAGGTTCAGTTGAAGAAGGGAATGGGAACCAAATCTATTACAGTGGAATGAATGGAATCAAATCTCAGACATTTAAACTTCCATTCTCAGGTATTTAACAGTTTATGAAACAATCATCAGTTAAAGAGGAAGGGATCTCAGGTTTAAAGGCCATACAGTATATTCAAAAGGAAATAACTTCAATCTTGTTTACAGTTAACCATTTCAAAATGGGAAAAGGAAATCAACATCTCAGACATTTAGAAGAACAGTACATCCAATCTCAGGTTAGCAAGGTTCAAGACAGTTGACAGTGGGTGTGTTCCTGTTTTATGACAGGTTAGAGTGTCCTGTGTTCTCAGGTTACACTAACATTCAGTTCAAACACAAGTCGGGTTAACACATATATACATTCATACAATTTCGATTGAAAACCCAACCCAGTTTCAATTCAACCCAGTTTGGTTTAAAACACACCAATCCTCAAAACTTAGTTTTCAATATTTAACAAACTCGGGTTTTCATATTTGAACACAGTATTGAGTATCAGAAACTGATAATTCAATCCCAACCAGAATTCAAAGTCAAACTGAAATCAACCCAACTAATCTTGAGAATCAAATTTAGAACAAACATCAACTCAGGAATGTAGCATTGTAATCACACTTGTATATGAATCTAAATGTCAATTTAAACACCAATTTTAGTTTAAAACAGGGAATAAGGTTTAGAAATTCAAAACTGAATGCATGGTATCAGTCCAATGGGGAAACCTGAGTTCGAATTGTGAAATATCAATTAAACATCAAATTAAACGTACACAGGTGTCGAGTGGGTGCACACGTATTTGAGAGGAGTGTTCGTGTCCAGGAAACTGGACACAAAGTGTCCAAATTCAAATGGAAACGTCAACTGAAACTGGCAGTGAGGACTGCCTCGTGGGCATGTGTCGGGCAAGATAGGGACACGTGTGTCTAACCACGAGTGCTGTGGCCGAGTCCTAAGTTAGATTAGGTCTAGGGCTTCGTGTCCAACCACCTGAAATGTGTCCAAGTGAGTCGTGTCGAAAGTTGTAGCCGCGTGTCAATGGCGTTTTCACGCACATGTGCAGCAGTGCGCGATCCGTGCGCGTGCGATTTCTCCCAAACCACTGAACAAAAACCCATAAAAATTTATGAGCCTTGTGTCAGTCACCTAAACAGTGTCCACACAAAATTTCGTGTCCAGATGTGTCGTGTACAGGGAGTTATAGCCCCCGAGTAGCAGGGCATGTGCGTCGTGTCTCGTGGAGCGAGTTCGTATCCATTTTGGGCACGGACACAGCTCGATATGAGCTCAGAGCTTGGGGGTTCGAAAGCACACATCAAGGGCTAGAAATCTATTCAAATAGAATTTAAAAATAAGAAGAATTTATTCACTCAAGCATTTCATCGAACACATGTACCTTAACACTGATTCGTGTCCGATACGGACACGAAACGGACACGACTCAACACGAAACCAATACCTACGGCTAGGGGACACCTAGGGCTGTCCAAATATACAAGAAAACTAGAATTTCATGGAGAGAATGAGAAGTTACCTATTGGTGTTCTTCTCCAAAGAAAGCTTCAAAATAGGGGATCCTTCTTGCTAATCCCAAAGCTCCAAATTGTCCCAAATTTGAGAATAACCTCCATGAACAGCAAGTATACCTAAATTAGAACCTATTGCAATTTGTTTGAGGGAAAAAGGAGATAAAATGGAATTTCTATGAATTTCTAAAGTTGAGAAAATACCTCTTCCTTAAGCTTGTTCTTCCCTAAAAGAGGCTAGCCCTAAATGGAAGAGAGTATAAATAGGGGTGGGTTCCCAATGTGGCTGGCCATAGTGGGTTAGGGTTAGGGTTTAGTGATGGGCTATGGACTTGGGCCTCTATGGGCTAAGTTGCTAATTAATGGTTTCAAATCATAAGTCATGGCTTATGACTAAAAGCCTTTCTATTCTAACTTGAGTTTAATGACTAACCATGAGTTAACTCTAGTCTAACTAGGGTTACATGACCTAACCAAGTCCAAACACATCTAGGTTAGCTTCTAGGTTAGTCTACCCAGTCAACACTAGTCAAAGTCAACCTAGTCAACCATCATTCAAATAATTCTAGAATAAATCCTAAAAATTTTCATAAATTCAAATAAATTATAATAAATTTAAATAACCCTAAAAATGTCAAAAATACCCTAATCACATGGCTAGGCTCTAGGGTAGGCAGTCTCTACTGCTCACTAGCAAAACACCAAAATCATAAGTCATGAATTTAAATAGTTTTTAAAAATAATTAAAAATCACTAAAAATCATAATATAAAATAAATATCATTAAATAATAATTATAATTACAAAATTTCAAAATTACCCTCTTTTAGAAAACTAGGTGTTACAGTACTGGCCATGACTCGATAGCCACAATCTTCTGGGGATCCACTTCCACTCCCCCCTCGAGTAATGATGTGACCCAAGTACGAAATACGATCGAGCCAGAACTCGTATTTACTGAACTTGACGTACAACTGATGCTCCCTAAGCGTCTGGAGGACAACTCTGAGATGCTGCTCATGCTCTGCTTCGCTCTTGCTGTAGACCAGGATATCATCTAGGAACACGATCACGAACTGATCCAAGTAAGGCATGAAAATACGATTCATGAGGTCCATGAATACTGCCGGCGCATTGGTCGCTCTAAAGGGCATAACAAGGAACTCCCAATGTCCATACCTCGATCGAAAAGCTGTCTTCGGGATGTCCTACTCTCTGACTCTGATCTGGTGGTATCCTGACCGCAAGTCTATCTTCGAAAACACTGAAGCCCCTCTGAGTTGATCAAACAAGTCATCAATCCTCGGGAGAGGGTATCTATTCTTGATTGTCACTTAGTTCAAGGTACGATAATCTACACATAGCCTGGATGTACCATCCTTCTTTTTTATAAGAAGCATCGGGGCTCCCCAAGGCGATCCACTTGCACGGATGAATCCCTTGGTCCTGAGTTCTTCAATCATCTTGTACAAAATCTCCAACTCTGAAGGCGCCATCCTGTAGACTCGCTATGATACTGGTGCCGTCCTGGGGATCAAGTCTATAGTGAACTCGATCTCCCGCTCTGGCGGCATCCCTGGAAGTTCCTCTGGGAAGACATCTGGAAACTCTTCAACTATCCGGGGTAACTGCACTGCTGCTACTGCCATCCGCAATACTGGAGAAGATGGCTCCACCGCGCTTCTGGAAAAGGAAAACTCTGGCTCGCCTGGAATATTGAAAATAACTCTGCCAATATGGCAGTCTATCCTAGCATACTGGTTCCTCAACCAATCCATGCCTAGGACTACATCATAGTCTGCCATAGGGAATTCTATAAATCTAGCGGGGAACTCTCTACCACTAACTATGATCCGACACGAGGAAAACAATCGATCTACTCCCATAAGACCATTACCAGTAAGTATATTGAGCCTCACTGATAATGACTCGGGCTCTAATCCTATCCTTGTCGCGAATCGTGCAGACATGAATGAATGCGATACACCAGAATCAAATAATACCAATGCTGGAAAGGAGTTGACGAGAATAGTACCTGCCACTACCTCACCTGGTGCAACTTCTTCTTCCATAGCCATCGTCATGGCCTGACCTCTAGCTGCGGATCCCCTCTGCTGGAAACCTCTCTGTCTACTCTGTACTGGAGCCTGGGTGTACGGCTGCTGGATCTGCTGTTGAAATGCCTGGGCCTGAGACAACAATGGCCTCGGGTACTGCGGCTGCACAGGTGCTGGTCCCCTAACCGATGGACTAGTTAGGTTGGAAGAGGAAGAACTACCCCTATTCGGGCAAGCTCCTATCTTGTGATCTGCCGCTCCACAAGCTAGGCACAATCCTTGCGCCCTACGATAATCTGCCACTACATGGCCTGGCTTCCCATAATGAGAACATCCCATTGCGGAAGTCTGCTTCTACTTTTGCTGCTGCGGGTACGTCGGGGTCGAATGCTGAACCGACGTCACTGAGGCCGCCCGTCTCGGAGTTCCAATGGTCAAACTTCTAGCTGCCGGGGCTGGAGCTGATGATTGGTGCATCTGACTATGGGACCGTTTCCTACCTCCGGTCCTATCCACGATCCTCTGTGAGGTATACTCATGCCTCCGAGCTGCTCTCAAAACTGCATCGAACGTCTGGTGTTCGAACTGCTCAACTGCCAACAAGATCTCCAAATGCAGTCCCTGCTGGAACCGCTGGGCCCTATCAAACTCGGTCGCCACCAAGGTGGGGGCAAACCTACCGAGTCTAGAAAACTCAGTCGCATAACCGTCGACTGTTCTGCCTCCTTGCTTCAAGTTGGTAAATCTCGTCTGCAAGTCGTACCGAGCCACAGCATCGAAATACTTCGTCTGGAATCTCTCCCTAAACACCGCCCAAGTAATGGGTGCCACTAATCCTATGGCCTGAGTCGCCCACCAACTGCGAGCTAAATCCAGCAACTGCAGGCGTACCACCGCCACCTTCTTATTCTCAGTTGTCCTAGCTGCTTCTAGAACCACCTCGGTATCCTGAAGCCAAGCGTCTGCGACAATCGCATCTTCGCTGCCGTCGAAGAACGGAGGGTTCAGGCGCTTGAAGCTGTTGGCCGCGCTGTTCCCTGGGTGACCGCCTCTGGTCAAAGCATCAGCCACTGCCTGGTGCAAGGCGTCTCCTCTGCGATCTTGAGAAGTTATCAAGGCCCTGATGAGACCTACCAAGGTGCCATCATCCAGCTCAGCAGGCTGAACAGGCTGAACTGGAGGCTCTTCTCCAGAAGGTATAACTCTGGAGGCGACTCCGGAATGCTGGGCTTGATCTCCAGGTTGCTGTTCCATGGGAGGTGCTCCACCTTGCTGATCGATGGGGTCAGGTACAGTGTCGCTGAAGAAGATGACACAAGGAAAACAATAAGGAAGGACCAGGACAGATCAACGATACAAGCATGTGATCAGGTCAAGATTCTCAGGGATTCAGAGGATATGAACGGAGATCAATGACGAGTACTGATTGAGACATCTATTAGGTAAACCCTCACATTTCTTGATTGACAAGACCTGCATGGGCCACCACTTAAACCATGTCACGCCCCAGAACCAAAATACTGGAGAGCGGGGGCGAACATAGCCAGCTACGTATATTGAAATAAAGCCCATCTCGCTATACGATCACGGCTGTCTAGATATGAGGGTTTACTACAAGCCAACGGTCTCTTAAGGTCAAGCCTATTGTCTCAATCTCAAGCAAGTAATATAATTACAAGATGTTTGACCACCAAATATATAATAAAAGGTGTCCCAAATATTACATATCAGCTGATCATGAAGCTGGTCGTACAAATGCTAGGACTAGCAAGAGTTAAGTCATACATGATCAACCCTAGGATTTGTTAATCATGTTTACAGCCCGTAGGCAGACAGTAAGTAAAATGCATCGAGCTAACAGGTGCTCGTCGGCTAAAGGCCTCAAAAGAATAATTTTACAATAGAGTGAGCGAAACAAAATAGAAAACCCACTCTGTAGTGCCCCGCTCCGCGAAGGCACTAGATAAACAGAAAGATCGGATTGCTGGCTCAGCAACCGAAGACGATTAATCTGGGTGAGTGGACAAAGACTCATTTTATGATTCGCTTACGCCTTAAGAATCTGAGTTTTTGATTGAATGCTTTTGTTAATAACAAGACTGTAATCTTGAGTATGCTTAAAAGAGAACCTGCCCCTTGTCTGCTAAGAAAAGAGATCTGTATCCTGCCTGAAAAGAAGATGGAATTGTTTATGACTTGCTCGATTTATGCATGATTCATTTGATATCGCATGCGCATTGGGGAATCCACTTAGTGACGAGCTGAACCCTAGAGAGTCACAGCGGCTAGCGACAAGCTGAACCCATGAGAGTCACAGCGGTTAGCGACGAGCTGAACCCAAGAGCGTCACAGCGGCTAGCGACGAGCTGAACCCATGCGAGTCACAGCGGTTAGCGACGAGCTGAACCCGTGGGAGGCACAGCGGCTAAGATGGAAATGATTGTGGCTTTTCAAAGATGTGTTTTCAAAGGAATGTAAACTGATTAATGCATTCATGAAATGAATCTAGGTAAAGAGTAGCAAGATCACATCACAAGAAAATGTTTTCTCACTAAATGAACAGTGATCGTTTCAGAAAAATGTAGCTCCTTTGTTCACAATTCACCAGTATGCTGATATACTGACCCATCATCAGTCTGCATGCAGGTGCACTATGCATCGAGAAGGATAGTCCGAAACGATAGCCCGTGCCTCATCCTCAGGAGCCAGAAATCAGAAGAGATGCCAAGGTATATAAAAGGATGTAATGTATGGGAACGGGATCATTGTAATCTGTAAAGTTCTGAGAGAATGTAATATTGTATCAGAGAGAATCGAGAGCTTGTAATCTGTTCAAATGAAATCAATAAAGAGAAATGTTCTTGTTACCATTGTGTTCAATACTTGTATTCTGAAATATGTTCGCTGCTGCTTCGATTATCTGCGATACGTTCCGCTGCGTATTGTCAAACTTGTCTATCTTGTCTTGTTTCAGGTCTTGGCCTTGTGCAAGCACAACTTAGGCTTGCACGGCATCACGCCTTAGCGAGGACGAACGGTCCCAAAGAGCCCGAAGCGAGGACGAAAGGACTCTGCGGGATCGGAGCGTGACACACTCGTAGCCCGGGTTCCTTCTAGTCGCCACCATCGGACTGGAGGTTCGGTAGATCCTCGGGAGCTGCTCCGAAATCTGGCCACACAAAACCAGCTGGGTAAAACCCCAGAAAGAGCAAGTGCCACAAAGGAGGCCACGAAATAAGAACAAAAGCCAGCATATCAGAACATAAGAAAATAAAAGAAAAGTACAAGTAATAAAGAGCACGTCAGGACAATAAATGACTAGGGACGTGGAACAATTCAGGGAACCAGGTTATAACCCGTAAACCAAACAAGGGCCGGGGTTGTAACCCTTCGCCTGAATATCTCCTTGTCTCTACCCAATTATTGTTAAAGCAAGTAAAACAATCATGTTCAGGGGTACCGGGGTACAGGGACTAGACAAGACTTAGACAGAGCTAGACATCATCCATTCACAAGCGGCCAAGCAATTACTACGGCTTACTACTTTAACTAACTAGGGTTATCACAAGTCTAATTACTAACAAGATGCAATGAGAAATTTCCAGTCCCAAGCCCTGCAGACCATCCAGTTATCCTTCCGCGGGTTGAGAGTATGTTTGGGTACATCGCCCCGGAGACGATATACCTTTAGGTGACTTAGAGGTGCAACACATGACAGTGCGCTAGAAATGTGCTCTACTCGTCGGCAAGCTACAAGTCTAATTAAGAGCGCCCAGATAACAAGATTGCCTGTGACTGGAAATTCTCCATGAACTATAGTTTGATCTAGTCATTATCCTAATCCATATTCAGTGTGAATCCCTGACCGTGGGAACCAGAAAGTCACGTCCTAGACATGATGCAAGACAAGACAAGTAGATTGCACAAGCAAGCAAGCAGGAACACCCATGGTGTCAAGGTTGATTATACAAGTCAAGTTAGCCCTCGCAATGGCATCAAGTCAAATCAAGTCAAGTCAAGTCAAGTTACAAGTCGAGTTACAAGTTACAAGTCGAGAGTGTGCCGCCACGGACCACTATCAAGTTATCAGGTTACAAGTCAAGAGTGCACCCCATCGGGTCACTATCAAGAAGATCAGAAAGTACCAGGATCGTAAATCACAGAAAACCACAAAAACCGTACTAGTCATAGCAAATACTGAAAATCATGTCAAGTCGTGTTGGGTCAAGATAGTCCTGCTGTGTGGAACAAGATCCCAAAATCCAATCCACAAAAGAGAAGCCAAGCTTAAAGAAATAAAATTGAAACTCCAAGAGCCAATGGGTTGCGCAATGGGTCAGGGGGTTGGATTGCGCAGGGTGTCAGCTGCGCAGGGTGCCAAGTGCGCCGGGGTCCAAGTGTACGGGGGCAGATGGCACATGGGTCCAAGTGCGCGGAGGCAAACTGCACAGGGGTGAGCTGTGCAGGGGAGCCAACTGCGCAGGGGTGAGCTGCACAGGGGTATAGGTGGCGCATGAGCAGACTGCGCATGGATGGATGTGCGCTGGGGTTGAGCGCAGTTCGCCAAGGGGCAAGCAGCGCGGTCGGCGCTGCGCTAAATAGCACAGGCCGAGAGGGGGATGCACAGTCCAGCACAGCGCTAAAGAGCGCAGGCTGCAGTCTTCGTCTCCAGGCCGAGAGCAAGCATCAAGAACACCAAAAATTCCATTCTTCATATCTTGGTCAAATCAAAGCTAAATCTAGATTTTTAATGTTCTAACTTGAGTAAAATTGAGTTCTCTTCCACATTGAAGCATCAAAACCGACAAAAACCTAACTAAAATAGATCAAAACCATATAAATCCGAAAATAGAGAAAACTTAGATCTAGAACAATGGAGACTCCAAATCACAAAATGTCAAGTTCTAATGTTGATCTCCCTGGCCTAATCTAGCTAATGGACAAATAAAAAGTGGTTCTCATGTGGTGGCAAGGTGCACTTGCCTATGGTATTGGTGAGTTGTGTAGAGGAAGGAAGAAGAAGGAGATGGAGAAAATAAATGAAAGAATTATAAGGAGAGAGAAAAGGTTGGTAGGGTTTTAATGAGGGTGGTTGTGTTGTGTTGAGGGTGGAGCATAGGCTAAGGTGTTCCATGCATATTAAACCAAACCAAACCAAACCAATTCTCTTCCACAAAATAAAACCAAGTCATGTCAAAACTTGTTTTACGAGAAAAACCCAAAATCTGCAATTCGATCCAAAAATACAATTACAGGCCAGAATCTGAGAAAATAAAATACAGGTCCAGGATACATACAAGCTTAACCAAAATACGTGTTCTGAGATATGGGTGTTACAGAATTAGTTAAGTAGAGCCTAATTAGTGTTACCTTAACTATGTTGGTGTTCACGACGCTTCTCTCGAGGACGTCGGAGCAGCTTCAGTTGGCTTACAGTTGGAATTAGAAGGCAAGTATATCTTGCTAAAAATTTTGCAGTTATATTTATATATAGTCAGCTTTGTTCACTAGAAACGTGCGTCTGAGCTTACTCGGGTGCAAATCGACTTTGAGTCGATATGTCATATGAGTTCGTGACCTAAGGGTTTGCCGACTTGACCCATATATTTGAAGGTATATGGTTAACTTCAGGCATAGACACAGATCTGACACATTTTCTGTCTAGTGAGATGAGTGCATTTGAGGATGTGGATTAGCGTGGTGACTGGCCATCAGTACGTATGATCATGTCACGGATAGTTATAGAGGACTAGAGTTAGCTTGGTAGCTTTGAGTCGACTTGCATGTTGTCGTCACAGTTGGACAATACATTGGAAGGGGAGCATCGTCTAGTAAACGTATGGACATCTCACATTTCTTCTTTATATGGTCCTATGTGATTTTGAACGGTCTTGGGGACGTCCGGATTCTCTATCCCTATTCATGCGCCCTAGCGATGACTCGAGTGCATATTCAGATAGTTGGTTTGCTTACCCAGTTATATATCTGTTTACTGTTTTACAGTCAGCATGCTATTATGTATACTTGTATGTCCCCTGAGGACCTGGCTCTTTTCAGATCCACGCGAGCACCTGTATCCTACGGACTACGGAGTTGGAGCTACTACCGATGAGGATCTAGAGGTTGATCCCCTGGAGTATCCTTGATGTGTCGGAGACATTCTGCTTAGTTTTGGTACCTCTATCTAGTAGCTGGCATCCCATCTGTTTTTATTTATTGCTTAGATACTTCTCTTATTTTATTACATTTTATCTGTGGACTGTTCTCCACATGACTCTGAGTTGCACCTGTGGATTTTTGAAACATTACTTATATTTCAGTCAGCTCCTTCATTGTAAAATTATATATAGATGAGACTAGATAACCTCTATGTGTTGTTGTATAGCTTGTTTACATTAAAACGAACTACGTCTGGTTAGGCTCCTTATTGGTGCTCTATACTTGTTCGTACAGCTGGCAAGTATTCACATACCTGGTCCTATGTAGTTTGGTACTGGGGCGTGACAAATGGTCTGCTCGCGACAGAGGTTCGCTTGAATACGTTGAGGCATGGAATGCCATAGCGTATTGAGGCGTGCGACCGCATTGACGTTCGGACTAGCAATAGGATGATGCGGCCGAGATATAGAAGACATGATTTATGGAACGGTGAAATTTTTGTAGGCAAGAGAGAACATGAGTGTTCTAAGCTAATCTAGCAAATTCAGTTGGGCTATTGAAAGCCTTTATAACCTCAGTTCAATTATCGATAAAGAGAATTGTTTCGTATACTTTGTTTCTTCTGCTGCTAATATCAAATCAAAGATAACCATTTGAGAACTTGTCATCTTGTCTTGTACGAGCGTAACTCCAAACTCGTATGGCATCACACCCCTGCGATGAGGAACAATTCGGATAAATTGATGCGAGAATGAGCAATTTTTTGGGTCGGGACGTGAAAAATTGGTATCAGAGCTCTAGGTTCAATTTCCACAGGATGCTTGCTTCGTTTCAATTCCACCATATTCAAATCACTCTTGACTCCACTCGATGCTGCACTGGATGTTCCATACAATAAATCTAATATAAATCCTGAAATTTTGTCGCATGTGTTTTGGAAATTACATGATTTTTGTGGAAAAAGTCGTAAAATATTTATTGCATTGCGTTGTAATGAACGTAAAAATTTGTATCGAATGTGTTGAACGGATTCGAGTTTTGACTTTGAATATCATGAGTAAAATATTGCAGGAGATGCAACGGAGGAGACCAAATTAAAACGTTGCACAAGATGCAACGGAGGA
Organism: Iris pallida; assembly: GCA_029216955.1. Taxonomy (NCBI): domain Eukaryota; kingdom Viridiplantae; phylum Streptophyta; class Magnoliopsida; order Asparagales; family Iridaceae; genus Iris; species Iris pallida. The sequence continues at coordinate 7,390,811 of JANAVB010004399.1, read as the reverse complement.
GACTGAATTAAAATGTTGCATGAGATACAACGGGTGAGACTGAAATAAAACGTTGCATGAGGTGCAACGAAGGAAACTAAAATAAAAATGTTGCACGAGATGCAACGGAGGGAACCAAAATCATGAATCGATAGAACGAATCATTCGGTTGTGTACCGAACTTGTGTTGACAAACGAGTACATTGGCCGAGTTGTGTGTCAAATTTTGATTTATTAAAAGTTATAATTGTAATCAGCATGATCACTGCAGAAATCATGAGTCAAAATAGATTATTTGTTTATACCAAGTATGATACAATGGAAATAACTTTATTTTTGAATGGTATATATCATACCACCTATAGGATAAATGGCTCGATTCTGAGGGGTATATGCTATACCACTTGTGCGATGGATTGCATCGACACGTTATGAGAATTATAGAATATTTGTTCGCAATGAACGAGAGAGTGCTGAGACTCGATTGAAAATTTGTATGACGGTATGTTAATGCAAGTGTTCTTCAATAATCGGTTGAAACGATATGACGGGGACTCGTATCAATGAATGATACATCGGACGAAAATTTTAGGTCGGTAAAACGATCGAGACTAACAAAATGATTATGCCTTGAAGCAATTATCAGATCGAAGGGATAGAAAACTTGAAGTTATAAACGAGTCGCATGACTTACGAGCTTGATGAAAATGTAAGTCAATGCGAATTAAAATCGAATCGCACGACTTACGATCTTGGTAAAAATGTTAGGCGATACAAATTGTAATCTGTTCGCACGACTTATGACTTCGATGAAAATATTGGTTGATACGGATAATCGTGCCTAAGAAAATAGTTGGTTACGTTGCAAGGAAACTTATTTGAGTACGACTAAATCATGCGAAACTTAGAGGGCATGATTGTATAACTCGAGGGTTCAATGTTGGATAGTAACTCGGTTATGCGATCAAAGTATAATGGGATATGGTGAATCGAAAAAATGACTTGATGCGTATGGAAAAGTTCATTGAGAACTTGAATGTATGCAATGTGATCTAAGTCGATGTTGATACAGATTCAAAGTTGACCTTCGCGCTATCAAAATTGATACGCTAGAAAAGTAAGCACGATATGGGAATACAAAATTGAGTGAGCCTACGATATTAAGATTTTGGAAATAGCAATGCGAGAATATCGAACTGGTTGATCGTAAACTTTGTGATTGATCAAGACGAGACCATATGTCATCGATGACTGTTTCGATGCATATTGCATCTCGGGTGTCGACCATGGGAAGATAAACTCGAACTCAATAGGAGTCGATGTTTCATGAATTTACGGAATCATCGACGGTAGTGCATGAATTATTCGAAGGATAGTTGTGCATCAGTTGTGCCGATAGCAATAATTTTGTTCGAATGTGGGTAGAGTCCCATAAGAAATTGCCGGAACAAGATTTGGCTCTGAGTTAAGATATAGCATGGTTCGTAGTAACTGTCCTTCATTAATAATCCATAATTATCGAGCGTAGCTTCGAGGCAGCTGGCCCGAGAAGACTTGGCCGCCAAATCAAAGTAAATGTTACAGACCCATACGCCCATATCATGTCGCATATAGAATTGCATCGACAATAAATATAATATGGTACAAATTGATGATAAGTCTAGGCGATCGAATGATTGCTTCAAAAATTAATAGAACAGCTTTGTCCAAGAATGATATAGTCGAATTTGATAATTGATCGAATGAATACTTGAATAAGTATATTGGCCGATGATCGAAACAAAAAATTTGCCAACAAACCTGGTGATACGAATAGGAGATTGCGGGAGTCGTGCTATGCACGAAAGCGAGCGGTAAGAGAATGACTTTTGAATTGTGTCATTGGACTTGGATTCATCTAGTAATTAAGATTGTGTGAATAGAACTTAGATTCGATGTTGTGAGACGAGAACAAGTTTAAATTTTGGCTAGAAAATTCCTACTCGATAGAAATTAAACATAAGACGTGTCGTAAAGACCTTTGTGTCAAAGCGATCGTTGCCTTTGAGCATCGTCAACTCGAATTGAACTCTTATGTCGGATAGATTGTGGCCTTTATGTAATGTCAGTTTAAGGTCCTACAAGGAGAATTTAATCACGGTGCCTGGGTAAGTCACCTAGAGACCGTAGCCCTGAATGTTGATACATTTGCAAGTCAATAAGAGAAATCGTATCGAGATAAGTAGCAAGGTGAAACTTCATAAATAATTGGGCAGCGACTTCGGACGTAAGGCGTTGCGAAGGCTTGTTGCTATCGGATGTGCGACGGCTTGACGCAATGCATAGAATTGATGGTCTGTAGAAACTTGTGAAATAAAAAATACGATCATTGAATCGTATCGAGTGTTGTGACTTTGTTGAGTGAATCACGTGTGTATCGAATATACATATGCGATAAAAAATGGAAAAGAATGGTTGCTAAAGATAAGTTCAATCGAGAGTACGAGGTGACAAGCATATGATTGAAAATTTACCTGTTAGCTTCATTCCAATTTTCTACCACTGGATTTGGCTGAATATATATATTTTTGGGTTCCTTGAATATATGTACGTTTCAAATCAAATTGTATACTGAATTCAAATTGAGTTGTAGGAAAGACTTTGATATGTTAATGAAAGCTTGCATGAATGGTTAAGACGAAACAATGATACTGTGTCAAGATCGTGAAGTGATCTAGAGACACTTGAATTGAGTATTGCTTTCGGTTTAAGGATAGACCTTATTTTGAATGGTATATTATGTAATGTCCCATCCCCTATCGTGCATTATGCTGAGTCATTGACTCGATGAGTTGCGTTGACCCGATGAAGTATCGACGCAAGTCGATGCCAGAATTACAATGTATCGAGTAAGTACAGCAAGGACGAAAGTACTAATCCCCCACTAGTTTGCTAGCAGGTTCAGGGAATGGTCTACTCGTGGTGGAGCTTCGCTTGAACGAGCTGAGACATGGAATACCATAGCATATTGAGGCGTGTGATCGCATTGATGTTCAGACTTGCAACAGGATGATACGACCGAGATATAGAAGACATGATGTATGGAACGGTGAAATCCTTTGTGGGCAAGAGAGAACATGAGTGTTGTAAGCTAATCTAGCAAATTCAGTTAGATAATTGAAAGCCTTTGTAACCTTAATTCAATTATCAATAAAGAGAATTATTTTGTATACTTTGTTTCTTCTGCTGCTAATATCAAATCAGAGATAACCACTTGAGAACTTATCATCTTGTCTTGTACAGTGTAACTCTAGACTCGTACGACATCATACCCCAGCGAGGACGAATGATTCGGATAAATCGATACGAGGATGAGCAATATTTTGGGTCGGGTCGTGACACCGGCGCCCGGACATAATACCAGTCAAGGAAGAAATTCTTGTGCACAAGTTGTCCATGACCACGCACCTATGAGAACATCTAGACTCACGTAAATGCATAGCCTAATTTATGGTACGACTCGAACCAATAATTAGCAAAATGTGCATAGGAACCATGAGACTTCCAACTGAGGGACCGCTTTACACTTTGTAAAACGTGCATCAAAACCATGAGACTCCAAACCGAGGGACCACCTCAACGACAAACGGTCACATGAACTTTACATTCATTGAAACCCAAGAAATGGCTATTGCATAGCCTTCCGACTTAACTTGAACAAAACGTATTTTATTACGTGCCATAACCTGTGGCAAACTTACCATCGAAACCACCATGTTTTGTGCCTTAACCCAATTGTGTTCGGTGCAGCACTACTGCACAAGTCATACTTTATATGATGAGCCTTGAGACCGTAGGAACATATGTCTATCACAATCGCAAAAATCGAGGGACCATGCTTGTTATGACTTTAATAGCCCTTGGCATAACTTTGTCTAACTCAATCGTGCAATAACTTAATCCATGGGACGAGTAAAGGCTATGCCAAGCCTTGTACCGTAGAAATGTGGATTGAGACATGTGGAACACTTTTGCTATGCCAAGCATTAGACGGTGGGACAGTTGGACAGTGCAGGCTTTATCAAGCATTTATATGTGCGACGCTATGACTTATGCTAAGTCCATAGTTTTGTGGCAATTTTGACCAACTTTCCTTCTTCCAAGCCACGGAACGAAGGACCGAGTGTCATTTTGAAAGCACGTCGTGCATAATTCTAAGCCGACCGTAGGGCCTTTCCATATTCTAACTCAATCTGACCCAAGTTGGGATTTGTAACACCTCTAAATTTTTGAATTATTTATTTATTTATTTATTTGACTTAGCTAGGATTTTATGGATTTTTATTAATATTTTTAATTATTTAGTTATTATTATAGATGACCTTAGCCGTGGTTAAGTTTTGGAGTACAAGATGACTAGAAATTGTGGCACAAAAAGTATAGACGAGTGCTTTGACTAGTATTTTAGTCATGGTAAGGAAGGCTGAGTGATAGGTGTGTTCTAACTAGGAAAACTAGGCTAAGTTGCGACTTAACCCCCACAGATGAATTATTTAATTATTAATTGTTTTGTTTACTTTTAGATGACCCGGTTGTACTAATTTAGCACGGACTTGACCCGAGCCCAACCTAAGCCCATGTACGCATTTAGTGTATCCAAAGACGACATCTAGACATATTTTATGTGTGTACAGATATTTGGTATTTATTTTTGGAATTGATAAATAGTTTCTAAATATTTGTTATATGTAAACTATACGTATTATTAATATTTAATGGGGTTTTAGAAAATTTGTAAGATTTTCTAGGGCCAAAGAAAGATGGTGTAATATGATACACTATACATATTATTGTTTTATTCATTTTTGTTGTCATTATTATTATTATTATTATTACTATTACTATTATTGATTCTATAATTGGTATTAAAAGTATCTTTTACATTCTGTTCTAGGAAAATAAATATATAATTTTATGTATGTACATATTGTTATAAATAAATCCTATACTAGGAAGATATATCATTAAGATTTTTGGGTTATTATTGAGTATTTATATATAGATGTATATATAGAGAGAGAGAGATAAGTATATATGGTTATGTAGATAAAAGAAATAATATATATACATGTATAGATAGAAATTCTTGGAATAGTAATAAGTTACTTTTTATATAGTTTTACTGTTTTGTTCTAAAAGAATAGAACCCTTCCCTTCCCGAGCCTAACAAGAAGAAACCGAGAGTTGGAGAGATTTTGATTGATTCAAATTCTCTCGAATTTGAATCAAATCCCTTAAACCATTTTTCTACCAAAACCTAGTTGGATTCTCTACCATATTGGACTAAATCTAGACGAAATCTAGATTTAAATCCTTAGGAAAATCCAATCAAAATCTAGGGGAACCCGACAGTATCCTTCCTAGCCGACCCAATGTAGCAGTAGCCTGCTATATTTAAACGAGATAGAGAATGGAGAAGAAAAAACTCTATACTCTAACCTAAATCCACAATGATCCTTCTTGGTCATCTGCGTGCCGCCCCACGCTTGAGCGCCACCGCAGCGTCGCCTAGATCGTCGTTGATCACCTGCAATTCGTCGCCGAAAAGGGGAAGCTCTGTTCTGACACGCAGTATGCTAATTCAAACGCTATTTTCTTCCTGGTCGCTCAACAGTTTTCGAAGTCGTAATTTCCTACTTAGAGCCTATATAACCCTCTCTATCCCCCTTCAATTATTTTGAATTTAGAAGCCTCTAATCGTTCGATCGAGGCGAAGATGGCGAAAAATATGTTCGAAAACAGAGGTTTCAACTGTCCCAAGGCCCTGTTTAGATGGCCAATTGCTGGCAATCCATCGATTCAATTGGAAACCTATTTAAACAGTATTGTAGACAACCTAACAGGGATTAAAACCCAATCATTAGTTTTAATTCTAGTGGTTTATACAGTAAGTTAAATTAGAGTGAAAATCGAGAAAAACTTGATGAAACTATTATCAAACATTATAAAAACCTCCGACACGACGTACGTCTCGTCAAACCGGGCGACGTGGTCGTGAACCGAAAGCATCAAAAGGTATAAATTGACTTCACGGACATACAAGCTTTGACGGAATTCGAATTGGTTGTATGTGCGCAACGAATTTGATGCGTATCCGACAAAAATTACCATATCGGCCTTTTTCGAATCAATTACTTTGTGCACGTTCGTCAAACCGAGATGAAATTTGTGCCCACAGGACCGTATTATTTTTTTGGTCCTGTATGCCAAGTTTGGTCCGAATCTGAGATAGTTGACCGGATCGCCGTTTTACGGGCCCCAGGATCCAACTCAACCGATGAATTTGTGCACGGCCCACCGAATCCAACTTTGGACATACCATTGGATTCGTCTCGTCAAAACAAATTCGTAGACATGTAGTTTGACGACTTTAAGACCATAACCTTTGGCACGCTTTCGGTGCAAAGCGGGTCCAACGACGGACACCGTTTTGATCTAAAATTATCGTTTTGCCCCTGTATCCAGAATTGGACTTATGGGCAGCCCATTCTAGCTATTTTTCTTATTTCAAGAATGTTGGCAATGTCTATTTCAGCATCCGAAGACAGTTGCAGGAGTTTAGCTTTCGCGAACATTTGATCTGACAGGTTATTTAGACGTGGTTAAGTCTACACCAGGCAAGTACACCTTGCCAAACTTTACAGTACTTACATGCTTTTTTTATACTGTCATTCTTTTATGTCTCAATTGGTATATATTTCTCCCCTGCTTCATGTCATAGTTACTTCCTAGTTTTACGTGCACATAGATTGTTACTCTTTCTTTTCTCATGTTACTCGACATATTTTTCTATCGTGTTCATGTCTAGTGATAGTATTGCTTAGCCTCTGTCGTGTCCCTTTGACATGATTGAACTAGACTTGACTTGTTGACTTATTGACTTGACTTGACTCATAGTTCTAGGCGAGGACCTTGTGATAGACGATGACTATACTTGACTACTCTCTGTTGTGAGCCCCCACTGAGCTACGATAGAGACTTACTATAGGTTGTGAGCCCCCACTGAGCTGTGATCTATAGGACCGTGAGTCCCCACTGAGCTACGGTTTACTCCGATTTACTCATAGTCATGTTTATTATTACGATTCTCGATGGCATGCCACTTCCTTATATATTTCATTCTTATGCTACTTTGCAGTCTTTATTTCTTCTACAGTTTCATACCCTTTCTTTGCATGTTAAAACTGTTAAAGTAGGCTTGTATATTATGTGTCTTGCTAGTCCCCTAAGGACCTGGTTATCTCTCCAGGCTTAGTTAGAGAGGAGGACTTCTCGGAGGTTTATGGTTCTAGAGTGGAGACATGTGACGTACCTTCGCAAGAGGACGAGATAGTAGCCGAGGTCTTCTCTTGAGACATGTCTCTTTATTTTCGACTTGATACGTTATTTCTTTCTTTTTATCAGTGAACATGTAGTTGATTATTCATTTCTTTATACTGTGGTTTCGGAATGTCTTATCTGTACAGTTATTATTTCTATCTCATGTTGGAAAAATCTTTCTCTTTAGTATTATTTTATTGGGCTTAATATATCGTGTCTTATTTTTTTTGTGGATGAGATTAGCTGTGTACCTATGACTTGTACTATATTCTGGGTTGTTATCATGATATACAGCATAAGCATTTTGCTAGTAGACTTATTATGAGATTTGGCCCACTAGTGAAGTGTTGCTGGCATATATTGTATCCTGGTCCTATACGTATTTTGGGACTGGGGCGTTGCAGGATTAATCCTTTAGTTATGTGGATTCACCTCTTTTATTGTCAAGCCTATTCAGTGCACTGAAAATTTTCATTTTATTAGTGTGAAGGCTAAGCCGAGGCAAGTTCACCGAAGCCAACAACCTGAGCGAGGAGTTGTCTGGACCGAGCAGGACTTCGAGCAAGCCGTTGCATGGCTAAGTCCAACATCGTTGGCACTTAAATTCCTCCGATATTGAACTGAGCGGAACGGAGCATTACACATGGTTAGTTTCGATCAGTTGGAGCTACATGGAGACTGGCATATTCAAATTTAGGACCGTAAGGAAAAAGGTCTTATAAAATTGGCCGATATTCTTGGTTCACGTGCTTTGGCAGAACCATTCAGTTGAAAAATTGACATGGAAGATGCAGGCAGAGATAAATGAGAAGTATCCTTCGTCGTTTGTCTAATTTAAGGTCAGACCCTTATTTTTAAGTTTCAGGACGAAACTTTTTTAGTGGTATATTATATAGTGCCCTGTTTTCGATAGATGGTGGACTATGTAATATGCTTGTGGCGAGTCAGACTCGATCGAAAACTTAGATAGCTAGTCTGACTCGGTCGCTGAGCATGGTATAGATAATACTTTATGGCATCAAATAAATCAATTTGGACAAATGTTACGAGAATCGATCCAACTAATGTAACGACTTCTGTTGGAATAAGTCCTAGATGCAACACACTGCATCTCGGTGAATGAGCTCTATATAAGAGTCTCTTCGACAGGACTGGGTTGCTGTATAATTTTTTTGAAGTTTTTGTTGCTTGATTTTGATGAATGTATTTTCGCATTGATTTCTACATTCGTTACAAGAATTTCTAAACGAAGGATTAAAGAAGGGATACTAATAAAATGTTGGTGCCATTGCAGGAGCTTAACTGAAGATTGAACGTTGCGAAACGCTCCGACTCTCGGCACGATTGAATACTTTGTGGGTGGTTCGGTCCCTTCCTTTTTACTCCCTCTTGCAAATGAAATGCTTGTTGCCTCAAACTTATTCAAATCGATGATACCAAGTTAAATGTATGCCAAATCACTAAGATCAAGACTCGGGATAACTTTATCGATTTAGATTAATTTACTTTGAAAATATAAGTTTTACACCAAAAAGCGAAAAGTTAAGGTTTTAGAAAAGAGATGGATTACTTCATGAACTGCAAAATATGATAAAACGTTGGTTGCGGCATATAGTACCTAGGGAAATTTGGTGCATACGGGACGCCAAATCAGAACGTATGGCTTTGAGAAAATGAACTCTCGCATGAGTCAAAATGATAATGTTGTTTAATACTATCCACGCTATGCAATCTGTTTCATATATTAAATTGTTCATGCATTGGCATGGTCATGGACAACTTATGCACAAGTTTGTTATCTCAAAACGGTATCCGGGGCTTTGGAACCGAATCGACCTAGAAGGAATGGTTATCGTGCTTCAGCACGAGGCATGCGGGACCTTCAGTAAGGCTTGCAACCTAGGCTAAAAGGGTAGCATCGCATGCCACTGAGAATAGTCCTACGTGGTGTGTAACACTCTTGACCACATATAATATAGTAGCATGCTTACCTATTATCTTATACTGGTGGTAATTATAATTTTTATTTCATGCAGGGATGAGCACGACTGTGGTAAAAATTGAGATAAACTGATATATTTTTCTGTATGCTTTTACTGTTTCAAAAAAGGCTATCGATATGAACTGAATTCATCTAGTTCTAAATAGAAAAAAAACTTGACTGCATGTCAACCTTAATAATCAGAGTCAGTTTAAATGAGTGGGTTCATCATGCTCACTAGTACATTTCCAACACTACTAAAATCTGCTCAATTGGCGACATAAATTTAGCGACGTTGGCAAAACGTCGCTAAATTGTGGACATTAGCGACGTATAATTGAAACGTCACTAACAATCGCTGCTAGTGACGAAAATAGCGACGTGACAATGACGTATATTAGTTAGATGACCTAGTCGTCGCTATGACGTCGCTAATAGCGACTAATTTAGCTACGTTAGCATGAACGTCGCTAAATTCCAATTAAATTAAATTTTCTTCCCCTGATTCATTTTCCTCCATCCATTTTACTCTCTCACTCTCTTCCTCCGGCGCTCTCACTCTCACTCTCTCCGGCGACTCTCCTCCGGTACGTGACTCCCTTTCTTTCTCTCTCTCTCTCTATTTTGGTTGTTGGTGGTTGGGGGTGCTGGTGGCTCTGGGGGAGGGCAGGGGGTACAGGTGGTTGGTGGTGAGGAATGGTTGTCGGGTGGCTGGGGGGTGGGGCAGGGGTTGAGGGCGGCTGGGGGTGAGGAGGGGAGCTGGGGGAGGGGAGGGTTAGGGTTCGAGTTAGGGGTGGGTGTGTAGGAGGGGAGGGGCGGGGGGGTGAGGGCGGCTGGGGGGTAAGGACGTGAGGGGGGTGAGGGCGGGGGGGGATTGGGGGGAGGGGAGGGTTATGGTAAGGGTTAGGGTTAGGGGTGGTTGGTGAAGGAGGGGAGCAGGGGGGTCGGGGGCTGGGAGGGGAGGAGGGCTGTTGGGGGAGGGGATAGGGTTCGGGTTAGGGTTAGGGGTGGTGTAGGGGGGGAGGGGTACGGGGAGGGCTGGGTTAGGGGTACCGATAGTGCCAAAAAATTTGATAATTTAGTAATAATTATTTGATTTCCGACACCAAAAAATCTGATACTCCGATTCGAAACCACGTACCGATAGTGCCGATATTTGTAACACGTAGTTTTGTTGGTTGGTTAATGTTGTCGTCTATTTTTCTTGATCCCGATACTCATAGGAATGGCCCCGAGTCACGGCCGTACGTCGGGTTAGGGCCTTCTTGCTGTTCGTGGGGTTGGGGGGTCTGCTGCTAGGGTGGCCCCTAGGGGGCTCACAGTATATATGTATGTATGTAGTATGTAGTATATTTGTTTAAGTTTTGAAGTTTATTCATATTTGCAGATATCTAGAAATGGCTATATCCCTGTATCTGTTAGACCGTTCGTGGATGTACAACCGCATTCGAGATGACAGGTGCGGTGTACGAGATGAATACATCGCCGGAGTAGAACAATTTCTCCAATTCGCGAAGGCGTTTCCTCAATCCATGGACGGCATGGACATTAAGTGCCCGTGTGCAAAATGTCGAAACATGAAGATTCAACCAAGATTGGATGTGACGTATCACTTATACACAAAGGGTATCCTTCCGAATTACTACCAATGGACCGTACACGGAGAGCTTGTACCTTTAGCATTCCAAGCGGAGCCTTATGTGGAGCCTTATGTGGAGCCTTACGTTGAGCCTTATGTGGAGCCTCATATGAATGTCCACAACCGAACTTGTGTCGACAACGAGTACGTGAACATGGTCTTCGATGCTGCGGGGCCTAGTTTCGATCCATACAATCGTGTCGCAGCTGAGGAGGCACCGAATGCCGATGCCACGAAGTTCATGGAGTTGCTGGAGAATGCAAGGACTCTTTTGTACCCTGGCTGTGAGGGCCATTCACCGTTAGAGGTGATCACTCGGCTCTTGAGCATAAAGTCTGACTTTAACATGTCGCAAGAATGCTACAATACAGTACTCAAGTTGATTACCGATATCTTGCCGGAGGGTGCCAATTTACCGAAAGACTTCTACCGCTCTAAGAGGATGGTGAGATCCCTCTGGATGGGATACGACAAGATCGATTACTGTTAGAATGGATGCATGCTTTACTACAAAGATCACAAGGATGCAGAAGTGTGCGGATTCTGTGGTGCTGATCGCTACAAGCCAACTGCTGCAGGCAAGTCTAGAAGACCGACTGCTTCAATGCACTACTTATCGTTGACGTCGCGGTTGCAGAGGTTGTTCATGGTGAAAGAGACTGCCGAAAATATGAGTTGGCACAAGCGACAACAAACCGAATGAGTGTTGGATCACCCATCTGATGGAGAAACGTGGAAGCACTTCGATCGAGCATATCCTAATTTTGCTTCTGATGCGCGTAATGTAAGGCACTACACCAAAATAAGCCTTTTGGAATGGAGGAACTCCGTTCCAAATAATTTTTGGAACGCCTATATTGTGTGCCTATTTTTGGGCTGCCAAATTCCTTGGAACGGAACTAAAGCGTTCCAATAAACGCATTTGCAACGGAATTAAAGCGTTCCAATAAACGCATATTGGAACGGAATAAAAGCGTTCCAATAAACGCATATTGGAACGCTTTATTTATGTTCCAAATTTGGAACACACATTTGCGTGCCTAATAAAGTATTTCATGCTGGTTTCTACTACGTTAACTGGAACGGCAAAAAAATGTTCCAATGTTGGAACACCATAAATGTGTTACTAACAAAGCGTTTTAGAATATATATATTTCCCATTCACAGTAACGACTAAAAAGTGTACCTGTTGCAAAGCGTTTCTAACCAAAAATTTCAAAAAAAATTGCACCAATTAGTGGAATGGCTAAAAAATCGTTTGATTTTTTGAGGGAAAAAAATCTAAATAACATAGAGAGAACATATTACAATATAAGTGGTTATGCTACATTTCAAGAAAATCTAAGAAAGTTTGTAACAAAGTAACAATTGACAATATGTTGCAATCTTAAGATTTTAATGTAACTCATTTAAACGAAAGTAAACGAACTTCCGACCACAGCACGTAAAAGTACATACAAAATAGTTCATGTTAAAGCTACATTGTTAATACAACTTTACTAAACTAACATGCGCTAAAGTAATGTTCGAGATATGTGAAAACACTTTGAGCAGCATAGACTAATCTCTTCTCTGACGCTTGACGTTCTTGCTAGTAATCGAAGGCCTGGAACGGAGATTACCGAGTAAGCAAAAATGTGATAACCTGCAAACATTTCAAATATTGTTTAAAATCATGACAATAATTTGACCACAAAAACTTATTCATTTAATGTGACAGACAAAGAAAAGAAAATAATGCCAAAATTGGGGATAATATCCCCTAGAAAGTTTAGTAAATGACACTCTAATTAGAAGCAGTAATTAGAGCTTGACTTAGCCAGTTCTCTTTCTCAATAAATTAAGTAGTAACACTTTACCTGGATATCCGGAGGACTTCTTTGTATGTCCCAATTTTCTCTAAAGGAATCATAATTTTAATCACTAAAGGTCCTACGAAACAAAATAGCTATATTAGTAGACATTAAGGATAGTAAAAATCTAAAAATATGCCATGCAAAATGAATTCTATCTAAGCGATCATAATTGAAAATGAGAAACAAGTTCCAAATAATGCTATTTATTAAGATATCAATTTTGTAGGAAAGAAGTCTGTTCCATAGGCACATCATGAAATCAATCGACAAACAAACAAACAAGAAAGGTAATCAATTCATGTATTTTTAATCATTGAAAAAGTATCATAAGAAAAATACTCACAAATTAATGCTTCCATAAATTTGATGTGTGATTTGGGCCACACAAAAAATTTGCCAACTCCTACTTCTTTAATTGTTTTTGCATCGGGAGTTTCTTTGTAGAGCTTCGCGGAAAAAATCTTTCGGACAGACATGCTCACCTTCATTTCATATTGAGGGTCTAGTTGATAATTATGACAATTACCTCGATGTATTGGATCAATTACTTCTTTTGCAACTGCAACACAATTCCAATTCCAATCAAATAATTCACACAACCTTGCCGTGGAAGTTGGTTCAGTGCTTGTCGAAGTCGTTGAATCCTTTTCCCTTTCGCCCAAAGATGGCCCACGTGCATTGTTTATCATCATTGGAGGCATGGGTATTGATTTTCCAATAGTTGCTTGCAGTTGTTGGAGCACGGGTGTTGATGTCCCATCTGCCTGGGACATAGGAATGGGTGATGATGGCCCACCTACATGGGGTATAGGCACGTGTGTTGATGACCCACCAGTAGACTGGGGAATAGTTGCTGGTGGCCCACCAATCTGTGACTGTGGTACAATAAAAAAAATTAAGAATATGAATTTTCATATTATGATAGGCATGTAGTTATTATCTTTTATACTTTCATATAAGAAGTTGGTTATTTCACCTTACAATAATCAAAAATAAAGTTAACCTTTGTCTGCATCTTATCAACCTTCTTTTTCAGACCCTCCCTCTCGCCTTTTTCCTCTGTGTACATGATATGAGCATGAAGGGTAGCATCATACTTTCTCTTAGAAACAAAGCTCCCAACACCTGGCAATCCTTTCACTTTCTTGCCAAACACTTGAGTCGAAGGATCATTATCAATTGATAGAGGGTGAACGCTATTGTTGTCGCTTTCACTTTGTGTGGATTCAACAAGTTTCTCTTTGACTAATTTCTGTAATATCATTTGTAAGAAAAGCTAACGTTCAATTAAATGCAAGGTGATAACAAAGTTTTAGGTGACCTCACCATAAACGGTTCAGCACTAGGTAGCGTAGTTCTATCCTTTCTCTATGAGTTTCTATCCACAATTGAGTCCGTGTAATAGGGATAGTAGGATCTTCCCGCTTTGCCTTCTGGATAAATCATGGATTAGTTTTGAGGCGTAAGCTTAAAATTGGAAATACAAAAATTATAAAATGCTAATGTTGGTTCTAGAAGAAATTACCATCTCATACTCTACCATTGCACTGCTCTTACGACCCCCAGTATGGCCATACACACTATGTTTTCTACTTTCAACGCCCATAGCTCTTCTTTTTAGTTGTTTATCATTAACCTCATTGATACAAAATTGCTCCCAGTCTTCCTTTCTAATCCCATTTGGAATAGCCATCATTTTTGCCTCCAAATTTGGTTGCTTATCCAAATGATGCTTTCTCAATGTATGCTTTAGCTTCCGGAACGCATCTGGCATTGATCTTTCAACATCTTTCCTGAGATAATCTGGGATATTAAATTCTGCCTGCAATTAAAATGCTTTATTAAAAGAGAAATAAAGATATGTCAACTACAAACTTTCTGAAGGATGATAATGACACTAACATGCCTTCTATAGACAATGGAATTCACATTAGCCATGGCCATACATATTTGGAGTGTTGGTGGCATTCTGGTATGACATGGAGACATGTTTTGCCAAGTCTCTACATCCTAACAGTTCAAAAATCATATCATGATAAGCCATTACATCAAGGTTTGCAACTGATACACATTGTATGTATCGTAGCAGTCTGAGCTTGTCTGATCCACACATATATGAACATGTTGCCATTTCACAGAATAAACATGAGCCTTTAAGACTCCATTTAGAACAGAGAGGAAGGGGCACATGGTGGGGAATAGACTACAAGCATAGGAATTTTTCTTCACTCCCACCAGCAGAGTAACAAATTAAAAGTTAATTTCTTGCAGATATTCCTACTAGTATACTTCTATAACAGGCAGCTGACATTAAATAAATGTTCTGTATAGGAGTTAAAGAACTTCTCAAACTAGATATACTAATTTTGATCTTGCAGATCCAGAAAAGCATAAACTGCACCTTATTGTAACTAATGAATACAAATCATTCTATAAAGCATAAACTGCACCTAATCTGTTTCTATCCATGTTGATAAAATATATTGGCTAGCTGGCTCGTTGTGCCTAATAGACCAAAATCTGTTTCTATCAAGAAGAAAGCAACATCTTGTAAAATAAATTCATATGCATTCCAGGATATACCAGCTACAAAAGAAAGCAACATCTTGTAAGATATTATTATATTAACAAAATATACCAGCTAAGAAAAGAAAGCAGCTAATTCATATGCATTCCAGGAAAAACAAAATAGAAAGCAAGAGAAATTTATACCATTAAGCATACAAATGTAGTTGCTTTTAATTCGAGCTCTGGAGAACCAAGGTCAGTATTTTGGTGCCTGAAGTTTTTGTTATTGTCTTGCATATTGAAGGCAAGAGAGTATCACAAAAGGACTGCTACTAATATGGACTGTTACAACCAAGAATCGAACTAAAAGGACTGAACTTCAAAGATGGATAAAACCAAAATCCCAAACAGTTGCCAAAGCCAAGCCATGCCCCTTCCTCATTTCCTGGCACTTGGCACTATTCAGTCATGTATCTTGGTAGTAACATTACATTCGACCCTAGTATCAGTAATGATACTTCTGGCCTCGACCAAATACTAAAGGAAACCACGGATTCTAGGGACTCTTGAGAACAGGTAGCCAAGACCAAGTCATATGTTATACTCTACGTAGCCACATGTATGAAAAGTTAAGTTCCAATAGATAACATATGTTTCATGCTTCCAAAGACTTTACATTATATCAACAGGAACACATACCTTCATATACTCTACGTAGCCACATGTATGAAAAGTTAAGTTCCAATAGATAACATATGTTTCATGCTTCCAAAGACTTTACATTATATCAACAGGAACACATACCTTTATATGCTCCAAACACTTAGTGTGGTGGGATCTATATATAATTCTGTCCTGCGGGAGGCATGGGGAGACAATTCATGTATGCTGCATGGACACTGATAAGGACATGGGACAAGGTTGTCAATTTCGGTGTGCCATATATATTTGGAGTGTTGGTGGCATTCTGGTATGACATGGAGACATGTTTCGCCAAGTCTCTACATCCTAACAGTTCAAAAATCATATCATGATAAGCCATTACATCAAGGTTTGCAACTGATACACATTGTATGTATCGTAGCAGTCTGAGCTTGTCTGATCCACACATATATGAACATGAGTACATTTCACATAATAAACATGAGCCTTTAAGACTCCATTTAGAATAGAGAGGAAGGGGCACATGGTGGGGAATAGACTACAAGCATAGGAATTTTTCTTCACTCCCACCATACTATTGTATATTGTATAGAGCCACCTTCCAAAGAATCTATGCTTGAGGTTTAAATTAGAGAATCCTTAAGATGGTATCACTGAGGTCAGTTCCTTTGAAACATTCAGTCACTTCATTTGTTCCGCATGTTAGTATCTTAGCATGCACCTAAAGCAAAGTAGATTACAAAAAAAAACAAAAAAACAAAAAAACAAAAAAACAAACTTGTGTCAAAGAAACAATGGATTATTAGATGTACCGCCACAACTAGCAATTTTTTCCCTTCTAATTACGATTTATCTTTGCTGTTATAAATCATTTTTTCAGGAGAAAGAAGTTGAAGGAGATGGCTGAGGGAGCTCAAAGGAGAAGTGCTAGACTGTTAGCTATTGAGGAGTTAAAAACAGATAAGGCAATCCTTGCTTTACCTGTAGATTTTCAGCAGATGAAAGACAACCGAAAGCGATGCATGAAGAAGACCATAGAAGTTCATGAGGTAATAGCTTGTATTCTTTCGTTGGACTTACGTACAATGTGAATGACTGCATTCCTACATGATTATATATGTCTGTACACATGTCCACATTAGCATTCACATATAAGTACCGAGGCATGCTCTAGTATGGTGTATATGCATAGCATACTCTCGAGACAAGAATTCGAGTAAAATCTTTATCGATCTCCATAGCTTATTCCAAAATATTTCTTAAAGCGTACAAATATTGTGTTGAAACAAGGTTTCCCGTATTAACAGATGACTTCCAGTCTTTTCCATTGTTGTACCAGAAAGAACCTGAAAAGTTTTCCGTATTATCTAGTTACATGCTTATTTATGCATTGTATTAAAGCACTGCTCACCACCTTGGTGTTTCTTGTTGGCAAATTGCTGCAATAGTTAGCTATTTATATATCCCAATTAAATCTACAACATTTTAGGCAAAAATAAATCCTTGTTCCCTTATTATGCATCAAATAAAAGAACAGCTTTTATGCAGCAAACTATTGTCAGCAAAATTGCCATGTCAGGTCATTCAAATAATAGCCAATGGCAATTGGCTAACCTAGATCCATTATTGCAACAGTGTAGGTCTATCACATACATGGCAAGAGTACTACAGAATCATCCGACAATTAAACTCATAATAGTGTATCTAGCAACATTATTCAGTATCAACAACTAAAATTCTAGTTCTCAAATAAAGAAATGTTTTGTTTGCAGGAAACACAAACCTTCCAAGAAGCTGCAAACACAATGGTAAGAAGAAAATCTCAGAATAATGGTTTTGCTTTCTATGATTTTCCCTATTGTTGTCAGACTGAACTTGTTCTGGAAAATCAGGTGATCCGCTAAACAGCCCATCTTCGTCTAATAATGCTGCTAAGCGAATAAACATGAGCCTTTAAGACTCCATTTAGAACAGAGAGGAAGGGGCACATGGTGGGGAATAGACTACAAGCATAGGAATTTTCCTTTGTATTGGATGATATATCTGGGTTGAACCTTGATACCAAGCCCATATACCTAGGTATCAGTTTGATGGTTAACATCAAACACCAACTTTTAGTATCATCGAGCATGGATATCACAACCATCTCATATATCAGTAAAATTATTGGTACACCCAAAACTGTGAACCTGTAGGGATACTCACTGCAATACCCAGTAACAGATTGAAGCAAGGTGTGATGGTTAGGAGAGCCAAGTGTAAGGGATAGGTTGAAGCAAATCACTGATACTCAAGGGTGTATCAAGGATAAGCATACAAATTCATGTTCAATAGATTCTCCTTGGGCTTAAGGAGATAGGACTGGAAACCGTGAGCAAACGTATGTATGCAGGGCAATATTGAGGACAGAGCTGTCATGCATACTCTAAAGCATGTATTTTACCAACTGAAAGAATTTGCTTACTCTCAAAAATTATGTTATACTCTACGTAGCCACATGTATGAAAAGTTAAGTTCCAATAGATAACATATGTTTCATGCTTCCAAAGACTTTACATTATATCAAAAGGAACACATACCTTCATATGCTCCAAACACTTAGTGTGGTGGGATCTATATATAATTCTGTCCTGCGGGAGGCATGGGGAGACAATTCATGTATGCTGCATGGACACTGATAAGGACATGGGACAAGGTTGTCAATTTCGGTGTGCCATATATATTTGGAGTGTTGGTGGCATTCTGGTATGACATGGAGACATGTTTTGCCAAGTCTCTACATCCTAACAGTTCAAAAATCATATCATGATAAGCCATTACATCAAGGTTTGCAACTGATACACATTGTATGTATCGTAGCAGTCTGAGCTTGTCTGATCCACACATATATGAACATGCCCTGCTTTCAACAGGGCATAACAATTTAGGAGGGGGCTGATTGCATCATAGTGCAATGGACTGATTTTATCAAAGACTCGAGCCATCTCTCATACCTACCTATCCAATTGACAAGTCCGACCCCAATATCTAACCTCAGATGTTGTGGGCCAGGATGATAGTTAGGTACAGAAGGTATGCAATACAAGTTGAAAACTGCAACTGACATCACGTTGTACCAATTTGTTTATAACAATCAAATTATGTAGATAAAAACTGTGCAGGCATGTATCAATGGGAGATACCAGTGTGTATCTTGAGGGATTTGTGTGCAGTCAAGGGCAGTGTGGTGTGGGTGTGTGTATGAGAGCATAAGTATAAATTCTAGATATTGAACTGAAAAACTGAACATCAAGATTTTACTGAAAACATAAACAATAGAACAGTAATAGAAAAGCAATAGAATATTGTTCGTTATTCTCACCACTATCTCATTCCAAACATCATCCTTGTAGGTCTTAGGTACCTGTAGCCAACTTATATACCTGATAGGCACATATGTCTTCACATATTTACCAACTTGACTCTTAAAGTGAGTTGTGTTGGGTCCAACTGCTTGTCCAAGATGATTAAATTCAATGCTCTTCTTAGATGTTGACTTTTTATTGACTTCCATTGATATGGGATCTTCTTCCTGCTGGTTTGATGTGTCGGCAACACTCGAAGACATCGTGCAATGAAAGAAAGTCTGTTTATTCATTCAAGGACAACTTTGTATCATGTTTATTCAAAGAAGCATTAAAATAAAAAAATTACTATGATGATACCAAATAATGCATATAAAAGAATCACGCTATCAAAGTCATTATGAATGTATACAAAAAAACATCGAAGATATGTAAGTAATTTGGATATCCGGGTCATTACCATAAAAAAAAAAGTTATCCATGTCATTGAAAGTTGCATATATAAAATAAAGTCAGAGTACATTAGATTGTTGAAAACAAGAAAATTATAATTTGACCACAAAAAAGTCTGGAGTACAAAAGATTGACGTATGATTTGGTTCAATCATCGAACATCAACGAATTCCTCAAGTTGGGATTGTCGTTCAAACAAGATTGGTAGTCAGTTGGAATGTCTACTGCATCAACTTGTTTATTTAACCTTTTTGGAGTATTTATAACCACATACCATCCATCATTTTTTTGATCTTCGGAATAAAAAACTGATGTTGCTTCTTGAGCTAAAATGAATGGATCCTCCTCAACTCTTTCCTTATTCCAGAGCTTCTTCAAGTTTACCATCACTTGATTCTAAATTGGATCATACTTACAACCATTTTTAGAATCCTCCACTTTAACCCAATCACAATAGAACACAGTTTCTTTGAAATCGATATAGTCCAGCTCCAGTATGTCTCTAACGATTCCATAAAAGGTCATCTTCCCTTCCTTTGGGTTTTTGTCTTTTCTACTTGAAACAAAATTTGAATATGCTTCCATAGACACCCTACTATCTTGCGTTACCAAGCATTCATCGGAAGAACTTGGTACAAATACAAAACCATTGACACGATATTTTTTGAATCGCATAGCTTTATGTTGTGGACCATTGGCTAATCTCCATAATGTTGTATTGGTTTGCCCTGCATCCAATAACTGCATAGAAAAAAAAACTTAATTTGTGCACAAATACATAAGCACATGAAAAAATGAGATATTACCTCATCACACAACCAAGGAATGAATTCCTTAGTTTTTGTTTTTTCTTTTGTTGAACCACCTTTTCGATTCTGAGTGGAAATGGATTGCTCATACCGGTTGTACTTTCTACATGAATTACCAGACGTATGTCATGCAGATATCTATATTATGGTATTATTATAATACTTATTATTTACGTCATGAACATTATTATGATTAAAAAACTTATTTAGCTTGTAGGAAAAGGCACACATACTCTTCCCATTCACTCAAGTCTGCAAGTCGATTGAGAACCCATCTACGCACTTGCTCAAACTGAACATGGTTGAGCTCCACAACTCCCCCTATTTCCAACGGTTTCTCATCTGTAAAGTCAACACTCTCATCCAGCCAGTCTTCTCGACTGGACTTATGACCAAAAGCTCTCGAGTTTGGCATATACTCCATGCAATATATTACAGATTCGTCTACAAGGTAAGCTTCAGCTATCGAACCTTCAATATATCGCTTATTAAGGACATATTCTTTGTAGCACTTCATCAATCTGTTGAAAAAAAAGAATATATAATCTATATCCCCTATAAATTAAAACTAAAAGTTAAATATAGAAGAAAACAATAAGAGTGTACCTTTCAAATGGATACATCCATCGAAATCCAACCGTTCCGCATGACAGGGCCTCATCAGCTAGATGAACCATTAAGTGCACACTTATAACAAAGAAGGAAGGCGAAAATTCTTTTTCAAGAATACACATTGCCTCAACCAATGCCTTCTTTGCTTGCCTAAGCTCTTCTTTATTGATCACCTTGGCACATAAAATTTTAAAAAATAAGCTAATCCTCTGAATTGCAATCCTTATGTCCCTGTCTTTATGAAAAGTATGTCTCAACAATACTGGAAGCAAGTGTTGCATAATCACATGATAGTCATGTGATTTTAGCCCCCTTAGTTCGGGAGGCTGGGTGGTGACACAATTACTCAAGTTAGAGGAAAATCCTGTAGGAAGTTTTAAATCTTTTAATGTTCGACAAAACTCTTCTTTTTCCTTCTTTGTCAAGGCATAAGATGCCTTTGGCATTGATGTTTTCCCCGTTTCTTCATCTTCAACTACCCACAACTTCCTATTTATCCCTAATTTTTTCATTTCTTTCCGACCTTGTATCCCATCCTTTGTTTTCTTTTTCACATCCATCAACATGTTCAATAAGTGGTCTGTGACATTCTTTTCAGTGTGCATAACGTCAATGTTGTGTCTCACTTCAAGAAACTTCCAGTAAGGCAAATCAAACAAAATAGACCTTCTGGACCATGGTGCTGCTTTAGTAGATGTCTCTTCTTCATTGTCATCTTCATATATCTTGCTTTCATGATTCCGGTTTTGCCTCTTACGCTTTCCACGAGTAGCTTGCTTCAATCTTGTTCTTTCATTATTTTCAAGAATTTTGGCTATCTTTTGTTCAACTTCTTCTCCAGACAATCTTTGTGGAGGAGGTCGTTGTTCGAGTATTTTGTTGAATCTTTTGTCACTCCTAAACTTGTGATCGGAGTTCAAGAATCGTCGATAGCCGTGATAATATACTTTCGAAGAGTCTCCAAGCCGCATAGAGTCGATATCATCAGCACACACTGGACAAGCCTTATAACCATGAACAGTACAACCAGATAGATTCCCGTATGCAGGAAAATCATGGACCCCCCAAAACAACATCGCCTTCATTGTAAATGTGGTTTTGGTGAATGCATCCTACGTTGGTACGCCATTAGCCCATAACTCTTTCAACTCTTCTACCAAAGGTTCATGGAATATGTCAAAGTGTTTTCCAGGTCCTTTGGGCCCAGAAATTAACAATGTTAGCAACGTGAACTCTCTTTTCATGCACAACGATGGAGGAAGATTTAACGGGGCTAAAATCACTGGCCAACAACTGTAATTGCTACTTAGAGTTCCATGTGGGTTGAAACCATCTGTTGATATTGCAAGTCGTAGGTTCCTAGCATCTGCAGCAAACTCTGGCCAATGAACTTTGACTGAATCCCATTGGCCTGAATCACAAGGATGTCTCATTAGATTTCCATCACTCTTTGCCTTTTGGTGCCAAGTCATTGCCTCTCCAATCCAAGGAATGCTAAAGAATCTTTTTAGCCTCAGAATCAAGGGAAAGTATTTCACAAACTTTGCAGGTTCTTTCTTGAAATTCTTTTTTGTCTCTGTATCATTTTCAAACACAAGTTTATACCGACTCACTTCACATTTCGGACATATATGGAGATGTTTGTATTCCTTACGATATAGGATGCATCCATTCCTACATGCATGGATTGTTTCACATTCCATTTCCAATTCTTTAATCATGTTCTTCATATTAGGATAATTTTTTGGAAGATTGCAATTTTCTGTGAACAAGTCCTTTAGCCACTCTAGTAATGCCGTCACACTAGTGCCTGTCCACCCATACTGTGTCTTCAAATTTTGCAACTCAATAATGGTGGACAATATGGTTTTCCCCTTAGGGCAACCCGGATACAGAGGTTCTGATGCCATATCCATAAAGCTTTTGTGTTTTTTGCTCTCTTTTATCATAGGCTCAACAATTGTGTCATCTCCCTCGTCGTCTTCATTTGCTACACTCACGTCAACAGGTGAATGTCCGGCCTCCTTGGTATGAATATTATATACATCGTGAATGAGATCCTCCAGTCTAGGCAAGTTTGATTCTTCAGTTGATGGTTCTTCAATTGGATTAGCCATTGTTGGTATGTTTCTCCCTAATTCTCTTGCCTTTTCTCCATGATGCTTCCATACCACGTAACTTTGGTACATGCCATTCTTCAACAAATGAAGGCTGATTTCATCGAGATCTATGTGTCCCTTCGAATTCTTACAATGCTTACATGGGCATGGAAATTGTGTTTGTCCGGCTGCATTCTCCTTAACAAAATTCATAAACTGTTGAACACCTTTGATATAACTTGTACCACCCCTTTTGCTCATCCACGATTTGTCCAAATTCATTTTTATTTGTAGAATAGGTGCTCAATCCTACAAGATGTACAATCATTTATCAAGTGAAATTGAAAATAAAAGCAATATGAAATTGAAACTAAGAAAATTATTTCCTATTCTAATTTATCAGTGTTAATTGTTATTTTTATAAGCAAATAGAAATGTGGAAAAAAATGTACAACTACAATGCAATACATATTCATAT
Organism: Iris pallida; assembly: GCA_029216955.1. NCBI lineage: Eukaryota > Viridiplantae > Streptophyta > Magnoliopsida > Asparagales > Iridaceae > Iris > Iris pallida. The sequence goes on along the minus strand of JANAVB010004399.1, from coordinate 7,367,031 downwards.
ATACAGTAATACTGTTATAGATTTACTACATTTCAGATATTCATCATCAATTTCATACATGAATATCAGCAAATGTGCATTACCACTTGGTTAATGGTCATCCACTTGTCATACATTGAAGGTGTTGAATGAGGATATGATGATATATAGAAGATGTTCGGACAAGGTTTGGGTATGTTGTGACCCAATCGATGCACCGATTAGGAGTTATAGGATTTCATTTAGAACAAATGCTCGAACTAAGAATTGACCTAAATGAATATGGATCAAGGATGTGAAAAAAGGATACAATTAGTTGCTAATCTTATGAGATGAATAGGGATAGACCAAGGTATGCTTGTAGCAAGGGAGTGAAGAAGGATACTCTAGTTGGTAATGACGTAATGTTGATAAAGATATAGAATTAGCTGAATGGAAGAAAAGTATTCATGTAGCTAAGCCTGTAACGACTGGGGTAAGGGTTTGGTAGTGGTATGGTGTTCAATCATCTACTGGAACAAGTATCATAAAAGCTAAGAAACTATGAAAATGATTCTGCTAAAAAAGGCTCAAGACAAATACAATGACAGAAAATCTAAAGAAAAGAAATAATAACGAGTTTGAAATTTGGAAAAAAACTAAATGGAAAGCTCCAGTTGAGAATTTTGGAAAAATCATCTACCTTGAGCAGTTGCACGATAGATGGAAGAAGCTGCCGTGAATCCTGAGACAGTGCAAAAGGTGAATATCAAGCAAGAGTCCTAAGCAAGATTCTCTTTTCAGGAAACTGTCAAGAATGGTAAATCATCAGAAACAAAAATTTCAAATATTCAAGAAACTTGAATAATAATAAATCATAAGCAAGCTCAACTATGGCATAGGCCCAAACAGTAGAATTTGATGCAAGGAACAAGTATGTTGGTGTGTGTACAAAAAGAAAACCACCAATATGTATAGACAAGTAATCAAACATATGTGAGAGATCCTATCAATTTCAGTTTCTTGAATATTTTCTTTTTTGCATATGAAGCATCTAAAGTAATCAAGCAAGAGTCCCAATCCCTGGAGTTCTCGGAAGACGATCCTATCAATTTCAGTTTGCATATGAAGTTTTTCTTTTTTGCTTCTTTTGGGACTTGAAACTTGTCCAAAACATGGTTGGAATTGATTTGATAAAAAAGATTATAATGAATCAAAGCAACGAAGAGATCCAAAAACCTTGTTTTCCAGATCCAAAATCTTTTTCCCACCAAAACCTCATTCTGAAATCTAATTTTTATCAGAACACTAAAAAAAATAGTAAAGATCCTAATTAGAAAACACATGAGAAAGTATATATGAGAATTTGAAAATTATCAAGAAGACTCTTTAAAAAAAAAATACTATTAGCTTTTCCCCTCAAGTCCACAGGAGCAATTAATACGGCTTAATTATATATTATTTACTACTATTCTGAATAAATAAATAAAAATTCTGTGTAGTGAGTTTGCTGCAATTTCACTCCATATCACGTGGCTATTGATCGTTAGAAACCGCCCTTTAAGTGGATTTTTAATGAAATTTATTGCCGAGCCTGAATCTGGTACAGTCCGAATTTTTAGGGTTTTTTTTCCATCTAAGAGGATTTAACCCTTCGATTATTTTTTTGGATTTAAAATTAATAAGGGCATACAATACCTTAGATCCCGACGGCCGAGATCCTGATGAAGAAGGAGAAACTTCTGACCCGACACTTCAGACCCCGACGGTCGTGATCCCGCCGGCCGAGGAATGGAGAGAAGGGGACGGCGAGAGTCGAGATCCCGATGGCCGAAATTAGCGGCCCTAGAATGGAGAGAAGGGGACGGCGAGACTGAGATCCCGTCGGCCGAGGATGGTTTTGTCGCACGTTGTTCCTTAGTTCCCGCCAAGGATGGAGAGAGGATTGAAAAAAAAAGATGGCTATATGCCCTATGCGTGCCAATTGTTAAAAAGGAACTGACGTTTCCTTCTTAGCACGTGGGTTCACGTGAGTTGAAGTTTTAATCTTTGGAAACGGATTTGGAACGCTTCTTATGTGTTTCAGAATAAATATTTATTATTAGAATGAAAAGAAAAAAAAAATTAGAATATTTTTTTATTCTGGAACGCTAGTTTTCCGTTCCAAAACCTAGGCACGCTAAATAGGCGTTACAGATTGAAATATGCCTAGTGTTCCAAATTAGCTATTTTGGTGTAGTGAGGTTGGGGCTCTGCTCTGATGGTTTCACCCCATTGGGTCTTTCAGGCTCCCAATATTCATGTTGGCCGGTAATCCTCACTCCGTACAACCTACCGCCTTGGATGTGCATGAAAATACCTTACATGTTCTTAACTATTATCATCCCAGGCCCGAACAACCCGAAGAGGAACATCGACGTGTACTTACAGTCGTTGATAGATGAGCTGAAGCTGCTATGGAAAACAGGGGCGTACACGTATGATACTTCAAAAAACAGAATTTTCAGATGCGGACAGCACTAATGTGGACAATCAACGACTTTTCGGCTTATGAAATGTTATCTGGATGGAGCACTCATGGTCGGCTTTCATGTCCGTATTGCATGGACCGCACTAAGGCTTTTCATTTGAGACACGGAGGAAAGCCATGCTTCTTTGATTGTCACCAGCAGTTCTTGCTGAAAGACCATCCGTACCGTAGGAACAGAACTAGTTTTCGTGCCGGAGCTATGGAGAAGGACGATCCACCGCCAATATAGTCCAGAGAGGACACATGAGAGCAAGTAAAAGAAATCCCAAGTGCTATTGAAGATCCTGCAACGAGCAGCCATTGCGAAGGATTTGGCGAAGATCATAACTGGACCAAAAGGAGTATATTCTGGGATCTGCCATATTGGAGCACAAATCTGATTAGACATAACCTTAATGTCATGCATATCGAGAATAACGTATTTGATAACATAATTAATACTGTAATGGACGCCAAGGGAAAGACAAAAGACAATCAGATGCTAGATTGGACTTAGCTGAAATATGCAGACGCCCTACATTACACATGATAGACAATGGAAAGGGAAAGCTTTTGCGGCCTAAGGCAATCTACTCGCTGGACAAGGAGGACAAAGTGAGACTTTGTAGATGGATCCAGAACTTAAATTTCTGGACGAATACGTCTCCAATCTAAGAAGATGTGTCGACATAAAGGAGTGTAAACTGACCGGAATGAAGAGCTACGATTGTCACGTATTCATGGAGAGGTTAATTTATGTTGTATTTCGGGAATTATTACCGCCGATAGTTTGGGATCCATTAACAGAGCTTAGCATATTCTTCAGAGGTCTTTGTTCTTGTAAGTTGCTCGTTGATCGTTTAGAGAAGCAAGAGAAGGACATTGTGGTAACACTTTGCAAGCTTGAGAGAGTTTTTTCTCCTGTATTCCTCGACTCAATGGAGCATTTACCGATTCATCTTATCCATGAGGCTCTTGTTGCTGGACCTGTCGGTTATCGTTGGATGTATCCGTTCGAGCGACAGTTGAACCACCTCAAGAGGAAGGTGAAAAATAAGGCACGGGTGGAGGATTCTATTTGTGAAGCATATGTCCTTGAGGAGATTTCAAACTTCTGTTCCATATATTTTCAGCCTCATATTGCTACAAATAGAACAAGAGCTCCCAGAAATGACGACGGCTGTGAAGTTGGTATTGAGGCAAAGCTGAAAGTATTTACTGCCTACAAAAAACCATCTGGTAAAATAAAAAAAGATATCTAAATGACGACGAAGTTAGCGCTGTAATGTTATATGTATTGCTCAACTGCGACGAGGAAGAAATAGACAAGCTAGAGGGGTAAGTAAAATTATTTTGCGTGCTTCGTTGCTTCTCAATATAACTAATATACCTATGCTTCATTGCTTTTCAGCATGTTTAAGGATGAGGTAACGTCCAACAATCCGTACGCAACCGAGGAGGAAGTAGAACAGCAAATGAGACTTCATTTTCTTTTTTAGTTGAGAGCATATGTACGAATATCTTCACAATTTACTTTTTTGTACGTATATACTTGCACAGAATAATTAAGTTAGCATCGTTTATTTGGTATTTAGGTTGATCGTCTGGAGGCAATCCTTGAGAATGAGTATATTAAAACTCTAGCCAAGGGACCAATTTATCAAGTGAAGACCTGGCCAAGTTACTGCGTAAATGGCTTCAGGTTCAAGTCAACAAATACTCGAATAAGAGGCTTCTTGGATTTGGATTCTACGAAGAATAGTTGTTTGTGCATAAAATCTGCAAACTACAAAGACGTCGACCCAGGCAATGACTTCTTTGGCGTCTTACGGGAGATTGTAGAACTGACATATAATTATGCTATAGAACCTTGTAAGATCGTCTTGTTCAGATATGACTGGTTCGATCCGATCCAAGGTAGAGGTTAGAGAGTTAACAAATATGGTCTTATTGACATAAATTATCGCCGTCCATATCAAGCTTATGAGCCATTTGTTCTAGCAAGCCAGGCTCAGCTAGTTTACTTTACCGGCTATCCAAAACAAGGAGCCGGGAGATTAGATTGGTGGGCAGTCTGTAAGACTAAAGCTCGGAATACCTTCGATGTCGACGAGATAGCTTATCAGGAAGACGAACTACCCCTTATTATAAATATTGTCGATGTGGACTCAACGGAAGTTCTTCATGACATGTTTCATCAATTGGAAGAGGTAGAAGTATCAGAAGAGGAAGAGAAAGTTGATAGAAGTGAAGAGGATGAAGAAGAGGACTCGGAACAAGATGAATATTCAGAAGAGGATTAAATACGTTTAATTTTTAGATGTAATATGGTTTACTTTTGTTATTTTTCAGATATAGTATGGTTTACTTTTATTTTTTTCAGATGTAGTATGGTTTACTTCTGTATTTTTTCAGATATGGCTCGATATGGATCCTTTGGTTCCGGTGCTGGTGGGAGTCGACGAGGCCGACAGTCTCCATCTACCACTCCTCCTACCGACTCGTTATCCCTCCGCACTCCAGTATACACTAGCGGTCTAGTCACCGGCAGTATCTCCATACCCGGCTCTAGCAGTTCCAGGCTAGGGCCTTCTTCTTCTACGCAGCCAGTACCGTCGAGTATTCCAGAGGGCGACCCCACTACTGAGGAGCAGGCCGAGGCCGAGGCCCACGTCGAGGGCGGGGGCGATGGCGAGGCCCACGCCGAGTACGAGGGCAAGGTCGAGGCCGAGGGACAGGCTGCGGGCAGGGGTAGGGGTAGGGACAGGGGGACAGGTGCAGGCTGCAGCTCCCATTTGAGATAGATCATCCGTGTCGTCCGGAGGGGGATATGAGGTTGGAGATTTAGGCTTGTACTCGGACCAAGCGGTAAGTAAAAATATTATTGCATTTAATTTTTTTAAATTTATTATAAACTTGTTTAATAAATTTTAATTTCCATTTTACAGGTATTATCCCTCCTCCGTACACCGGTCGTTGAGGACATTCCTGCGACAGAACTACGGGGGGCCCTGGATCAACTGGAGGGATGTCCCGACCGATAAGAAGGCCTTCTGGTTTGAGCACTTCTCGGTACGTAAAAGTTTATTTCCTTTTAATAATTAGTATGTTATATTATAACTTACGTACTTCTATGATTTTTTCTGCGGACTTACTTCTTCCCTCCCCACCGTACCGTTGCTGTCGAGTCTATTTTTTCCAGCGTCGCCAGCAAGCTCATTAGGGACGCGATCCTCAACCAAAAGGATCGCGAGCGTCGGAGAGAGCCAATTCAAGGCTGGATCTCTGCCGCCGACTGGGCGGTAATGAAGAGGAGATTCGAGGAGGAAACCTACAAGGAGAAGTCCGCGAAGTCTAAAAGAGCGCGACATGCGGGATCGTAGTGGTGTGGTGGGTCACGGTCCATCATGGATTTCTTCACTCATATGGTACATATCTCGCCGTATACCCATAATTAATACTTTATAGTAATATATTTCTTTCAACTTAACTGACAAATCATATAATAATTTCGTAACAGGTTGAATCGGGAGAAGGTCCGAATATGGTGACCTTGTTCCTCGCTACGCACACGAAGGGGGAGCGGTTCGTAGACGACAAGGCCCGGAACACCTACGTAAGTTTTACTTAATGCTAGTTCATTAATATTAATTTTTAGTTACGTAGAAAATTCATATAGATGTTATTTCTAGGCCGACTTTTTAAAGTTTTACATAATGCTAGTTCATTAATATTAATTTTTAGCGACCATGTGAGAATTTATATAGATGTTATTTCTAGGCCGAGTTTTTGAGGCTTAGGGAGGCCGGGCTGACACGGTCAGAGGGAGCTGGTGCTAGCACTTTCCAGCAGCCCCCGGCCGCCGCAGCTCAGTTAGATGATGATCTGTAGATGAGGGCCGTTGGTGGCATGCATAGGGGTACGTACTATGGTACGGGCTCCTATGGTGCCTTCATTGCATTACAGGCTTCTACGACCGCCACTAGTGTGCCCGGCCTCGCACAGACTGAGGAGTCACTCCGCCACCAGCAGAGTGTCGATGCGCAGATCCCAGCTCTGCGTGACGAGAAGCTGCAGAGGATGGTGGCACCGCATACAGATGATTCTGCGCTCATCTCACGCTTTGAAAGGCTGGAGGAGACTATTAAGCGCTGCGACAGACGACCTGCACTATGCAGGAGGCTACGCAGCGGTTGGTCGAGCAGATACAGCAGTTCCAGGAGATGGCTACGGAGTGACCGTCTGCTGGTACGCCGGGAGCATCGTCTACATCCGGCGGTGCACGGGAGGATATGCTCGTCCACCTGTTATTACCGGAGGAGTATCAGACGATCCTGGCATTGCGACGATAGTCATCTGGTGGCGCTCCTCCTCCAGCTCCGGCTCCAGCACCGGGACCAACTCCAGCTCCAGGCGATCAGTAGTTTCATTTTTGTATTTTCGGACTGTACTATATTTTTTGCTTTGTACGTATTTGGGGATATTCAGTTTGTTCGTTGAGGATATTGACTTTGTACGTATTTGAGGATATTGACTTTGTTCGTTGAGGATATTATATATTGACTTTGTTCCTTGAGGATATTATTTTTTCTTTATGTTTTTGTATATTCTGAAATGTATTGTGCGTGTCGGTGTTGAGTGTTCCACCGAGGGGGTCGACGAACCCAGGAATTGGATTTTGTATTTTGTATTTTGTATTTTGGATTCTGTGAACAATGAGTACTTGCACTTCGTTGCAGGCTAACAATGAAAAGTATATTTCTATCTTCCTATACGGCGTGTTTAATTACTCCGCATGCAATTGTGAAGTTTCAACTTGATATTTCAAATAAATGATCAAATGTAATATTCTTGCCTTGTACGAGTGTAACTACAGACTCGTACGTCATCACACGCCATAGTGAGGACGATCGATTCGACATAAATCGATGCGAGAACGAACGGTTTGTCAAGTCGGGACGTGACAATCACCTCCATGTGCGACACATTGGCATCTTGCCATGCAGACAACCCATGCAACTCACTTAAACTGCATAGGATTTGACTATTATAGTTGATGGTTATAAGCAGGTAGCGCTCAGCATATTTTTGACACTATACCTCGGCTTGAATCATTCACTTCAAGTGTTGAAGGTCGATTGTCCTATGCGAAGGGATCATCTGTTCCTAATAGTATGGAGCCTCGGTTCCATATGGCTTTTTTGTTAAAGTCATCATCCGAAGTGTTGCCTGATTTTGAATGAAACTTGAGGGCTTCTAGTAACATATATTATGGGGTCTAGGTCCAAAGGATCATGCCCGAATCTACTCAATTGCATTGGGCACCCACCCCATCTTCGACCACGACACAGATCTACTAAGCAAGTCAACTGAAAAGTGATCCTAAAAGATTACGATGAGCATTGACAAGGATTATGTGTATCTCGTTGTCATGTTTAAAATCTAACTTGTTGCATAAGCAAAGTGTTAGGGTTATCTCTTTATAGGCTATAAATAGCCCTAATGACATCTCTTAAAGGTACACTCACTTTTTATCCTTAAACTCATTGATTTTCCCTAAAATTCTGCCAAAATTGATACCAACCTCAAATCTTAGCATGATTTGAGTGCCAGAGTACAACAGCGAGGGTGACAAACATGTCCATCATGTCTTCTAGCATAAAAAAAAGAGGAAACCAAGTAGTTGATTTACAATGCTTTTTGAGAATCTTAATGTAAGTGTTGAGAACCAATAAGGGACTTTAGTCCCACATCGGAAGATGTATTGTGAAGAGGAGTTGGACCCTCTATAAGTAGTGGCAATAGCCTATCAATAAAATCATCACATTATTATTCTCTACATGGTATCAGAGCCATAACCCTTCCACACAAAAAAAGAATTTTTTTTCCTTCTTCCCCCCTCTCCCGGACATTCTGTGCAGCGCCCCCGGACCTACCCCCCCTCCGGACCTACTGTGCAGCGCCCCCGGACCTGCACCCCCCCCCCCGGACCTGCTGTGCAGCACCCCCGGACCTGCCCCCCCTCCGGACTTGCTGTACAGCGCCCCCGGACCCCCCTCCCCACCGGACCTACTGTGCAGCGCCCCCGGACCCCCCCACCGGACCTGCTGTGCAGCGCCCCCGATTTTTTTTGTTGTTTTTGCACCTTCTTTGGAAGTGCTTGCAAAGTTTACTTTTTTGCACCCCTCTCTAGTCGAACCCCTCCCTGCCGACCCACCCCACCTGGCCGACACCCCCCTTGCCGACCCCTTCGGCCGAACCCCCTTGTCGACCCCTCCGGCCGAACCCACCTGCTGCTACACCCTACCTAATGCTACCCCACCCCCTGGCCGAACCCCCCTGCTGCTACACCCTACCTGCTGCTACCCTCCTCGCACATGCTAACCCTAACCCTAGCCGCCCCATTCAAACCCTAACCCTTGCCATCTTTTCAAAAAAAGAGAAAAAAAGAGAGAAAAAAAGAGAAAAAAATAAAGAAAAAAGGCGTATTTCGAAGACAGATGAAAGTCAAATGCTTTATTTGTATCATCAGTTCCTAGATTCCGTCGTCTGGAATTATCAAATGTTGTATTTGTTTTCCATCCCCGATTTTCATATCGGAATCTACATGCATGCGCCGGTGTTGGCCAAGTTCACAGCGCATTCGTCAAGTCTCTGTTAAAGACTTTGACGACGACGAAGATGACGACGAAGACGACGACAAAGACAATGAATCACAGTTGAAGATGCCACAGATTCAATCGGTGGTAAACTGACTGCAGAAGAGATGAAGGCCTTGGTTGATGATATCTTATCAAAGAGATTAATCGAGGCGACCCCACGTGTGACCCATACTGATGTGGATCCGTCACCCTACAAAATGGAAAAGTTGGAAAAGCTGGAGACAAAGTTGGAAGGAACGTCCAACTACTTAAAGTGGTCGTGGCAGGCGATGCGGACGCTGAAGGGACGTGGCTTGGTTGGCGATGTTAATGGCCAAACCAAGGCACCAGTCGACCCCTCCTCAAAGGAGTTTACGGTTTGGGAGATTGTCAACAACGTAGTGGCTTGGTGGTTGACAGCCTCATTGACCGACCAGGTGTCGGGCAATATAGAGGTGATTAGGCTGCTGCTGATATATGGCAGACTTTGAAGGATATGTACTCAGGCTCGGGCAACCCTATGCGGGTCTTCCAACTGTAAGATGAACTCGATAGGGTGGCACAAGACGAATGTACCATCTCTGAGACGCAGCTCTGTTGAAGAAGTACTGGTCTGATCTGAATCACTATGATCCTCTTGGGATGGAAGATGCACAGGTCGAACTAGCATTTACAAAATAATTTCAGATGTTCCTGGATTATATTTTGTGTAAGCGGATAATGAAGGTTTTGAAGGGGCTCAATCCTGTGTTTTGAGCTGAGAAGGAATGTTCTTCTAGCACAAACCCAGCTTCCATCCTTGGAAGAAGCCATAGTTGCCATGGCGCAAGAAGAAGCTCGATTGAAGTTGATGCCCAATAAGGGCTACTTCCAAGGAGAGCAAGTTGTTGTTGACAAGTCTGCCCTTGTCGCATTCAATCAGCCTCCCTCTGTGGGCGGTGTCTGCCACAACTATGGTGACTCAGGGCATTATAACAGATTTTGTCCTAAACCCCTGCGAAGTCAGTCGAGTGATCGCGACGGGGCCGTGGAGGACGTCGTAGTGGTAGAGGCGAATATGCTGGTAAAAAGAGGAATTATTTTGGTGGACACAAAGCAAATCTGGCAGAAAAGGGGGGAGAAAACCAACTGGCTAAAATAACCCCTCTTGAGAGGGAGTTCCTTGTGAGGTTACGAGGCATGAAGCTGGGTTCAGACGACAGTCAAGTCACTCCTGGGGCGTCATCTACCTCGGAGGATCACATCACTTGCTTTGCCCAAACCAGTACAGGTTTACTTGTACATACTCTTGCATCTATCCATCAGCCAGGTTGGATTATGGACTCTGGGGCATCTTGCCATGTCACGGGGTCCCGCGGTGAGTTCCAGGACTATATTCACCTACTGACACCGGAGAGCATTCAGACTCCTGATGGTACCTCCAGACCTATAATGGGTAAAGGCACTGTCGCATGTACCCCTTCCATCACTCTCACCAATGTCTTACATGCTCCATCTTTTCCTATCAATCTTATATCTATTAGTGCCATCATCCTAGATCTAAACTGTATTATTTCCTTTGACATTCCTAAGGTAACTTTTCAGAAGAAGGGGACAGGACGACGACTTGGGACTGACACATGGCATAAGGGGCTATGGTACTTGGACAGGACCGGACTGGACAAAGCATTGGCATCTCTAGTTATAGACGCACAATCGGACACTTCACGTCGCAGTGTAGAAGACGATTTGCTCCTCCACCACCAGCGTATCGAACATTCTTCCTTCAAAGTTATTAGTCAAATATATCCGTCCTTATATCAAAGGGCTAATAAAGAGAAGTTATTTTGTAATGCATGTAAGCTAGAAAAACATACCAGAAGCACATATGTGAGCTTGGGGAATAAGAGTTCAGCTGCATTCGCTATGATACATTCGAACGTATGGGGCCCTTGTCCTACAATCGGTATTAACGATTTTTGATGGTTCGTCACTTTTATTGACTGTTATACCCGCGTGACATGGGTCTACCTTATGAAGAATAAAAGTGACGTCTTTGAGGCTTTTCGCGATTTTCATCGCCGGGTGGAAACATAATATGCCGTCAAAATTAAGTGTCTACGGTCTGACAATGGGAGAGAGTATACTAATAAGAGGGTTGCTGAGTATTTATCCACTCATGGAATACTACATCAAACTTCATGTGCCTATACACCGACACAAAATGGTGTGGCCGAACGGAAGAACAGGCACCTGCTGGAGGTCGTACGGATGATGATGCTGGATCTCTCCGACTCGGATGCGGATCTCTGACTCGGATGGTATGATCTCTTCACCACTTATTGCTCCCTTAAGGAGATCTTCTCGCATCAATGCGGGTAAGGCTCCTAGTCGGTATGATGATTATGAACATGACATTACCAACTTCTTGTCTTATTCTAACATTTCTTCGAATTATTCAGCCTTCATTGCATCGTTAGATTCTACTTCTTTGCCTAAGTGTTGGCAGGAAGCAAAGAAAGATCCAAGGTGGAAAGTCGTAATGATGGAAGAACTTAGGTCACTAGAGAAAAATATGACATGGGAGCTGGTTCCATTACCCAAAGGGAAGAAAGCTGTAGGATGCAAATGGGTGTACACAGTAAAGGAGACTCTAGAAGGAAAAGTAGAGCGGTACAAGGCGAGGTTGGTTGCAAAAGGATATACACAATCATATGGCATCGACTATAATGAGATGTTTGTCCCAGTAGCAATGATGAGCATAGTGAGAACTATGATTTCCATTACAGCAAACTATGGGCGGAAGCTATATCAGTTAGATGTGAAGAATGTCTTTCTTCATGGGGACTTGCAAGCAGAAGTATACATGGAACCCCCGTCAGGGTGCTACGCGACAGAATCAGACGGAGGGACGTCGCATGGTAAAGTGTGTAAACTAAAAAGTCGCTATACGGGCTCAAGCAATCTCCTCGAGCCTGGTTTGACAGATTCAGAAAGGAAGTTATAGGCATGGGACACTACTAAAATCTGTCAAATCAGCGACGCCTCAATGCGTCGCTAAATAAGGAAAATACGTCGCTAATTCCTATTAGCGACGTATTTAGCGACGTATGCACGTAGTCGCGATTAACCTAGTCGCTAAACAAGAAAACGTCGTAATACGTCGCTATTGCGACGAGCTTTAGCGACACTGCTACGTCGCTAATTCAGCGACTGCCAGCGACGTAAAACGTCATCATTTACCGACGTATACTAGTGACGTTAAGCGACTTGACATGCATCGATACTGACCTGGCTTGAGAGCCATATAGCGACGTTCTGCGACTTTTCTACGTCGCTACAGTACCGACGTTTAGTGACAATCAGCGACGGTTTTCCTCACAGTTAGCGACGTTGATAGCGACGTTATTGTCGTCGCTGAACGTCGGAAATCGTCGCTGAACGTTGCTAATATTAAATAAAAAATAAAAAAATACAGCATTTGCAGCATTCCCTGCAGCATTTGCAGCATCTCCTGCAGCATTTGCAGCATCCCCCACACCATTAGTTACAGCAACAACGGTGTGTATCACGAACACAGTATCAAACAACACAGATACACATAATCACGAACACGTTTGAAACACAATCTCATCAATCAACACAGATATATAAAAATTTGTAACAACAATGTCAAACATAATGGTCCACAACTTAATTGCCAAGTATGGGAACGAATGGCTCAGAACACAACCTAAAATTCATTCTAGCATACATTAGTGTGAATCATCTATGTTCTGTACATATGGTGTAGTATATGTTCTTATCGTATGTAGTATCTAAAGAATGTAACAGAATCAAGATGAACTCACATAATGTAATACTAAGACATCATCTACTACTATATATATAAGATATAGTGATAGGTTGTCGTATCATCATTGCCGAGCGATGAGGGTTGGAGGACAGTCAACTATATCTACGGCTACATAGTTTCTGCCTCGCCAGTCGAATGGCTGCAGGGACTATGTCCTGGTCACGATGTCGTACCGTAGATTAATGCAAATGGAGCTAGAGCCAAAATACAGAAACCAAAATATGATATCCACCTCAAGTGTAGAGTCGGGAGAGAAGAACTTTTCCACCCTCTCCCTCTCTCACGCTATCAACGTCACAACTTTTCCACCTCAAGTTCTGATCAAGCATCTTCCTTCTCCTCTCCTCCACCATGGCTCTGAACCCATCTGCTCCTCCCTACTTCCCTTCTTCTTATTTGACTCTCTCAGCCACATATGATATCCAGCTCAAGTGTAGAGTCGGGGAAAAAGAAGTGGACAGGAAGAGGAGGGGGAAGCAGCACAGCCGGTGGCATGACCCGGAGGAAGTACAGAGGTTTTCTTCAACATACGTAGGAGAACTATAAGGATATATCTTTTCACAACATATCACCTTGTCAAAGACCCTTAATGTGACATCCATGTTACCGCGGTGTCGGAAGACTAACATGTCATAATTTTCTAAGCCGTGTGTTTTGACATAATCCTCCAACCAGATTTCAGTTCTATGTAATAATGCAAGATTACTACATAGAAGGAAAGAGTTGGGAGGATTATGTCAAAACACACGGCTTAGAAAATTATGACATGTTAGTCTTCCGACACCGCGGTAACATGGTTGTCACATTAAGGGTCTTTGACAAGATGACATATTGTTAAAAGATATATCCTTATAGTTCTCCTACGGATTTGAAGAAAACATCTGTACTTTCTTCGGGTCATGCCGCCGGCTGTACTGCTTCCCCCTCTTCTTTCTGTCCACTTCTTCTCCCCCGACTCTACACTTGAACTCGATATCATATGCGGCTGAGAGAGTCAAATAAGAAGAAGGGAAGTAGGGAGGAGCAGATGGGTTCAGAGCCATGGTGGAGGAGAGGAGGAGGAAGATGCTTGATCAGAACGGATGACTCAGAACACAACCCAAAATTCATTCTAGCATACATTAGTGTGAATCATCTATGTTCTGTATATATGGTGTAGTATATGTTCTTATCGAATGTAGTATCTGAAGAATGTAACAGAATCAAGATGAACTCACATAATGTAATACTAAAACGTCATCTACTACTATATAAGATATAGTGATAGGTTGTCGTATCATCATTGCCGAGGAGGAGCCACTTCCCCCGGCTCTACAGAATCAATGTCATCTAAGGAAGGCAAAACTGAATCAGCATTGTCTTCCGGATCGTCCTCATCAAGGCATAACGGGTTGCTCAGCGTGCCCAGCTTCTTCAACTTCTCGCTGGCTGCAGAGTCGAAATGGGAACGGGTCCTCTTTGTCGGCCCAGAGCTCTGGCTCGCACTTGTCGCCTCGCTACCGGTTTTCTCTCCTCCTCAGACGCGGGTCATAAGAAAAGAAATTTCGTACCTCTTCTTCACATAAACATCATTGCCGCCTTGTACTCGAGCCTCCTCGTCAGTGACGCTATCCAACTTCTCGGTGTCTACATTGTCACTCGAATCTTCCCTTCGACTCGTATCGTCCTCTTATTCGCCTGTCTTTTCGCTCCCTGTCTTTTAATCATCTGCTATCACCGCCGACTCATTCGACTCATTCTCCGAGTCTTCCTCCTCCTCTTCGGAGTCATCGGAGAAGGAGTCGAATGAGACGGCGGTGATAGCAGATGATTGCAAGACAGGGAGCGAAAAGACAGGCGAATAAGAGGACGATACGAGTCGAAGGAAAGATTCGAGTGACAATGTAGGCACCGAGAAGTTGGATAGCGTCACAGACGAGGAGGCTCGAGTACAAGGCGGCAATGATGTTTATGTGAAAAAGAGGTATGAAATTTCTTTTCTTATGACCCGCGTCAGAGGAGGAGAGGAAACCGGTAGCGAGGCGACGAGTGCGAGTCAGAGCTCCGGGCCGACAAAGAGGACCCGTTCCCATTTCGACTCTGCAGCCAGCGAGAAGTTGAAAAAGCTGGGCACGCTGAGTAGCCCGTTATGCCTTGATGAGGACGATCCGGAAGACAATACTGATTCAGTTTTGCCTTCCTCGGATGGCATTGATTCTGTAGAGCCGTGTATAAAGAGGAAGAGATTGGGAGTAGAGTGGACCCGGAGGGAAATGAGAGATGAAGGATGGCTCAGGGAAGGGGGCAGATGAAGGATGGCTCAGAACACAACCTAAAATTCATTCTAGCATACATTAGTGTGAATCATCTATGTTCTGTACATATGGTGTAGTATATGTTCTTATCGTATGTAGTATCTGAAGAATGTAACAGAATCAAGATGAACTCACATAATGTAATACTAAGACATCATCTACTACTATATATATAAGATATAGTGATAGGTTGTCGTATCATCATTGCCGAGGGATGAGGGTCGGAGGACAGTCAACTTTATCTACGACTACATAGTTTTTGCCTCGCCAGTCGAATGGCTGCAGGGACCATGTCGTACCGTAGATTAATGCAAATGGAGCTAGAGCCAAAATACAGAAACCAAAATATAAAATACAAAATACAGAATCAAATCCCTGGTTTCCCCAAAAATACAAAACACAGTTCTAATTAATATGTATTTTAAATGTGAGAACGGATGGCTCATAACACAACCCAACCGGAGAGGATACTCTGCAGATCCATCTGAGTAGGACGTATACTCTAAGAGATCACCTTTACAAGAATGATATCTGTAGTGGGATTGAGTGTGTACGTCCTACTCAGATGGGTCTCTCACCGTTACTATTTTTTCTGACAGCATGGTGGATGTGCTCCGTCAACAGATTCTTGCTCCGAGCCAAAACTTTGCCCTGGAGCTCAAGTGGACATCCTTGGTGTAGAGCTTGAGTGAGAGGTTTCTGACAGCATGGTGGTCTCCTTTGTCAAAGTATCCGTGCTCGTCCCACAACCAATGTGTGATGAGCACGGATACTTTGACAAAGGAGACCACCATGCTGTCAGGAACCTCTCACTCGAGCTCTACACCAAGGATGGCCACTTGAGCTCCGGGGCAAAGTTTTGGCTCGGAGCAAGAATTTGTTGACGGAGCACATCCACCATGCTGTCAGAAAAAAATAGTAACAGTGAGAGACCCATCTGAGTAGGACGTACACACTCAATCCCACTACTGATATCATACTTGTAAAGGTGATCTCTCAGAGTATACGTCCTACTCAGATGGATCTCTCAGAGTATCCTCTCTGGTTGGTTATCGTATCATCATTGCCTAGGGATGAGGGTCGTAGTACCAATACAATCCAGAGATTGACATAGTACTAATTCATATATGTAGTCCAATACAAATAGTCTAATACAAAAACAACCCAATACAAATAGTCCAATACAAATAAGTACTAATAGCTAATGAGAACCACGCTGCTCACGCAAATGCTCAGTGATACGTTCACGCAACCACCTCGAAAAAGCGAGATTTTTGGCACGAGGAGAGATGTCGTCCCTTGCAAGGACTGCATGAAGAGAACTCTCGGTCTCACTAGCTACCGGTGCTGGATGAATAGAACTTCCGGTCTCACTAGCAACCGGTGCCACTTCCTCCTTAACTGTAGGAGGAGCCACCTCAGCATTCACTGTTTCCCTCAAACGGCGTGCCGCTCCTCGGGTCATGGGTGCCATCTGGTAAGCAAGCTAATATAATTGTAACATAAGCAAGCTAACTAAAGGAACCATCATGTAATTTGAGTACATTTTCGAAAGCAGATAAAGTATAATAAATTCAATTTTTTGCCAAGTAGCAGAACGGATGGCTCAGAACACAACCCTAAAATTCATTCTAGCATACATTAGTGTGAATCATCTATGTTCTGTACATATGGTATAGTATATGTTCTTATCGTATGTAGTATCTGAAGAATGTAACAGAATCAAGATAAATTCACATAATGTAATACTAAGACATTATCTACTACTATATATATATAAGATATAGTGATAGGTTGTCGTATCATCATTGCCGAGGGATGAGGGTCGGAGGACAGTCAACTATATCTACGGCTACATAGTTTCTACCTCGCCAGTCGAATGGCTGTAGGGACTATGTCCTGATCACGATGTCGTACCGTAGATATAGGATTTAAAATATGGTATTCAGGTCAACTTAATTCAGTCAAAGGGTACTGAACAGAAAGTATAATTATTCCATATTTCAGTAATGTCAGTGAGCTAAATCATACTCAACTGTCGAGAATACTTAGGAGAAAACTCATTCACAGGATTAGTATCCATCCTTCGTGACATAGCTGAAATTTTATAGGGCTCGATAATAATTATTAGTCAATTTATTCATCATTTTAAAACCCTGAAAATGTCCAAAAAAAACTTCCAGTATCAGTAAATAGGGCTCGAACCCTAAATTAGAATTCGAATCCAAGCAAAACATCAAATTGACAGTTGATATGCCCAAAAAAAACGAGATTTTTCAGTATATAGGTGTCACACTGTGAATCTCATGTCCACACAGTGGGACACGACGTGTCCAAACCAACAAAATAGGTGTCACACGAACTAGAAGCGAGTCCACGCTCTCGTGTCCCCCGCAGCGAGTCCACTGTCAATCTCGTGTCCCCCGCAGCGAGTCCACGCTCTCGTGGACACGAACTAGAAGCGAGAGAGAGCTAGAAGACGAGGAGAAACTGGGGAGGAGCTACCAGAGGAAGGAGGAGGAGGAGAATGAGGAGCTACCTGAGAAAGGAGGAGGAGGAGAAGGAGGAGGCCGGAGGAGGGAGATCGCCGGAGGAGCGCCGCGGAGGAGGAGGCCGGAGGAGGGAAATCACCGGAGGAGCGTCGCGGAGGAGGAGCACGCCCAAAATTGGAGGGGGAAAAATTGTGAATGATCGAAAAGGAAACCCTCGCTGGCTATATGAAACGATTAGCGACGTCCTTATAGGACGTCGCTAAACGTCGCTGATATATAATAAACGGCGACGCAACTTAAAATGCGTCACTACACGTCGCTATATCAGCGACGGGTACCGACGAACTTGCGACGCACTACCCCATTTAACAAAATGTAGCCGCTAGACGTCTCTATTAGTCGCTGTTGGCGACAAACAGCAACGTCTTTTATTAACGTCGCTAAAATCCCAAAAATTAGCGACGAAATTTCACGGAGTCGCTAAATACGTCGCTGATATGACTTATTTTGGTAGTAGGATACCATCAAACAAATGCAGATCATACGGTCTTTCTCCAGCATGCAAGAGACCACATCACTATACTTGCTGTATATGTGGATGATATAGTAATCACAGGTGATGATGAAGTCGAGATTACTAAGCTGAAGTCAAAATTCGCAAAAGGGTTTGAGGTGAAGGATTTAGGAGCAATGAGGTACTTTCTGGGTATCGAGGTATGTGACGGCGAACAAGGAATTGTTCTCTCACAAAGAAAATACACATTAGATCTGCTAAAGGAGACAGGAATGCTGGAATGCAAAGCAGCAGTCACTCCAATTGACCAGAAGTGCAAGTTGGGAGCAGAAGCAGGAGAGCCTGTTGATCGTGAAAGGTATCAAAGTCTTGTAGGGAGATTGATTTATCTGGGGCACACTCGCCCTGATATCTCATTTGCGGTAATTGTAGTGAGTCGCTACATGCATGATCCAAGAACGGGTCATATGGAAGCAGTGTTTCAGATCTTGAGATATCTAAAAGGGACGCGGGAAAAGTACTATGGTTCAAGAAGAATGGACGCGTAGAAGTTGAGGGATACTGCGATGCAGACTGGACAAGCTGTATAGACGACATAAGGTCTACCACGGGGTACTGTGTTTTTGTAGGAGGAAACCTGGTCGCATGGAGGAGCAAGAAACAGTCAGTGGTAGCACGGTCGTCAGCTGAAGCAGAATACAGAGCAATGGCTCTGGGAGTGTCAGAGTTGCTGTGGGTGAAAGCCCTGCTGACAGAGTTGAAGCTGGACAAGGGAGCATCATTACATCTTCTGAGCGATAGTCAAGCTGCAATAAGTATAGCTAACAACCAAGTTCAGCACGACAGAACGAAGCACATCGATATCGATCAATTCTTCATCAAGGAGAAGCTGGAACAAGGGAAACTGAAGATTGACCATGTTCGCTCAGAAGAACAAGTTGCAAACTGTTTGACTAAGGGTCTTAGTTCATTGAGTCTGTCAAAGTTATGTAACAAGATGGGGATGATTAATATCTATCACCCATCTTGAGGGGGAGTGTTGAGAACCAATAAGGGACTTTAGTCCCACATCGGAAGATGTATTGTGAAGAGGAGTTGGACCCTCTATAAGTAGTGGCAATAGCCTATCAATAAAATTATCCCATTATTATTCTCTACAGTAAGAAAACATCACTAGCTATTATATTAAAAAGAAACAAAAGCGAAGGGGCCATATGCAATCCTATATGTATTACAAAGAAGAAGAACCTGTAAAGTCTCGATTGGTTAGCGGAATTATCGAGTTGGAAAAGGAAAGTCATTTCTTTCGTATGTTCGGAAACCAAAATAAATGTATGAGAAACGAAAAAAATTTCCCATAGGGAATAAAAAAATAAAGAAAATTATATTAACTTTGGGATTTTTTCCCCATGATAATGGGATAAATCTTTCACATCCTCCAAATAATTTGAATTTAGTGATTCATGGTGACGATGTAGAGATAGTATGGTCTCGATTCGCCTAAGACTTTCCTTAGACATTCCTATTTGTCCTGCATATGATACTTTTATATATCTTAAAATAATTACTAATCCTTGTTAGTTTGGGTGAGGTTATTGACAGCTAAATTGACTAACGGCCATGGGGGTAGGGCTAAAATATGATGCTAAACAAAGCACACACAAAAATAAATAAATGAGAAAATCAGGGTTAAATAGAAAATTTAATTTCTTGCGTTCACGGTACCCACGTCTTATTATTTTTTCCCACCATTTATGGATAGGATAACTGAAGTTAATAAGTAATTAAATGCTCATCGTGGTCATTATCAACTATTATACTTGTTAGGACGTCATTAGCAAATAATGTCGTGGCAATAGCTAGGCATATTCCCTGTTAGCAATCACCCGAATAAAACGCGTATTATACGCGAATTTTTCCGTATCTTACATAAACGTATAATATTTACGTACTTTTGAAACTTTTGGATTTGTACGCAAATTTTAAGCCTGTGACGTTTTAAACGCGTACCGTACGAATTTTAAAAAAAATTGACCAAAAATAATGTGACCAAGAAACCCAACAGTCTGAACTTTCTTGACTCTTGCTGCTATTAGATATTAAGACTGGCACAATTCTTAAAAATTATCAAAAGAAAAGAAGAAAAAGTGTCACAATAACCAAAAAAGAAACCCAATAGTCTTTGCACATGTTGCTTGCAACAATCAAAGAAAAACCTTTCGGTTTTCCATCATACAACATCTTCTTATTCTCACACTGAACCCTTGTTTATGAAAGAGTAGAGGTGGATGGACCCTATATATATGCCGAATTTTTAGTGCCGAATTGGTTCATATGAAACGTACTAAACACGAATTAAATCTGATCCTTCGTTAGACGAATTTTTGACCGAATTTTTAACCGTATTTTACTTATATTGTGTTGATTTATACTCGTACTTTTGTCATTCCGAATTTTTTCCGTTTGCCGAATTGCTAACAAGGGGCCTATTCTTTTAGTTCCATTGATGTCGATTTGAACACTGCATTTAAACTTTTATTACTATTTGACCTAAATATGGTAACATAATTTATTGTAGGTGGTAAGCATGTACTTGTACTGTTGGAAGTTCGTCCATGAGTGAGGAGCACTCGCAGGGATGGAGCCATGATATGAGTCCGGTGTGGACAAGAATTTTTGGTTGGTACAAAGAATTGTTCCAGTCATAAGGAAAAGAAACACTATAAAAGTGAGGCATAAGTTCCACACGCATTATAAATTAAGGGTTTTTGTTAATATGTGCTCTTAAGACACATGTTAAGAATAATTAATGTACAACTTTTTTACTTCAAAATTGTTATCAACATTTAATAAATATTAAAAAAATAAAATTTGCAATGAAAAATGTTATCAAGACTTATTGTAGAAAAATTTTTGTATTAAAAAATTATTTTATTGGATCTTGATTACATTTTTTAATACAAAAAATTATTTTTTAACGTTTATTAAGTGTTGATAGCAATTTTCAAGTAAAAAATTGTGCATTAATTATCCTTAACATGTGCATTAATTATCCTTAACAAAATCCGTAAATTAAAACTTAAAACAATCAAATTTGAAAACCATACACAAGTTGAGTAATCGTTTCAAGTCACTATGGAAATACGTCACCTACACATAAATGACACCAATTTTAGATGTCTTTTTTGCAACTTAAAAAATCTACAAACATCATTAGCGGATCAACTTAATACTTCAAAACAGTTGAAAGAGAAGGACATTGTAGTCACATCCCCAAAATTCGTACATGGCTACAGTAATATACAGCTCGTGATCCATTCCACCAAGACATACAATAGCATATGCCGCTGGATGTTGCCATCTCATGGCATACGTCATTATTTTTTTTTTTCTGTAAAAAGGTGTCGTTATTGGCACTATGTCATTCATGTTGTGAGGCAAATTAGCTCAACATCTAAAATGGTATATCAATATATCTCAATGTGTATCAATCTATCTACAAGCCATCCCAACCTCTCTTTATATAGGAAGAGAGAGGTTGGGAGTTACATAATGAAAGGTCACTTAGGAGTTACAAAGTGAAGAGTCATGAGTTACAAAATGAAGAGTCACCATGATTCACCATGATGAGTTACAACACTCCCCCTTGGCTCTTCACAAACTCTGCTTGTAAACACCTCTGAGCTTCTTCGTCTGTCTGTAGCTTGCAGATTCAAAAATGACCACCTACTTGTGCCTCGTTAAAACCTTGCCAAAGAAAACCCAGTGAAAAAAAAACTTTGGTCGAAGGACAAAAGAGTACACACAGGTCAGTGTGATGGGGGTAAACTAACCATTGCAAAGGTGCCTCGTCAAAACCTTGTCAGGGAAAACCCAGTGGGAAAAAACCGCTGATCGAAGGACAAAAGAGTACACGATGGTTTAGAAGTATACACTGGATACTCCCCCTGATCACAATAGTCCTTTGTGAATAAGTGATTTGAAATGTGTCTCGTTAAAAACATTGCCAAAGAAAACCCAGTGGGAAAAACTTTGGTCGAAGGGAAAAAGAGTACACAAGCATACATCAGGATGCTTCCCTTTTCACTCGCACTCGACAGGGTGCGGGATATACGCACAACAGGGCGTTTGGAGGCGCTCGTTGGGGCGCTCCCCCTCACATGCACACAACAGGGTGCAGGAAACATGTTTCACTTAGGCTAGCTCTGAAAGTTTCCTAAGTCCAATCGCTCTGACATGTTTCTGGAACGAGTGTTTCGGCAGTGACTTGGTGAACAAGTCTGCACGGTTATTCTTTGATCCAATGTGTTGCACTTCAATCTTCTGAAGCGCTTGTTGTTCATGTGTAAAGAACAACTTGGACGATATGTGCTTGGTAGCATCCCCTTTGATGTAATCATGTTTCGCTTGATCAATAACAGCGGTATTGTCGTCATAGATGACAACAGGTTCATCTGGGTCATATGGAAGATCACATGTACTTCGAATATAGCCAATAACAGTTCGAAGCCATACACACTCTCTAGTCGCCTCATAGAGCACGAGTAGCTCAGAGTGGTTCGTTGAAGTAGCCACTAAGGTCTGTTTGCGAGACCTCCAAGAAATCGCCGTGTTTCTAATGGTAAAGACATAACCAGATTGGGAACGCCCCTTGTGCGGATCAGATAAGTATCCCGCATCGGCGTAGCCAACAAGGGTCACGTTGCTTCGAGTGCCAAGAGCGTTGGACTCACTCAAAACCGCGTAGGGATAGAACAAGCCCAAGTCCGTAGTACCCTTAAGGTAGCGGAAAATATCTTTTATGCCATTCCAATGGCGGCGTGTTGGCGCGGTGCTGTGTCGAGCTAGACAATTCACAGCAAACGAGATGTCCGGTCTAGTACATTGGGCCAAGTACAATAAAGCGCCTATTGCACCCAGATAAGAGCACTCAGGACTCAATATCTCTTCGTCGTCCCCCTTTGGACGAAATGGGTCCTTAGTAATGTCTAGAGAGCGGACGATCATGGGAGTAGCGGACGGCTTAACGTCAAAATGACTAAAGCGTCTCAACACCTTTTGGGTGTAGTTCGCTTGATGGACAAGAATTCCATCTTTACGGTGCTCGATCTGCAGGCCGAGGCAAAATCGTGTCTTCCCAAGATCCTTCATCTCGAATTTCCTCTTCAAGATATCAGCAGTTTCTGACAAGTCTTTTTCGGTTCCTATGAGATTCGTGTCATCTACATAGACCGCGATGATTGCGTATCCTGAAGTGGATTTCTTTATGAACACGCATGGGCAAAGTTTGTTATTAATGTATCCCAAACCGATCAAGTATTCGCTTAGGCGGTTATACCACATTCGCCCGGATTGTTTCAATCCATATAGCGAACGCCTCAGTCTAATCGAGAACGCGTTCCGTGGTCGGGAACTACTTGATTCAGGCATCTTTAGTCCTTCAGGGACTCTCATGTATATCTCTGTGTCCAGATCCCCGTAGAGATAGGCTGTGACCACATCCATGAGCTGCATATTCAGTTTTTTGGAAACTACTAAACTGATTAAGTAGCGGAACGTTATAACGTCCATTACGGGAGAATACGTCTCCTCATAATCAATCACAGGGCGTTGTGAGAAGCCTTACGCCACAAGGCGAGCCTTGTATCGCACAATCTCATTTCTCTCATTACGCTTCCTTAGGAAAACCCATTTGTGACCAACTGGTTTAACATTGGGTGGTGTTGGAGCAACAGGTCCAAACACGTTTCTTTTCGCTAAGGAGTATAGTTTAGCCTGGATTGCTTGTTTCCATTGTGACCAGTCTGTTCGTCGTTGACACTCGGCAACACTACGAGGTTCCATGTCATCATTGTTCATAATGTCAGTGGCCACTGAGTATATGAACACATCATCGATGACAGTTTCATTTCGCTTCAAAATATCGTCTAAGCTAGCATACTCGACAGATATTTCGAGGTTATCGGCATGATTAGGAATAGGCGTTTCATCTGGAATGCGCTCTTCTAATACATCGCCGTGATCCTTAATGATCTCATGTGGCAAAACGCTTTTAACAAGATTTCTTCGCTTTTGGGGCAGAACATCTTTGGAACCAACCGGTCTTCCCTTCTTCTTGGGAATAGCGGCGGACTGGACGGTCGATGGCAGCGTCCTTTGCTCGGCGGGTTCGACCGAAGCAACATGTTTCACAGGAACATGGCGTCTCTCAGGGACGTCTATCCTTGCAGGCACATTTGCAGCAGGTATAATTGATCTCGTGACTTTTGCTAGGTCGCTAAATGCGTCTGGCATTTGATTTGCAATATCTTGCAGACCTAGAATCCTCTGCACTTCCTTATCACTATGTACAGAGGGGGGATCATGATGAGCAACAGCGGGCACATGCCACGCTAATTCACGTCGTTCCTCATCAACGTTAGCGTGCATTTCTTTCCCTAACGACGGAAAGATTGCCTCATCAAAGTCACAATCCGCGTGTCTCACGGTAAAGAGATCGCCTGTCAACGGCTCTAAATAGCGAATGATGGACGGGGAGTTATAACCGACATATATTCCCCGTCGCTTCTGAGGTCCAAATTTGGAACGCCTTATCGGCTCAATTGGAACATTGACTAGGCACCCAAACACGCGTAAATGTGAGATGTTAGGCTCACATCCAGTAACCAGCTGGTACGCGGAAAGTGGTTGGGTGGCCATGGGCCTCAGACGGACCAAATTTACAGCGTGCAAAATTGCATAGCCCCATGCAGATAGTGGGAGTTTGGTGCGCATAACCAAGGTCCGCGCTATCACTTGCAGTCGCTTTATAAAAACTTCCGCTAGGCCATTTTGGGTATGAACATACGCAACAGGGTGTTCAAGATTTATTCCCAAAGTCATGCAATAATCATGGAAAGTCTTCGATGTAAACTTCGCGGCATTATCAAGTCTAATAGACTTTATCGGATAATCCGGATGGTGAGCCCTTAACTTAATGATCTGGGCGAGGAGTTTAGGAAACGCTGCATTTCGGGTGGACAACAATACTACGTGTGACCATCTAGTCGATGCATCAACCAAAACCATAAAGTATTTAAATGGTCCGCATGTTGGTTGGATTGGTCCACAAATATCTCCATAAATTCTCTCAAGAAATTGGGAAACCAATCTCGTAGGTTTCACATAGAGTGGCTTGAGATTCGTCTTCCCAATCGAGCAAGCTTGGCATAGGATTTTCGGATTTATAACGAAATTCTTTCCTCCAAGAGGATGCCCATGTGATGCATTCATAGTGCGAAGCATCATATTTTGACCCGGATGACCCAGTCGGTCATGCCATAGCATAAAAGTCCTCTCATCAACTGGCGCTCGACGAATGATGAGATTACTCTCGATGTGTTGTATCGTAGTGAGATACAAACCACTTGAAAGACATTTCAACTTCTCCAAGATACGCTTTTGGCCGTACTGAGTGGAGGTAATGAAAAGATACTCGAAGCCATGTTCTCGAGTAGTTTCAACATGAAATCCGTTTTCTCGAATATCCTTAAAACTCAGTAAGGTACGACTGGACCTTGGAGAATATAAGGCCTCTGATACTTCAACGGGAGTACCATTGGACAACAAAAAATGGGCTTTGCCAAAACCTTGAACAAGGGTTGAGGGTCCCGAAATGGTTGTCACTGAGGTTACTTTAGGCGTATAGGAGATAAAGTATGATTTATCTCTCAAGATAGTGTGAGTCATTCCACTATCAACCAGACAATCTACTGCCCCGTGGTCCATGCCTATAAGTAAAGAAAATTAAAGTTTGTCACACGTTTGAGGAAAGTGCTCGAAATAGAACTTTAATTTATCGAGAAAACAGAAAATACAAACCACCAAAACACTACCAAAATTTATCGATTTAGCGACGGCCGAATCCGTCGCTAAGACGACGGTAATTACTATTAGCGACCGATTGCCGACGGATATTGGCCAAAAACATCCGTCGGCAATCAGCTCGTCGCTAATAACCATCCGTCGCTAAGTTGTCGTCACATGACGGAATAGCGACGGATAGTCGACGTCACAATACGAAGCATTAGCGACGCATTTCCGACGGACTGTCGTCCACTTCAGCTTTTAAGTACTTAACTGTGTAGACAATACCGACGTAAATTTCCGTCGCTAACCCGTCGCAAAAGCGTATCAGATCGTATCGTTTCGTCGCTAATCTGTCGATAACGTCGATATCAAGTGACGGATTAGCGACGGTTTTCTGACGGAAAAGCCGTCGACCAGCTTCTGGAAATTCATGTCCTTTCCAGCAACTTGGCGACGGATTAGTCGTCGCTATGCCGTCGCAATATATCGACCGCATAGCGACGGATTAACCGTCGACCTTGTTCTGGAAATTCTTGTTATTTCCAGAATACGGACGACGAATATGTCGTCGCTATTCCGTCGAACAATAAATCATGCCGACGGATTTTCCGTCGACCATCCGTCGCTACCTGGGAATAATTTTCAAATATCCAGGTAGCGACGGAATAACCGTCGAAAAATAGTCGGCAACTGGAGACATCCGTCGCAAAACGGTCACAAGTCCGTCGCTAACTGAGAATATTTTGAAAAAAAAATTACTGCTTTTTAGCCGTTCGCAAAAATTTGCATAAACCGAACCAATATATAATGTACACCAATTATCCAACAATCACATAGACCAAATATATTATGCACACCAATTATCCAAGAATCACATAGACCAAAATATGCACATACGAATTTAATGCACACCAATTATCCAAGAATCATATAGACCAAACCAAATTAATATAAAATAGACATCAGTTATCCGGAAGAGTAACCTAATATCCATCGTTATAATCCGATCATTGTACAAATATTCCAAATTTTTCACAAATATTCCAAAACACATAGGAAAGAGTTGGCCAGTTATAGTAACCTAATATCCAATCCTGACGACCGATCATAGCACAAATATTCCAAAATTTTCACAAATATTCCAAAACACATAGGAAAATCGACTTTGGCCTCAACAAAGACCACAAGTCAGACGATGAATCCTCACAGCCAGGGATGATAGTTGCGTTGAGGCATGTACCATTCTATCAGCCACTTTGCATACGAAGGCTCAATCTGGTTGAGGTCTTCTGTAGGGATAGGAGGGTCGGTCCCGATGCTACTACTCTCTGACGGTGGCTCCTCCTTAGCTTCAAGCTTGGGAGCAATCTCTTCCCTGATGGTCATCGGTTCTTCCTTGACAGTCACCGGCTCTTGTTTGACGACGGAGACTTCCTCCGTGTCGACCTCCAAGGGTTTCTTGCCTCGACCCCTTCCTCGACTAGCAGCACTACCTCGACGAGTCCTAGGAGCCATCTTTCTGACAACAGAAATTTTCATATAGGGTAAAGAAATTTACTCAAGTTATAAAAGTTGTGACGTTGGTTTTTTGCGTTCATCATCATTAGAGGGAGCAGAACTCGAAAAGTTGTGACGTTGGTAGCATGAGAAAGTAAAAATCTGTATCACAAGACTAACAGAATTACTATGTAATCATGTACTCACCAATAACCGGATGTAACTGGAGTCGTTGGTACTATCGTGCAGTAATTTGTGGATCCACAGAGATGCTAGATGTACTTAGTATCTAGTGTATCAGATTAGTATCGGTCTATCGGTTTGGTATAGGACGTATCATATTGGTATCGTCCTATATCCGATATGTACATGTATCGGCCGAATAGCTAGGATTCATATTGGTCTTATCGATTTGGTATCGGTCATATCCGATAGGTATCGGCCGTGCTGGATTAGTATAGACTATTTCGGATTAGTATCGTGGAAGGTTTAGTAACAACTGTACTTGGATTTCTCTCTTCTCGAGCTAGAATACCATTACAAGAGAATCACCAGATCGTGATTGGACAGTTACAGTAACATACATACTTTATTTTCCATCAGGAAAAGCGAGATTGAAAAGGAAGTATGTATGTTCTGTAACTGGCCATCTACGCTCTCGTGACTCTCTTGCAATGGTAATCTAGCTCTAGAAGAGAAAAATCCAAGTACACTTGTTACTAAACCTTCAACGATACTAATCCGAAATGGTATATAATAATCCAACACGGCCGATACCTATCGGATATGACCGATACCAAATCGATAAGGCCAATATGACTTAATGGCTATACGGCCGATACATATCGGATAGGACGATACCAATTCGCTAAGGCCAATACCAACCGATACGGTCCATACCAAAACGATAGATCGATACTAATCCGACACGGTCAATACTTATAAGTACCTACGGTCCAGGAGGTTGATCCGCTAGTACATCCATGTACGAACAACGAAGTAACGATCCATTTCAATTTGGATGTGAAAATCTGTATCGTAAGACAAACTAAACATAATCAGTTCTATTTCACATGCTTAATTGTCAAGTATGGAAACGAATAGCTCAGAACACAACCCAAAATTCATTCTAGATGAACTCACATAATGTTTACAGTCTTGGTCTCAACTGTCTTCGATTCTATGATCCCATGTCTTAGGTTAAATAAATCACTAACCTCATCACGGTGAGTCTTGGTGTAGCACTCAAATGTGGGGCACCCGTAAATTCGCCGAGGTTTTAAATCATCGACATTGAGTTTTAAACCCTCACGTAGCCTTTCTGCTTCACTTCTAGGGTCAAACAGAATCTTCTTGTAAGCTTCGATCTCCAGATACTTAGTGTCAAGATTCTGGACGCTTTCGTAGAGCATGTCAACGCATCCTAGCGTCAATTTACTCGGCAGGAAATTGACGCTAGGATGCGTTGACATGCTCTACGAAAGCGTCCAGAATCTTGACACTAAGTATCTGGAGACCGAAGCTTGCAAGAAGATACTGCTCGACCCTAGAAGTGAAGCAGAAAGGCTACGTGAGGGTTTAAAACTCAATGTCGATGATTTAAAATCTCGACGAATTTACGGATGCCCCACATTTGAGTGCTACACCAAGACTCACCGTCTGTATAGTTCGGTTATTGGCGCTCGATGTCCCTGTGGTAAGGCAATGGATGAGGATATTGCGTGGGAGGGGGTTGCAGATGGAGGCAACAAGGATGGCGTATTTGTGAAAGGAGGGAAAAGATACATAATCCAGATACTTAGTGATTTATGTAACCAAATGTAGTAATCTTGTAATTTAAAGTTGGAAGAACATGCAAGTAGCCTTATATATAGTTGCTGCCTCACCAGTCGAATGACTTAATTGCCAAGTATCGGAACGAATGGCTCAGAACACAACCAAAGATTCATTCTAGCATACATTAGTGAGTTTATCTTGATTCTGTTACGTCCTTCAGATACTATATACGATAAAAAAATAGATGATTCACACTAATGTATGCTAGAATGAATCTTGGCTTGTGTTCTGAGCCATCCGTTCTGATCAAGCATCTTCCTTCTCCTCTCCTCCACCATGGCTCTGAACCAATCTGCTCCTCCCTACTTCCCTTCTTTTTATTTGACTCTCTCAGCAACATATGACATCCAGCTTAAGTGTAGAGTCGGGGGAGAAGAAGTGGGCAGGAAGATGAGGGGGAAGCAGCACAGCCGGCGGCATGACCCGGAGGAAGTACATAGGTTTTCTTCAACAGCCGTAGGAGAACTATTTCTCCTACGGCTGTTGAAGAAAACCTCTGTACTTCCTCCGGGTCATGCTGCAGGCTGTGCTGCTTCCCCCTCATCTTCCTGTCCGATTCTTCTCCCCCGACTCTACACTTAAGCTGGATGTCATATGTTGCTGAGAGAGTCAAATAAAAAGAAGGGAAGTAGGAAGGAGCAGATTGGTTCAGAGCCATGGTAGAGGAGAGGAGAATGAAGATGCTTGATCAGAACGGATGGCTCAGAATACAAGCCAAGATTCATTCTAGCATACATTAGTGTGAATCATCTATGTTCTTATCGTATATAGTATCTGAAGGACGTAACAGAATCAAGATGAACTCACTAATGTAATACTAAGACATCATCTACTACTATATAAGATATAGTGATAGGTTGTCGTATCATCATTGCCGAGGGATGAGGGTCGGAGGACAGGCAACTTTATCTACGGCTACATAGTTTCTGCCTCGCCAGTCGAATGGCTGCAGGGACTATGTCCTGATCACCATGTCGTACCGCAGACTAATGCAAATGGAGCTGAAAAAATATGCATAAACCAAACCAATATATAATGCACACCAATTATCCAAGAATCACATAGACCAAATATGCACATACGAATTTAATGCACGCCAATTATCCAAGAATCATATAGACCAAACCAAATTAATATAAAATAGACATCAATTATCCTGAAGAACGTAACAGAATCAAGA
This sequence comes from Iris pallida, assembly GCA_029216955.1. Lineage (NCBI taxonomy): Eukaryota > Viridiplantae > Streptophyta > Magnoliopsida > Asparagales > Iridaceae > Iris > Iris pallida. The sequence goes on along the minus strand of JANAVB010004399.1, from coordinate 7,336,427 downwards.
TAAACTCACATAATGTAATACTAAGACATCATCTACTACTATATAAGATATAGTGATAGGTTGTCGTATCATCATTGCCGAGAGATGAGGGTCGGAGGACAGGCAACTTTATCTACGGCTACATAGTTTCTGCCTCGCCAGTCGAATGGCTGCAGGGACTATGTCCTGATCACCATGTCGTACCGTAGATCAAATACAAATGGAGCTGAAGCCAAAATACAGAAACCAAAATACAGAATCAAATCCCTGGGACGGATGGCTCAGAACACAACCAACCGGAGAGGATACTCTGAGAGATCCATCTGAGTAGGAAGTATACTCTGAGAGATCACCTTTACAAGAATGATATCAGTAGTGGGATTGAGTGCCGGAGGGGATACTATCAGAGTATACGTCCTACTCAGATGGGTCTCTCACCGTTACTATTTTTTTCTGACAGCATGGTGGATGTGCTCCGTCAACAGAATCTGGCTCCGAGCCAAAACTTTGCCCCGGAGCTCAAGTGGACATCCTTCGTGTAGAGCTCGAGTGAGAGGTTCCTGACAGCAAGGTGGTCTCCTTTGTCAAAGTATCCGTGCTCGTCCCACAACTAATGTGGGATGAGCACGAATACTTTGACAAATGAGACCACCATGCGGTCAGGAACCTTTCACTCGAGCTCTACACGAAGGATGTCTACTTGAGCTCCGGGGCAAAGTTTTGGTTCGGAGCAAGATTCTGTTGACGGAGCACATCCACCATGCTGTCAGAAAAAATTAGTAACGGTGGGAGACCAATCTGAGTAGGACGTATACTCTGATAATATCTCCTCCAACACTCAATCTCACTACTGATATCATTCTTGTAATAGTGATCTCTCAGAGTATACGTCATACTGAGATGGATCTAATATTCTCTCTTGTTGGTTGTCGTATCATCATTGCCGAGGGATGAGGGTCGGAGGACAGTACAAATAGTCTAATACAAAAACAACTCAATAAGTAGTCCAATACAAATAGTCTAATACAAAAATAACCCAATACCAATAGTCCAATACAACTAAGTACTAATAGCTAATGAGAACCACGCTGCTCACGCAAACGCTCAGTGATACGTTCACGCATCCACCTCGAAAAAGCGAGATTTTTGGCGCGAGTAGAGATATCGTCCCTTGCAAGGACTGCATGAAGAGAACTCTCGGTCTCACTAGCTACCGGTGCTGGATGAATAGAACTCCCGGTCTCACTAGCAACCGGTGCCACTTCCTCCTCAACTGTAGGAGGAGCCACCTCAGCATTCACTGTTTTCTTCAAACGACGTGCCGCTCCTCGGGTCATGGGTGCCATCTGGTAAGATCGATAGTCACAAATAATATAATTGTAACATAAGCAAGCTAACTAAAGGAACCATCATATAATTTGAGTACATTTTCGAAAGCCGATAAAGTATAAAAAATTCAATTTTTTGCCAAGTGTGAGAACGGATGGCTCAGAAGACAACCCAAGATTCATTCAAGCATACATTAGTGTGAATCATCTATGTTCTGTACATATGGTGTAGTATATGTTCTTATCGTATCTAGTATCTGAAGAACGTAACAGAATCAAGATGAACTCACATAATGTAATACTAAGACATCATCTACTACTATATAAGATATAGTGATAGGTTGTCGTATCATCATTGCCGAGGGATGAGGGTCGAAAGACAGTCAACTTTATCTACGGCTACATAGTTTCTGCCTCGCCAGTCGAATGGCTGCAGAGACTATGTCCTGATCACCATGTCGTACCGTATATCAAATGGAGCTGGAACTGGAGCCAAAATACAGTACTACTTCACCATGTCGTACCATTTTACTCTCTCTCTCTCCTCTCCCCCTCCGGCGCTCTCACTCTCTCCGACGCTCTCACACTACTAATTCCTATGTGTTTTAAGTGTGAGAACGGATGGCTCAGAACACAACCCAAGATTCATTCTAGCATACATTAGTGTGAATCATCTATATTCTGTATATATCGTGTAGTATAGGTTAACCTTATCGTATCTAGTATCTGAAGGACGTACGTAACAGAATCAAGATGAACTCACTAATGTAATATACTAAGACATCATCTACTACTATATAAGATATAGTGATGGGTTGTCGTATCATCATTGCCGAGGGATGAGGGTCGGAGGACAGGCAACTTTATCTACGACAACATAGTTTCTGCCTCGCCAGTCGAATGGCTGCAGGGAATATCCGTCACCATGTCGTACCGTAGATTAATGCAATTAATGGAGCTGGAAATATCCGTCGCTAACCGGTAACTAGTCCGTCGCTAACTGAGATTGTCACATACACATATGTATATCACAGCTAGATGTATAGATATATACATCTATACAGAAGCACACAACTGATAGAACTCGCATTGTCCTTGAGACAGTGAACATATACACCATGAATCCAAACCCCATATATATTCACATTTACTAATCCAAACACCACCAAACTAATGAAACACCCAATATGGATAACACATTATTTAGCCAATATATAAACTCAGATGAATTTGAGAAGCAAAGCCACCCGCCGCCCCCGACCAAAGCCCGCCGCCCCAAGCCAGCCGCCCAGCCCCCGACGCCGCCGCCCCAAGCCCACCGCCCAGCCCCCGACGCCCCCGCCCCAAGCCAGCCGCCCAGCCCCCGACGCCGCCGCCCCAAGCCCACCGTCCAGCCCCCGACCCAAGCCAGCCGCCCAGCCCCCGACGCCGCCGCCCCAAGCCCACCGCCCAGCCCCCGACCCAAGCCAACCGCCCAGCCCCCGACGCCCCCGCCCCAAGCCAGCCGCCCAGACCCCGACCCAAGCAAGCCGTCCAGCCCCCGACGCCCCAACCCCGCCTCCCAGACCCCGACGCCCCCGCCCCAAGCCCACCGCCCAGACCTCGACCCAAGCAAGCCGCCCAGCCCCCGACGCCCCAAAACCCCAAGCCCGCCTCCCAGACCCCGACGCCCCCGCCCCAAGCCCACCGTCCAGCCCCCGACGTCCCAGCCCCAAGCCCGCCGCCCAGCCCCCGACCCAAGCCAGCCGACAAGCCCCGAACGGCCCAGCCCCAAGCGCGCCGCCCAGCCCCTATACGACACCGAGAGAGAGAGAGAGAGAGAGAGAGAGGGGGGTTACCTTCGATTGAGAGAGAGGAGAGGACGCTGACGCCGACGACGACACCGACGCCGATCACCGAAGCCGACACCGGCGAGAGAGAGAGAGAGAGAGAGAGAGAGAGAGAGGAGAGAGAGTGAATTTGGGGGGAATGCGAAAAGTTCCCCCCGCCGTTTCATTTAAAGTCTGGAACGTATATCTAGCGACGGACTAGCGAGTGGTAAACATCCGTCGCCCGGTAGTCGCCCTTTTTGATATGTGCCGACTGACTACCCGTCGCTAAGTCGTCGAAAATATGTCCCGCCAATTTCCTACACAATTCCCGCCAAATATACGACTGTGTTGCGACGACGGCAAGTCCGTCGCTATATTACCGTCAGTCTAGCGACGGCGGAGCGACTGTTCCTCCTCCTAAAATTAAAATAAAAATGGCAAAGACTTGTAGTCGAAAATCAGTCGCTGAGCGGCCACTAAACCGTCGCTAATACTGACGAAAAAATTTCGTCGCTAAATGAGTGTATTTTGGTAGTGAAAGTTTCATGACTTAAATCAAATATAGAGATATAATGGAGATTCATTCTTCCATTTCTGCTACAAAATCGGGGGTCTCAAGATTTAGATTTTCGCACTCGTTGACCAGATTTGCTTCGGTCCGGCGCCCCTTGTGATAGTTATCAACTTCTTGGGGGGTCGTCCTGCAAGTCCGTTGCATATGACCATAAGCACCGTATTTGTAGCAGAGAGTAGGCGCTTGGCCTTCCACTCTTGCTTTGGGACGACTGGCCCGTTGGTTCTTACCATGAGACTACCTAGGAGTCAAAGGTCCTTGGTTCTTGTTAGAACCTCGCTTTGGGTGGCGAGACTTAAACTCGCCTCTGTTCCTTGGCTGGGACGACTGGCCCTTGTCTCGTTTCCACCGTAGATTTGGTCCACGGAGAGCGTTTGCATCAGGCATTGGAATTGCCTTTGTTCCAGCAGGACGAGAATTGTTGTTTCTCATTAAAATGAGACTGTTCTTCTCGTCTAGTAAAAGCTGGGTGATGAGCTCGGGAAACTTGGTGAACTTAGACTGATGGTATTGCTTCTGGAGCAAGTTGTCAGTGGAAGGAAATGTGGTGTATGTTTTTTCCAAAAGATCACTGTCGGTTAATATCTCACCGCAGTATTGGAGAAGTGATCGAATCCTGCAGACTTCATTGTTGTAATCAGTTACACTTTTGAAGTCTTGGAAGCGCAGGTTCAACCAGTCATGGCGTGCTTCAGGTAGCCATATGGTCTTCTGGTGGTCGAAGCGCTCTTTCAGAGAGTCCCATAGCGTCTTCGGCGAAGAAATTTTAATGAACTCCGCCTTCATGGCGTCAGATAAATGCCTGCGGAATAGAATCATCGCTTTGGCGTTCATTGAACGAGTGACTTCCACTTCACGCTCTTCCTCGTTATAGATGACGTCCAAGAGGCCCTGCGCATCTAGATGGTTCTGGATGTCTTGCGTCCAGTCCAAGTAGTTCTTGCCAGAGACTTCAAGGATGGAAAAATCAATCTTGATCGACATTTTTCTACAACAGGAGAAAAATCTTGATCAGTCATCATATAAAACGACAGGTTTATATGAATTTGGTTTGCATAAGTAACAACAAAAAATTGTAGATAAAACAATGGTTTGAGAAAACAATTTTTGTTAAAAAAATCCTCTTACAACGATCGACGGGCCGATATAGAGACAAATTATTTGCTTGCAAAAATGCGTAAGTATAAATACAAGTTGAGAAAAAAATAATTTTCAGTCAACCCCATTCGGTAGCTCTACGTGAATATGACCAGACGGGAAAATGAGGGAGGAGGGTCACCGGGGACCTCTTAAAAACCAAGCCCCAAGTTCTTTCTGACATTATACCCAAATAGGTGAGCCTATTCGGAGAGACTTCGTAAAATTTTTGTCAAATGTAAGAATAAATAAGATTTTTCAAGAAATTCACGCTATTTGCGAACTGTGCAAAATATGTGACAATTTAGTGCGTGCTCAAAATGAGCGTTACCTTTGAAAAATTATTAACCAAAAAGGTTATTTTTGGGAGGCCCAAATTTGGCGGTGCCAGAATTTGTTTATGTAGCCAAGACAATTTTTCAAAATTTTCAAGTTTATTTTTTTTCGTAATTACGCAAAAAAACATACAACATAAGTTTGTTTTTCAATTTTTTGTATTAAAAAATTATTTTATTGGATCTTGATTACATTTTTCAATACAAAAAATTATTTTTTAACGTTTATTAAGTGTTGATAGCAATTTTCAAGTAAAAAATTGTGCATTAATTATCCTTAACATGTGCATGTTAACAAAATCCGTAAATTAAAACTTAAAACAATCAAATTTGAAAACCATACACAAGTTGAGTAATCGTTTCAAGTCACTATGGAAATACGACACCTACACATAAATGACACCAATTTTAGATGTCTTTTTTGCAACTTAAAAAATCTATAAACATCATTAGCGGATCAACTTAATACTTCAAAACAGTTGAAAGAGAAGGACATTGTAGTCACATCCCCAAAATTCGTACATGGCTACAGTAATATACAGCTCGTGATCCATTCCACCAAGACATACAATAGCATATGCCGCTGGATGTTGCCATCTCATGGCATACGTCATTATTTTTTTTCTGTAAAAAGGTGTCGTTATTGGCACTAGGGGTGTGCATCGGTCGGTGGTCGACCTATTTAGCTCCAACCGAAGTCGAACCGAAGTTAATCGGTTTAAAAATAAACAAAATCGAACCAAACCAACCAAATGGTCGGTTCGGTTTTAAAATCGACCGACTTGGTTCGGTTTGGATCGGTTCGACTTGGTCGGTTTTGATCACATAAAAAATGGACGGTATATTTTTTCTTTTGTGAAACCTCGGTCAACTTCCACTTTGCAACAGTAAATACAATTCAGCAGCTTCAATTCAACTTGCACTTTACAGGTGGAGAAAAATGACAATTATACATAAAAAAAAAAAATATACATTCAACCAAAAGCCCCTTTCTTGTGCACATGAGCAATTAGAAAAGAATAAGAGACGCCAGCACTCCTCTTTGAGACTAGAGAGAGGGAGAGCTCTTTCAACTTTAACTTGATAAATGGCTGTGATGTGAATAAATGAACCAAACCTGTATAATACAACCCAATGAACCCATACCCAACTGGCCAACCCTAATTATTTAACAAGGATTTGGTTCGATTCGGTTCGGTTTAGACAATTTTTGGCAAAATCAAACCGTGAACCGAACCGAACCGGTCGGTTTTGAAAAAATTGAAGCCGAACCAAACCAACCGAACCATCGGTTCGGTTTAAAACCAATCGGTTTGGTTTGGTTCGATTTGGTCGATTTGACTTAATTGTGCACAACCCTAATTGGCACTATGTCATTCAGTATTTTTATTCTAATTTTATTCATTTAAATTCTAAATCTATTCCAACATCAAAACATGACATTAATTTGTGAGTACATAAACTTCAAGAAATGAATGTGTTAATGAATGTCAGATTTAATACATGACAAATTTAAATGAATGAATAAAATTAAAATAAGAATACATGATAAGATATTTTATAAATGTTAATAATAAAACCCATAAAAATAATAATTAACAATTAACACCAATAAAATTAATACAAAATATCCAGAACAGCAGACGTTCACTGGACCCTTCCATCAAATACTGCTATGAGTTTACATAATTTTTTTCTTCCTCTCTTAGTCATGACACCCTTGAAAGAAATTTCACCACTTTTGCATGTATAAAGACGTTATATTCGTGGAATGTTCAAGCACCAACTCCTCCTGGTTCCAGTCATGGCCATCGTCCTTCTGGCGGCTCATGCCGAGACCACAGCCGTATGGACTCCATTCAACAATGTGCAGATTCTTCCGCTCTTTGCTACTGCACTTGCCATCCTCTTATTCGTCTGCTCCATGCTCCGCCGGAGGCCGGGGCCGGTGTATCTAGTGGACTACGCCTGCTTCAAGCCGCCCGCGTCCTGCCGAGCCCCTCGGTCTGCATTCATTGAGCACACCCGCCTACTGAACCCCGACGAGCAGAGCGTCCGCTACCAAACCCGCCTCGCTGAGACCTCCGGGCTCGGCGACGAGACCTGCGTCCCCCCAGCCTTGCACTCCTTCCCACATCGACCCTCCATGGAGGCGTCCCGAGCCGAGGCCCGTCTCGCGATCTTCTCCGCCATCGACGACCTCTTGGCGAAAACAGGCCTCGACCCAGGAGGCATCAACGCGGTCGTCGTCAGCTGCAGCATCTTCTCGCCGGCTCCGTCCCTCTCCACGATGATCGTCGAGCGGTACGGGCTCCGGAGCGGCACCCGCAGCTTCAACCTCTCCAGCATGGGCTGCGGCGGCAGCATCGTCTCGGTCGACCTTGCGAGGAGCCTGCTCCGGGCGCACCCCGACTCCACCGCGCTCGTGGTCGGGGCCGAAATCATCACCCCCTGCTACTACAGCGGCAGCCACAGGTCGATGCAGGTCCCCAACTGCTTGTTCCGCATGGGCGGAGCGGCCGTCCTCCTCTCCAACCGCGAGACCCACCGCCGCCGCGCCAAGTACCGCCTCGCCCACGTCGTCCGCACGCACAGCGGCGCGGACGACGGCGCCTACCGCTGCATCTACCAGCAGGAGGACTCCGACGGTCACGTCGGGATCTTCACTGCGGACGACGTGGTGGCTAAGGTCGGGGAAGCGTTCCGATCAAACGTAACGTCCCTGGGCCAGCTCGTGCTTCCGATGTCCCAACAGCTGCGGTTCCTCTCCAATCGGTTCGGTCGGAAGTTCATCAACCCCAAGTGGAAGCCGTACGTTCCGGACTTCAGGGGGGTTTTCGAACACTTCTGCGTCCACGTCGGAGGCGGGGCGGTGATCCGCGCAGTGCAGCGGGGGCTGCAGCTGGAGGACGGGGACGTGGAGCCGGCGAGGATGACGCTGCACCGGTTCGGGAACACATCGAGCAGCTCGGTGTGGTACGAGCTCGACTACATCGAGTCGAAGGGGAGGATGAGGAGGGGGGACAGGGTGCTGCAGATTGCGTTCGGCAGCGGGGTCAAGTGCAGCAGCGCGGTGTGGAGGTGCTTGCAGGATGTCGAGCCGTTCGGGAATGGAGCGTGGAGTGACTGCATAGATAGGTATCCGGTTGACCTCTCTCATGTTGTGACTCCTATTGTCTGAGTTCGCGAATGTTAGGTGTGTGAAACTGGTGCTGAAAAAACGATTCAAATGACTCAGCGTTCGGTTTGGTTCGGTCGAAGTTCGCTTCGAAGTTTGTTTGTGGACTGGTCGGTATCAAATTTGATCGATTTTTTTTACTGTTCAAAGGGGTGTTCGAACCGTGTTCGACCGTAGATTGTTCGACTTGATCTTGTTCGCGAACGAGCTCGAACTCGACTTGGTTTCTCGTATTAGAGCTTCTCCTGGTGCATTATACTGTATCAATTCCCTTTATTCTCTCTCGAATCTTAATAATTGCATCCAGATGATGCTTTGATTCACTAGAGCCTTGATCTTCTCAATTTTTTACTTATTGATTCAACAAAAAAGACTTTAGGACTTGAGAGCAAGAGTGTGATAGTTTATACAACATGTTTAATTTGACTTTTTGCTCGGTTTTGGCTTGGACTCGGTTTGTGTTCGTCCGAGCTTGCAAGATAAATTGAGTCGAGCTCGATCCTTTCGAGTCTCTAATCGAACCAAGTTCAAACACCATTTTGGACTCGACCTTAAGCTCGGCTCGAATCAAACTCGTTTAATAGTTCGGTCGAATCTAGTTCGAACATTCTTTGTTCGAGCTCATTAATTCGTTCGATTTTCAGCCCTACTTGGTGTCCATCCGATGCATCCACTATGATTATTTTACATCCCTTTTTTCTTTACGTCCTATTCTGCTTACTATGCATGCAGATGTATCATTATAAATTTGTATTGTTACTCTTGTTGCCATCAGGATAAATTTGACCTCTTTTGTCGTTCCCACCTACATATATCAGATTTTTTAAGAAGTGAACGTCTTTCTCCATAGTGCGGTCGGGGGAAAGAATGAGAAAGATGATTTCACTATATTTCTGAACTTTCTCCATCCCTATTGTGGCTTTAGGAAAAAAAAAGTTATTGTCACATAAGAACGAAAAAATTCTATTCAAAAAATTCCTCTCCGATGTAATTGTCACGACCCGCACCCTAGAGTAAGGGCACGAGAACGTAACAACGTCCAGCCTACGCCGCAGTGTCGGCGGTAGAACGCTGTCCTAGGTCTCATGCATCTAGCAGTATAAGGATAAACAGTTTATACTCCCCGAATGGGGGTGACATAGCAGATACAGTCTCAATCACATCTAAGGTAGAGCATGATAAAAATAGATAAAACATGAAATCCAAAAGAGATACAGGAGATAGAAGTCTAAGTGTCTAAGATACATAAACCCAGAAATACATCTCAAAACTCAAATACAGTAATTCCACAAAGTAAATACAACTCCAGACAAATGAAATAACTATCTAAACAATCTCTAAAGTGTCTCCTCTAGGCTAGCAGGCAACCTCCAAGCTATCTGTAAAATTTGTCAACAGGTCCAGTCAGGACAGGAGCGAGCACAAAACATCTCACACAGTTCATATCATGTTAGGAAATATAAAGCATGCAATAGAGTAAAGTACATGAAACACTGAAAGAAGAAGGTATATGAAAAACAGTAGAGGTTTGATAACAGGAAATATCTAAATATGATAAGTAAGAACTGTAAGGAACATGTGATTTAGAGTACAATATGGTTATGTAAACGGGTTAGGTTATACAATAAAATGGGACTCCTTTGTACGTGGGTGTACAATGGACATATACAATTTCTTATACAATAGGATTGATCACATAACCACTTCTACTCTCCCTCTCCCAATCAATACACAAGGATCTAATTCAGTAATGTTACCTTATACAATGACTTGTACAATGGCTTGTACAATGGCTCAATATGATAATGAGAGTACAATATGCACAATGAGTGTACAATGATAAGGGTATTCAATAAATACAATATGTAAGTGAAACGCACATCACAATATGTATTTAGTGAATACAAGGAGATAACATCTCAGAAGAAGATTCATATAGTACCAATCCGTGACAATGATCGTGTCAGCATCAAGTACAGTAATCTAGAGCAAGAATGTAAATCCAGACAAGTATGAAACGGTCAGAGAATGTACTCGCCTGATATCTGAATGTCCAAGGTAAAGATACTGTCCGAGGAGAGGTGTTTGGCTCCTAATTAGAACAGCACAAGTCACAATATGTCCAGAAGGGTAATATAAAGCACTACAATGCATTCTACATGAATCTAGGTCAACTAGGCCAAAGTCAACCCTTGGTCAACTCTGGTCAACTGCACTAGTCAAACTAGGTCAAACTAGGTCATGTCCTAACCCAGCAAGTCTTACTAGGCCTAACCAAGACTATCCTAGCAAGCACACATCAATACAAGGCTATACAAGCCAACATACACCCAACTCTATATAGCATGTAATTATTTAATACTCAAATAGGCAAGAATTCACATTAGATATACACTAGGTAATCTATTACTTTAAGCTATACATGTCTACACATATATACACATGCATATATTGGTATTCAACATTAGGTCTATAATCATGACATTTCAATGGCTATGTAAACTTATATATTACAATACAATATGCTACCATATATATAATATAAATACATAGCTAAGTTAACTATATTCATAAATACTTATTTAAGAGGCTATGTGTGTGTATGTGAACATGGCAAAGGGGCAAGTGAGGGTTAAATGGACATACATAGTGTATACATATCAAAGAGTGTCAAAGTGTAAGTGAACAAAGTGTCAAGTGTGATAGTGTCAACATAGTGTAAGGGGTACATGAGGTAATATAGGATTTGTGTTAACATAGAACATTATATCTCATTAACTTGTATATTGCATACATTACATCTATTATTACATTACATTCATGCTTGCATTCATTCATCATTCATTTATTCTCTTGTACTACTATATGCACCATACATTACATACTATGGAACCTACATATTCATTACAAGCCATACTTATACATGCTTACATTAGATAGGATACTTACACCTCATACATCATTTATTTAACCATTTACTCATGCTTGCATTCTCTATTTAGTTACATAATATATACATTAACATGGGTTAAAATTAAATAGAACATTATATTACACACAAGGGTGCACAAAATGCATATACCGAATAGTAACTCATACTAATAATCAATACTGTACCAACTCAGCATGAATTAAATTCTAGGATAAAATTATGTTATAGATCTATGTGTTAGCTTTCCGAAACTTCAAACGGATCGCGTTTTCGTTTCCGGAAACTCCCGAAATCGCGAAAACACCGAGAACGCGTTTGTCTTTCGTACAGCTGACACTCAAATAATTTTCCAGAAAGTTACAGAAAGAATTAGGCCTATTAATACATGTTTTTGGAAAGCTAACTTCAATACGCTTCTTTTAAAAAAAACGGGAGATTAAACCGAGCTTTGAGCTAGAAGTTATGACATTTCTAAGTTAGGGCTGAAATTAAAAACGTGGATAAAAATCATGACGGATTTAGATAGTTTGAGCCAAAAGAATACACAATATATATCCTAATTATCCACAACAATAATAGCAATAATAATATGAGGAACCACACTCACAAACTTGATTATATAATCATCATGAACCATTTATTACATATATAAATATAGATACACTCTCATTACAAGATATATATATATATATAAATCTATATATGTAACATGAACACATCCACAACACAAAGGACACTCCTATGACCTCCAAATGGACACAAAATGGACACAAATGGAGATACAACCATGGGGATCATTCCTATGGGTTTAAAATATTCCTATATGCATGTAGGGGTGGTTTAGAGGAGAGATTATACCTTCCGGGAGAGAGATTCAAAGGAAAAACCTTCCGACACGACACCGACACGTAGAGATTTCAAAAGGACACGAACGAGCTCCGAATCCTCCCAAACTTGGCTAGCACCCTCTAACCATGGAGTAGAAGAGAAATGAAGAAGATTTGGTGGAAGAAGGGGTTGATTTGGGGATGAAATCAATGGAGGTTCATCTCTAAATTAATTTGGGGAAGAACAAGAGAGAGAAAGTGGATAAAAACAAATGAATGAAAGAGTGACTCATTCCTTATCCCCCCCCATAGGTGGCTGCCCAAAAAGTGTGAGGTGTCCCTATTTGAATGTCTAAAATGCCCTCCACTAATTTATTTGATTTAAATTAGGAATGGGTTAAAGGTTGAGGTCAATTTAGTCTAGTTTTAAGTCTCTAATTAAACTAAACCTATCCATAAATAATTAGTCTAACTACTAACTAAAATTAATATCATGTGGACTAAAATTAATATCATGTGGGCCATGTCTAACTAGTGTGTGGTTCCCACTAGAGTCAAACTACCCCCCGGGTCCCCGTTTCAAGTCGAATTGAGTTAAAATTCGAACCCGACTCAAATAACCCCAAAACAATATCATAAACAATAAAATAAATTTCAACCCCAAAATAATATCATAAATAATAAAATAAATTTTAAAAATATTCAAAAATATAAAATGACAAAAATACCCCTATTTTTGAAAACTAGGGGTGACAAATCTATCCACCTTAAAAAAATTTCGTCCTCGAAATTAAAACAAAGCAATCACAGGAAACACATGCAGAAAACAATCTCATTCAAATATTTTTCAAAAAAAATTAGCAATAAAAAAATCTCCTTGAGGCACATCAAACATTTGTAAATAAAACTGATACGTGTCCGATACGGACACAAAACCATCACAAAATCACACCTATCAAAGATCAAAATTAACAATCACCAACGCAATAAATATCAAAATAATTCAAAGAGTCAAATGCAAAATATCCTTAGGCCAGAAATGACATTAAAATATCCTAATCACATGGTTAGGCTCTAGGTCAACAGTCTCTAGGGTTTCACTAGCAAAACATCAAAATTACAAGTCATGATTTTAAATAGTTTTAAAATAATTTAAAAATTACCAAAAATTATATCATGATTTAAATGTCAAATCAATAAATGATTAAAATTACAAAATTTCAAAATTACTCTCATTTTAGAAAACTGGGTGTTACAAGTCTACCCACCTTAGAAAAATTTTATCCTCGAAATTAAAATGTCCATACTCCCTCTAGGTCAAACCCCCACAATCAAAGTCCCAGATTAAAACAAATCATGTGATCAAAAGGACGACATACAGGGTCATTGCATACGGTGGTAGTGAAAGTCTCATCTAGGTATACTAGTCATGCTAAACCAAGACGGTCATAGGGTATCAAACACACAAGAAATCTAGAGTGCTAAACTGGAAAAGATACAGAAATAACAAATCATCAAAACTGTAAGACAGTCTACCATCCTATGAAAAAGCTGGTACTCATAAAAAAATATATAAAAATAAGAAAGGTAACTTCCAATAATCTAAAAGGGTACAGAAAAATCAATTTCAAAGTTAAAGAATTGAAAGTCACTTGCATTGAAATCCAATCACAATATATATATATAGAGAGCGTTAGAGAGAAAAAAGCTGGCATTATGTAATGTTATATGGTTTGTGTGTGTATGGGTGTATGTGAACAGGTTAATATGGTTAGATAGTAGGCATGTGTGTAGACGAAATATACATGAAATTGTATATGAGAAATTGGGTTTCAAAACAACGGCTATCAAGTTACACTAATCATGGCATATTGGTCAAACAATCTACAATACGCAACTTATTTACTCATAACATGCATGGCTAACCTTATACATATATATATATAAAGAGAGGTAGAGATTTAGTCATGTATCTATATACATTATAACATGTATGCCTAAGCTCTATATATATCTATCTAGATATATAATCATAACAGAGAGAGGAAGGGTTAGGTTACATGACAGTGTATACTAAGTTAGGGTGTGTGTGTGTGTCCTTGTACAGGGTTATAGCTTAGCATTGAAAGGTTAAACCAGTTTTAGTTCAGCATTTACATGCAAAGTCTGAAAATAAGCTAACATTTAAACAAGTGTAATATTAACATGATGCAGTGATGTAAACATAACTAATAACATGAAATTTATATTTAAATCACGAGTTAAGCCAAAAAAAAGCAGAGAACTAGAAATATTGGGGTTTCGAGAATTTAAACATTAACGACATATTAATATGTATTCAGATAGGTGAAAATCAAGTGTAGCATGCATAAGTGTCAGGAAAGAGTCTGCTATATATATTCATATACATATTCTCATGTCCCAAAATAAAATTTTAATTCTACGTTAAGACCAACATTTAGATTCTTACCAAGATTGTAAAGCTGGTGATTGACGTAATCAAGACAGTTTTATTATTATCTAATACAAGAATAATAGCAAGAAGGATATAACGATAAAACCTGTTTTGCTTATCTGTTTAAAGAAGAACCATTTTGAAACCCAGAGCTAAATTATCAAATCCAAGATAAAGTCTAGCAAAATTATCGATTCATTGTATTAAGAAGAAACTCATAGCAAGAAGTTACACAAGGTTCATAAAAACATCTAAACCTACTCCTAAGTTAAATAATTAGAAACTAAACAAAATAAACCAATTAATAATTCTTTTTTTTTTGAAGGACTGCAACAAAAGTAGAGAAACATGCTCGAAAATATTTAATGTACAATCTGATAATCATATGCGTCTATCCAAAATCACGGTACTCTAAATCCTCGTCATACTAGTGAGCAAGGCTACGATAATCACAGAGCCCTTGACTTATGCACATACCTCTAGAATCATGGTATTTAACATTTTCGCGGTGCCGCTAGCTTGGCTGCAAAAATCTTAAATTCCCACACCCGAGAAATATATCCAGAGTCAGACTATATGTCCTTACCATGCTGGCTAATATGACTATAGAAGACTAGATTCCAAAACTCAGATGACCTAGTCCATATAATTTTATCTTGTCAAAAATTAAATTAAATCAACAATGAATACCCAAAATCAAATCAAATTTATCAACGAACTTCAAAATTCAAAAATGAACAAAAATCCATCAAAATACAAACTCGGATGCAACAGCTATCATCAAGATTCAAAATTCGACAATCATCCATCAAAATCAATAAATACAAACTCAATTCAACAATAATCCATCAAAATTAAATTCAACAACAAAAAGTAAAGATAAATCAAATCAAGGAAAAAAGAGAGTTTTCAAATCGAAGTTAAAATAAGATTCTCAAGGGTTGTCCCAGGAATCTCTCAAGGGATCCTAATTGTGATTGAGTACCTTCAAAAATATATCCTATTCCTACTGCAGGCTGTAGTGGTACTCTAGTTTGAATACCACTACACAAACTCGACCTGTATGGGCCACCACTAAAAACGTGTCACGACCCGCACCCTAGAGTAAGGGCACGAGAACATAACAACGCCCAGCCTACGCCGCAGTATCGGCGGTAGAACGCTGTCCTAGGTCTCATGCATCTAGCAGTATAAGGATAAACAGTTTATACTCCCCGAATGGGGGTGACATAGCAGATACAGTCTCAATCACATCTAAGGTAGTGCATGATAAAAATAGATAAAACATGAAATCTAAAAGAGATACAGGAGATAGAAGTCTAAGTGTCTAAGATACATAAACCCAGAAATATATCTCAAAACTCAAATACAGTAATTCCACAAAGTAAATACAACTCCAGACAAATGAAATAACTATCTAAACAACCTCTAAAGTGTACCCTCTAGGCTAGCAGGCAACCTCCAAGCTATCTGTAAAATTTGTCAACAGGTCCAGTCAGGACAGGAACGAGCACAAAATATCTCACACAGTTTATATCATGTTAGAAAATCTAAAGCATGCAATAGAGTAAAGTACATGAAACGCTGAAAGAAGAAGGTATATGAAAAACAGTAGATGTTTGATAAAAGAAAATATCTAAATATGATAAGTAAGAACTGTAAGGAACATGTGATTTAGAGTACAATATGGTTATGTAAACGGGTTAGGTTATACAATAAAATGGGACTTCTTTGTACGTGGGTGTACAATGGACATATACAATTTTTTATACAATAGGATTGATCACATAACCACTTCTACTCTTCCTCCCCCAATCAATACACAAGGATCCAATTCAGTTATGTTATCTTATACAATGACTTGTACAATGGCTTGTACAATGGCTCAATGTGATAATGAGAGTACAATATGCACAATGAGTGTACAATGATAAGGGTATTCAATAAATACAATATGTAAGTGAAACGCACATCACAATATGTATTTAGTGAATACAAGGAGATAACATCTTAGAAGAAGATTCATATAGTACCAATTCGTGATAATGATCGTGTCAGCATTAAGTACAGTAATCTAGAGCAAGAATGTAAATCCAGACAAGTATGAAACGGTCAGAGAATGTACTCGCCTGATATCTGAATGTCCAAGGTAAAGATACTGTCCGAGGAGAGGTGTCTGGCTTCTAATTAGAACAGCACAAGTCACAACATGTCCAGAAGGTAATATAAAGTATTACAATGTATTCTACATAAATCTAGGTCAACTAGGCCAAAGTCAACCCTTGGTCAACTCTGGTCAACTGTACTAGTCAAACTAGGTCAAACTAGGTCATGTCCTAACCCAGCAAGTCTTACTCGGCCTAACCAAGACTATCCTAGCAAGCACACATCAATACAAGGCTATACAAGCCAACATACACTCAACTATATATAGCATGCAATTATTCAATACTCAAATAGGCAAGAATTCATATTAGATATACACTAGGTAATCTATTACTTTAAGCTATACATGTCTACACATATATACACATGCATATATTGGTATTCAACATTAGGTCTATAATCATGGCATTTCAATGGCTATGTAAACTTATATATTATAATACAATATGCTACCATATATATAATATACATACATAGCTAAGTTAACTATATTCATAAATACTTATTTAAGAGGCTATGTGTGTGTATGTGAACATGGCAAAGGGGCAAGTGAGGGTTAAATGGGCATACATAGTGTATACATATCAAAGAGTGTCAAAGTGTAAGTGAACAAAGTGTCAAGTGTGATAGTGTCAACATAGTGTAAGGGGTACATGAGGTAATATAGGATTTGTGTTAACATAGAACATTATATCTCATTAACTTGTATATTGCATACATTACATCTATTATTACATTACATTTATGCTTGCATTCATTCATCATTCATTTATTCTCTTGCACTACTATATGCACCATACATTACATACTATGGAACCTACATATTCATTACAAGCCATACTTATACATGCTTACATTAGATAGGATACTTACACCTCATACATCATTTATTTAACCATTTACTCATGCTTGTATTCTCTATTTAGTTACATAATGTATATACATTAACATGGGTTAAAATCAAATAGAACATTATATTACACACAAGGGTGCACAAAATGCATATGCCGAATAGTAACTCCTACTAATAATCAATACTGTACCAACTCAGCATGAATTAAATTCTAGGATTAAATTATGTTATAGATCTATGTGTTAGCTTTCCGAAACTTCAAACGGATCGCATTTTCGTTTCCGGAAACTCCCAGAATCGCGAAAACATCGAGAACGCGTTTGTCTTTCGTACAGCTGACACTCAAATAATTCTCCAGAACGTTACAGAAAGAATTAGGCCTATTAATACATGTTTTTGGAAAGCTAACTTCAATACGCTTCTTTTAAAAAAAATGGGAGATTAAACCGAGCTTTGAGCTAGAAGTTATGACATTTCTAAGTTAGGGCTGAAATTAAAAACGTGGATAAAAATCATGACGGATTTAGATAGTTTGAGCCAAAAGAATACACAATATATATCCTAATTATCCACAACAATAATAATATGAGGAACCACACTCACAAACTTGATTATATAATCATCATGAACCATTTATTACATATATAAATATAGATACACTCTCATTACAAGATATATATATATATATATATATATATATATATATATATATATATATATATATATATATATATATATATATATAAATCTATATATGTAACATGAACACATCCCCAACACAAAGGACACTCCTATGACCTCCAAATGGACACAAAATGGACACAAATGGAGATACAATCATGGGGATCATTCCTATGGGTTTAAAATATTCCTATATGCATGTAGGGGTGGTTTAGAGGAGAGATTATACCTTCCGGGAGAGAGATTCAAAGGAAAAACCTTTCGACACGACACCGACACGTAGAGATTTCAAAAGGACACGAACGAGCTCCGAATCCTCCCAAACTTGGCTAGCACCCTCTAACCATGGAGTAGAAGAGAAATGAAGAAGATTTGGTGGAAGAAGGGGTTGATTTGGGGATAAAATCAATGGAGGTTCATCTCTAAATTAATTTAGGGAAGAACAAGAGAGAGAAAGTGGATAAAAACAAATGAATGAAGGAGTGACTCATTCCTTATCCCCCCCATAGGTGGCTGCCCAAAAAGTGTGAGGTGTCCCTATTTGAATGTCTAAAATGCCCTCCACTAATCTATTTGATTTAAATTAGGAATGGGTTAAAGGTTGAGGTCAATTTAGTCTAGTTTTAAGTCTCTAATTAAACTAAACCTATCCATAAATAATTAGTCTAACTTCTAACTAAAATTAATATCATATGGACTAAAATTAATATCATGTGGGCCATGTCTAACTAGTGTGTGGGTCCCACTAGAGTCAAACTACCCCCCGGGTCCCCGTTTCAAGTCGAATTGAGTTAAAATTTGAACCCGACTAAAACAATATCATAAACAATAAAATAAATTTCAACCCCAAAATAATATCATAAATAATAAAATAAATTTTAAAAATATTCAAAAATGTAAAATGACAAAAATACTCCTGTTTTTGAAAACTAGGGGTGACAAATCTATCCACCTTAAAAAATTTCGTCCTCGAAATTAAAACAAAGCAATCACAGGAAACACATGCAGAAAACAATCTCATTCAAATACATTTCAAAAAAATCAGCAATAAAAAATCTCCTTGAGGCACATCAAACATTTGTAAATAAAAACTGATACGTGTCCGATACGGACACAAAACCATCACAAATCACACATATCAAAGATCAAAATTAACAATCACCAACGCAATAAATATCAAAATAATTCAAAGAGGTCAAATGCAAAATATTCTTAGGCCAGAAATGACATTAAAACATCCTAATCACATGGTTAGGCTCTAGGTCAACAGTCTCTAGGATTTCACTAGCAAAATATCAAAATTACAAGTCATGATTTTAAATAGTTTTAAAATGATTTAAAAATTACCAAAAATTATATCATGATTTAAATGTCAATCAATAAATGATTAAAATTACAAAATTTCAAAATTACTCTCATTTTAGAAAACTGGGTGTTACAAGTCTACCCACCTTAGAAAAATTTCATCCTCGAAATTAAAATGTCCATACTCCCTCTAGGTCAAACCCTCACAATCAAAGTTCCAGATTAAAACAAATCATGTGATTAAAAGGACGACATACAGGGTCATTGCATACGGTGGTAGTGAAAGTCTCATCTAGGTATACTAGTCATGCTAAACCAAGACGGTCATAGGGTATCAAACACACAAGAAATCTAGAGTGCTAAACTGGAAAAGATACAGAAATAACAAATCATCAAAACTGTAAGACAGTCTACCATCCTATGGGAAAGCTGGTACTCATAAAAAAATATAAAAATAAGAAAGGTAACTTCCAATAATCTAAAAGGGTACAGAAAAATCAATTTCAAAGTTAAAGAATTGAAAGTCACTTGCATTAAAATTCAATCACAATATATATATAGAGAGCGTTAGAGAGGGAAAAGCTGGCATTATGTAATGTTAATGGTTTGTGTGTGTATGGGTGTATGTGAATAGGTTAATATGGTTAGATAGTAGGCATGTGTGTAGACGAAATATACATGAAATTGTATATAAGAAATTGGGTTTCAAAATAACGGCTATCAAGTTACACTAATCATGACATATTGGTTAAACAATCTACAATACGCAACTTATTTACTCATAACATGCATGGCTAACCTTATACATATATATATATAAAGAGAGGTAGAGATTTAGTCATGTATCTATATACATTATAACATGTATGCCTAAGCTCGATATATATCTATCTAGATATAATCATAACATAGAGAGGAAGGGTTAGGTTACATGACAGTGTATACTAAGTTAGGGTGTGTGTGTGTGTCCTTGTACAGGGTTATAGTTTAGCATTGAAAGGTTAAACCAGTTTTAGTTCAGCATTTACATGCAAAGTCTGAAAATAATTTGGGGAAGAACAAGAGAGAGAAAGTGGATAAAAATAAATGAATGAAGGAGTGACTCATTCCTTATCCCCCCCCATAGGTGGCTGCCCAAAAAATGTGAGGTGTCCCTATTTGAATGTCAAAATGCCCTCCACTAATCCACTACCAAAATAAGTCATATTACCGACGAAATTAGCGACGTTTTAAGAAAACGTCGCAGGGAAAAAACAATTTAGCGACGTTTTTTATTACGTCGCAAAACGTCGTTATTAGCGACGGACAGCAACGTTCTGCGACGTATTTAAACTACGTTTGCGTTTTAAACAGATAACGTCGCGTATAAGTCGGTAAACGTCGCTAATATTAGTGATATTAGCGACGTTTACCGACGTATATGTTAATTCATCGCTAATATCACTTATACTAGCGACGTTTACCGACGTTTTTGTGTGACGTCGCTAACTTGTAAATATAGGTCAGGTTCGATTTTCATTCCCCCATTATTTTCCCCCCAATTATTTTCCTTCCCCCCGACCCCGAGCCGGCTTCCCCCACCCCCTCGGCCCCCGACCCCCACCGACCTTCGGTGACCGCCGCTCTCCTCCTCCGGAGACCGTCGACCCCCTCCTCCCCCTCCACCGCCGCTCCCCCTCCACCGCCGCTCCCTCGCCGTTCGCCAGAGCCAGCTCCAGCCACCTCGACCGCCGCTCCCCCTCGCCGTCGTCGCTCCCCCTCGTCGTCACGGTCAGGTAAACCCTAACTCTAACCGGCTCGACACCTCAACACGAGCCTGTGCACGTTTCTTGTTTGGACACCTCGTGTCTAGTTTGCTAGACACGAGACACCCCCCTGACATATGTATAAACCTTGTGCACACATTAATTGATATGAATTTGGGTTTTTGATTCGAATTGAGGGTTCTTCACATATTTTCTGAAACTGTCCAGTTTGAGCATTTTCTAAAATCTTTTAAGTAAATTAAATTGTTAAATAATGTAGATTCATGATGTTTAAGATGTATACAATATCTGAGATGTTAGTTTACATGGCCGAGGTTCATGGAATGCAAGTTTGGGTTGTATTTATTCAAATTTGGGTTCGAAAAAGGGATTTTCTGATACATGTATTGTTCTTTGTGTTTTCAAGAGTAAAATTGATAATTAAGATGCTAATTCATATAATGTAATGTTATTTACTGTAGGACATTGAAACTGAGTAACTGCCCTCTATATTGTTCAGTCCCCTTTCTTAGTTGTTCAGTCGACTTCTAGGTAGGTAAAGGCCACTTCTTAGATGTATCATTTGATGGAAGGGAGAGGGGGCATAAGTGTTCAGTCCTTGTTCAACTTATGAACATGTATCAGTTCCAAAGTTACTAGTATCAGCCATAGTCAACCATAGTATCTTTTAGATTAGGATTTGAACCCATATTCAGTCAAACCCTTCTCATCCTTGTTCAGTCCTTGAACTTAAACCAATCCTTGAATGTGAAGTCTAGTATATATTTGATTAGCTTTGTATAATATGTGTATCTCGATTTGTGTTTGGTTGCAGTGGTTAGGATTTAGTTATATATTGGGTTACCTAAGGGTTGAGTTCAGAGTTTAGAGTGGAGTGTGAAGAGGAAAGTTAGTATGTGACATTGAGAGTTCACAAAGATGGTAGGGTGTATCAGATTTGATAAAAGAAGGGAGTGATGGCTATATATCGATTGTATCTATAAAGGTTGTATATAAAAGGATAGTATAGTGACTTATGGTAAGTTAAAGATTGTGGGTTCAGTCTAAGAAATTAGTCTTAGTGTGTAGAGTAGTATGTAGAGGAGTATGGCTACTAGTGATATATAGATATGTAGGTCCATGTGTATCTGTATCGGACTATCGCTATCGGTATCGAACTATCGCTATCGGTATCGGACTATCGCTATCGGTATCGAACTATCGGTATCGATCGAACTATCGGTATCGGACTATCGCTATCGGTATCGGACTATCGCTATCAGTATCGACCGTATATACGGTCTACCTAACCTATATACTGATACTAATTTGATACTCTCTGATATTAAGTACATCCGGCTTACTAGCTAGCGGATCCACCAGTTACATGATTATATACTAATTATGTTTATATAAAGTATGCATGTATAATAGTAGGTAATGATATGCAAAACTGAAAAGATAAATGCAATGCATGTATATAAAGTGTGTAGATAGTCAAACCCTTCTCATCCTTCTTTTATTTTATATTGACTTCCATGATATGACAGCTCCTCAAAAAAAAGAATCCTCTACTAGACATCGCACTCTCCTTTTCAGAACATCAACTAGTATTACTACCTTGATGTATATATAAAGTATGCATGTATAATAGTAGGTAATGATATGCAAAACTGAAAAGATAAATGCAATGCATGAATGAATGGATGAAAAGATAAATGCAATCCATCGGAAAAGCTTTGACACTTGCATATCATTCACTACCTTGATGTATCTATCTTACAGAATTATGGAGCTGAATTACTATCTGCGGAATCGTACTTGGATGTACAACCGTCATCCTGATGACATGTGCGGTGTGCGGGATGAATTCATAGAGGGTGTACACCAGTTCCTGCAGTTTGCCAAGGCGTTCCCTCAGTACATGGACGGTACCAAAATTAAGTGTCCGTGTGTGAGATGTCGCAACTTGAAATATCATCCAGAAGTGGATGTCACGTATCATTTGTACTCGAAGGGTTTCACGCCGAATTACTATCAGTGGAGCGAGCACGGAGAACTTGTGTCTTTAGCATCGGAGTACGAGCCTTATGTGGATGTCCACAACAACGCTCCTTACGACGATGGGTTGGTGAACATGGTTTTTGACGCGGCCGGGCCTAGTTTCGATCCGGATGATCATGATGCACCTGAGGAGGCACCGAACCCCGATGCTGCACAGTTCATGGAGTTGCTGGAGAATGCAAGGACTCCATTATATCCTGGTTGTGAGGATCATTCACCGTTGGAGGTGGTTACAAGATTGTTGAGCATCAAGTCCGATTTTAACATGTCGCAAGATTGCTACAACCGTATTATGGAGTTGCTTATAGAAATATTGCCTGAGGGTGCGAAGTTGCCTAAAGACTTCTACCGGTCTAAGAGGATGGTTAGATCGCTCTGGATGGGATATGAAAAAATCGATGCCTGTCGCAACGGGTGCATGTTGTACTACAAAGACGACAAGGATGAAGACGCCTGCAGATTTTGTGGTGTCGATCGCTACAGGAAGCCTACCTCTTCGATGCACTACTTGCCGTTGACGCCGCGTTTGCAGCGGTTGTTTATGGTGAAGGAAACTGCAGAAAACATGAGTTGGCATAAGCGGGAACATACCGAAGGAGTGTTGGATCACCCATCTGATGGAGAAGCATGGAAGCACTTTGATCGAGAGTATCCAGATTTTGCTTCTGATCCGCGTAATGTTAGATTGGGTCTCTGCTCTGACGGTTTTACCCCATTCGGACTTTCGGGATCCCAGTATTCGTGTTGGCCTGTGATCGTCACCCCGTACAATCTACCGCCTTGGATGTGCATGAAGACTCCATATATGTTCCTCACCGTTATTATCCCAGGTCCGAACAATCCGAAAAGGAACATCGATGTTTATTTACAGCCATTGATTGATGAGTTGAATCAGCTGTGGGAAGTAGGTTCCAACACGTACGATGTATCTAGAAAACAAAATTTCCAGATGCGGGCAGCACTTATGTGGACCATCAACGACTTTCCGGCCTATGGAATGTTATCTGGATGGAGCACGCATGGTCGTTTCATGTCCGTGTTGCATGGACGACACTAAGGCTTTCCGTTTGAAACACGGAGGCAAACCGTGCTTCTTCGATTGTCATCGACAATTCCTGCCGAAGGATCATCCGTACCGGAGGAACAGGAATGCTTTTCGTGCTGGCGTTGTGGAGAAGGGTGATCCACCGACAAGGTGGTGCGGAGCCACGATATGGGAGGAGGTTAGAGATTTACCAAGTGCTATTGAGCAGCCTGCTACGGGCTACAAGTGTGACGGATTTGGTCGCACTCATAACTGGACGAAGAGGAGTATATTCTGGGATCTGCCATACTGGAGCACCAATCTGATTAGACATAACCTTGATGTCATGCATATCGAGAAGAATGTGTTTGACAACATAATTAATACTGTAATGGACGTAAAGGGGAAGACGAAAGACAATCCTAAGGCTAGATTGGACTTGAAAGAAATATGTAGACGTCCTGCATTGCATTTGATAGAGGACGGGAATGGGAAGTTGAAGCAGCCTAAGGCAATTTTCTCACTGGAGAAGGAGGATAAAGTGAGGCTTTGTAGGTGGATTCAAGGTCTGAAATTTCCAGATGGGTATGTTTCAAACTTGAGAAGATGCGTCGACCTCAAGGAGAACAAACTGACAGGTATGAAGAGCCATGATTGTCACGTATTCATGGAGCGGTTAATTCCGATTGCATTTCGGGAATTCTTACCGCAGGCAGTTTGGGATCCATTGACGGAGCTTAGCATATTCTTCAGGGACCTTTGTTCTAAGAAATTGCTCGTTGATCGTCTAGAAAAGCAAGAGAAGGACATTGCGGTAACACTGTGCAAGCTAGAGAGGGTGTTTCCTCCTGGATTCTTCGACTCTATGGAGCATTTGCCGATTCATCTTTCCTACGAGGCACGTGTTGGTGGACCCGTCGAATATCGATGGATGTACCCGTTCGAGCGACATTTGAATCACCTAAAAAGAAAGGTAAAAAATAAGGCTCGGGTCGAGGGTTCTATTTGTGAAGCCTATATTCTCGAGGAGATTACAAATTTCTGCTCCTCCTATTTCAAACCTCATGTTGCTACGAATAGAACGAGGGCTCCGAGAAACGACGACGGATATCAAGAATTTAATGATGGAATACTGAAAGTATTCAATGCGTCCGGAAAGCCTTCGGGGAAAATGAAGAAGAGATATTTGAATGACGAAGAGCTAAGGGCTGCTCAGTTGTATGTATTACTCAATTGCGACGAGGATGAAGTGGAGAAGCTAGAGGGGTAAGTAAGGAATGATGAGTTTACGTCATCTCAATGTAATAGTATAAGCTAATATTATTGTACTAATCGTTCTAATGCTTCGTTGTTTTCCAGCACATATAATGATGAGTTGAGGCTGGTTAGACCCTACCTAACAGACGAAGCATTAGAACAAGAAATGAGACGTCATTTTCCTTCTTGGTTGAGCGAATATGTAAGCAGCTCGGTAATATTTACTGGCCTCTTCTAATGCAACTGCGCAATAAATAACTTATTATCTCTTCTTTGATATTCAGGTCGATCGTCTAATTTCACCCGAGATTGAATTAATTAGAACTCTTGCCAAGGGACCAATTACTTTTGTTAAAACATGGCCAAGTTATTGTGTCAATGGCTTTCGGTTCAAGTCGACAAATGCTCCGATCAGAGACAGCTTCCTGGATCTTGATTCCACGAAGAACAGTTGTTTGTGTATCAAGTCTTCGAACTACAAAGACGTCGATCCAGGAAATGATTTCTTTGGCATCTTGCGAGAGATTGTGGAGTTGTCATATAATTATGGCAGAGAACCTGCAAAGATCGTGTTGTTCAAGTGTGAATGGTTCGATCCGATTGAAAATCAAGGCTGGAAAATTGACAAGCATGGTCTTGTGGATATAAACTACAAGCGTAGATATCAAGGCTACGAACCGTTTGTCCTAGCAACTCAGGCTCAGCTCGTGTACTTCACAGCTTATCCGAGACGGGGAGCAACGAAGTCTGACTGGTGGGCAGTATGCAAGACTAAAGCTAGAGATACTTTTGATGTTGATGAAAAAGCTTACCAGGAGGACGAGCTACCTCCTGTAACCAATATTGTCGATGTGGACTCCACGGAAGTTACGCATTACACGACACATAATGTAGAAGATGTAGAATTATCCGAAGAGGAAGACGAAGCCGACGAAGGTGAAGACGAAAGTGAAGATGAGGAGGAAGAGGAAGATGAGGTCGAGGAAGACGAACAAGATGATTATTCTGAAGATGATTGAGAGAGATATACTTATCTGAACTTAGATGTTTCTTCTAGAATATATTATCTGGACTTAGATGTTTATTGTAGAATGTATCATCATATGTTACCTTGGTTATTATCTTTGTTGTACTGTCATATTTCTAGTCTCTATTATTTGTTGTACTTTCATATTTCTAGTCTCTATTATTTGTTGTACTTTCATATTTCTAGTCTCTATTATTTCTTGTACTATCATATACTGTTATCAGGTATGGCAGGTCGTCGCGGAGCGTTACGAGGGACACGACGAGGACATGATCCTCCAGTACTTCCTACAGGTACTGCTAGAGGACGGAGTTTTCCTTCGGTACCTCCTACTGGTACCGGCTCTGGATCTTCGTCGCCGATTACTCCTCCATATCGGACAGTAGCTGGGCCTGCTGGGACGACATCACGTGGCATATCTCCTGGGACGAGTAGTTCCAGGCCTGTTGAGAGTGCTCGCCCGTCTAGCGTTCCTGATGCTGATACGACGATGGAGACGGATGAGCAGATGGCGGAGGCTACGCCGACGGCCGAGGAGGATGTGCCGACGGCCGACCAGCATCATGCAGATCCTCCTTGCGCACCTCCGGAGGAGAGGAGGACGGAGATCTGGGCCGACGGTACAAAGTAGGTATTTTGGTTTATGATTTTTTTTTTCTGTTTTTATCATAAATTAACTTTTTTCATGAATATAATATGTCTGTATAGATATCGTCCTCCAGGGGTACAGAGACGCCTAGGCGATATGCTGAGGCATAATTATGGTGGTCCCTGGATTAACTACTCTGATGCTCCAGACGAAAGGAAGAACTACTGGTTTACGCGCTTCAAGGTTAAAATAGATTTGTTTTTAACATGAATCATTTAATTTATGCATATTATATATAACTGATAAATATTTGGTTTCGTACTGTTCTAGGATATGTTTTACTATCCACCGCACGGGCCGAGCTGATCGGGGAACGTGATCGTGCCGGAAAGCCGATCAAAGGTTGGATCACCCCTGATCAGTGGAATGCGATGAAGGCTCGATTCAACGAGCCAAGGTACAAGGAGAAGTCGGAGAAGGCTAAGGCGGCTAGGCAACATGCCTCGAAGTGGTGCGGTGGGTCGATTCCGATGACGGAACATTTCCGCCGTCTGGTATGTCTTTCTCTTTTAGAAATATTATTTTAATGCAAATCCGATAAATTATACTAAGATAATATATTTAATTACAGGTAAGGAAGGTCGGTAATGCCGACATGGTGACCGTCTTCCTGGCCACCCATTGGAAGGGCGGAGTCCTTATTGATGAGAGGGCCGAGCAGACCTATGTAAGTATTACAATACGTTATCTTAATTTAATACTTCGTGTCAATTTAATATAACTTAGTAAATATGATGCAAATAAATATTCATGAAGTTAGTAAAATAAGTACATTAATTAGAAATTAGAAATCATAGAGTACTATCCATATTCTAGGCCGAGTATCAGAGGCTGCGGGAACGGACGACTGCTAGTGCACCTGATGCAGGAGTGGCCGGTACTTCCTCGCAGCCCACTCAAGCTCTGTCGGAGGACGAGCTGTGGATGACCGCCGCTGGTGGCCTCCATAGGGGTACGTACTACGGTACGGGATCCTATGGCGCCCTAGTTGCGACCCAGTCCTCTAGGACATCTCCTGCTAGTGTGCATGGTCCACAGCCGTCCCAGGAGTCTGCCCGAGTCCACCAGATGATGGAGTCTCTCCGTGACGACCTGCTACGACGGATCGAGCAGCAGTCTCAGCACCCTACGGACGATCCTGCGCTGATAGCACGATTGGATGCGCTCGATCGCGGCATTATGGGGCTCGTGGAGACGACTGAGAGGACAGAGCGCACCGTTGGAGGGTTAGAGCGCACGGTGATGGAGTTGCAGACAGACAGGTGACCATGGCCGAGACGGTGTGAGATTGGCGCAGGATTCGATGGTCCAGAGCAGTGTAGAATGTTATCTATCATGGATTCATACAACCAGCGACTTACAGCGTTGGAGCATGCTGGTACTCTGGGTGCGCCTTCATCGTCGTCGACTCCGCCGCCTCCACCGCCTTCTTCTTCGACACCGACTCCACCGACGTCACAGCCTGGCGCTCCATCTGTATCGATTTCACTTGCGGAGTATGAGGAGTTGTTATCCCTTCGTCGCGGCGGTGCCCCTCCTGCACCAGATCACTAGTAGTCCTAGTTAGGACTTTTGTTTGTGTTTGTATCATCATATGTTTGTGACTTATGATTGGATGTTTGGATTTGGATGTTAATTGTGTTGTATCGATTTGACTTGTGACTTGTTTGGATTGGATGTTTGGATTGGATGTTAATTCCTTCGTCGATAAATGTTAATTGTGTTTGGATTGGATGTTAATTAACTTAGATTAAAGCTATATGTGTAGCATCTTGAATTGTGAGTGGGGGTTTGAATGCGCTGTGATTTGGAATTGTGAGTGGGGATTTGAATGTGTACCTATATGTGTAGCATCTTGAATTGTGAGTGGTAATATAGAATCTGTGTTTTATTTTTTTATTTTTTTTTTTTTTAAATTTTAGCGACGTTTAGCGACGCTTACTGACGTTTATCGACGTCAGTTTCCGACGTTTACCGACGAGAAGCTGCAAAAAATACATTTTCCGACATTTTTCCGACATTTACCGACGACTAACTGCAAAAAAAGTACAGGTCTCCGACGTTTTCCGACGTTTACCGACTAGCTGCAAAAAAATGTACAGGTCTCCGACGTCTAGCGACTACATTTACGTCGCTATATTACCGACGAAACGACGGTAGACGTCGGGAATTATTCCAGGACTTCACCGACGTGTAGCGACTACATATACGTCGCTAATATACCGCCGACACGACGGTAGACGTCGAGAACTCACCGACGTACAGTTACGTCGCTGGATGTCGGTAATTGCGCGTTCAGCGACGTTTTTGTAATCAGCGACTAAGAAAACGGCGACAAAACTTAAACGTCGGTAATTGTGTCGGTGCTTCATATTAGCGACGGATTTTATTGTTTAGCGATTTTTGGGCGTCGCTAAAACCACTTATTTTGGTAGTGATCTATTTGATTTAAATTAGGAATGGGTTAAAGGTTGAGGTCAATTTAGTCTAGTTTTAAGTCTTTAAAAACTAAACCTATCCATAAAAATTAGTCTAACTACTAACTAAAATTAATATCATGTGGACTAAAATTAATATCATGTGGGCCATGTCTAACTAGGTGTGGGTCCCACTAGAGTCAAACTACCCCCCGGGTCCCCATTTCAAGTCGAATTGAGTTAAAATTCGAACCCGACTCAAATAACCCCAAAACAATATCATAAATAATAAAAAATTTTAACCCAAAAAATATCATAAATAATAAAAAATTTTAAAAATATTCAAAAATGTAAAATGACAAAAATATCCCTGTTTTTGAAAACTGGGGGTGACAGTAATTGTCAAATAAATTGTAAAACTTATGTGGCAATACATTGTAAGTTGATTGTCTAGTTCTAGACAATACAATTGACATAACTTTACCTCAATGTCTCCGTTACAAATAAAAAATATTTAGAAAAATGAAGAAGAAGAGAAGTTGTCTTGAAAAGTTGAAAATAGACTCCGTTAATACACCATAGGAACCTTTTTACATGTTGGATGTCAATTTTTTGTATTTAAAAATAAATATAATTAATGTACAAAATTTTGAAGAGCAAATTTTGTCACGTGCCAATCAAGATCCGACACGGCACGTCCGGTCCGGTTCGACTCGAAGTCCACCGTGCCATAGGTCACGTGTCGGACTGGACCAAGATTTTCCACTCTTAGCCCGGCCGACACACCCAAATTTCGTGTCGGGCCGGGTCGGGCGGCCCGGCCCACTTGACAACTCTACTTATAAGATGTCATTCAACATTCTTATTCTAATTTTATTAAGAGTGATGCTATGGAGACACACTTTTCTTAACACACTTCATAGCCACACTGATGTGGCACTATATTGTTGGATGTCAATTAATACCTCATTTTAATGCTTTCCTTGACATCCAATAATGCATCCAATAATGCAGTACCACATCAGTTTGGCTATGAAGTGTGTCAAAAAAATTGTGTCTCCATAGCATGATTCTTTTATTAAGAGTAATGCTATGGAGACACAATTTTTTTGACACACTTCATAGCCACACAGATGTGGCATGTGGCAGGTGAGCTTAGAGTTCCCTCAAATACTACTATGACACTTTTTTTTTTCCAATTATGCTATTTGGCTCCCAAAAATTTTGGGTGATGTCATCTTCCATTATGTGACATCTGACATGGCAACTGACATGACAGCTGACATGTCATGTTTTAATTCCAAAAATTAATTACCCAAAATTTTTATTTGTTAATGTTAATGTTAATGCTAATGATAATTTTTATTTAATGTTAATATTAATTTAAATGTTAATGTTAATTAATGTTAGTGTTAATATTAATTAAAGTTAACTAATGTTAATATTAATATTCATGTTAATTATTTGATTTAATATTAATTTTAATGTTAATGCTAACTTTAATTTAATGATAATATTAATTTAATGTTAATGTTAAAGTTAATATTAATATTAGTGTTAACTTAAATATTAATGTGCATGTTAATTTGATATTAATATTAATATTAATATTAATTTTTAAATTAATTTTAATGTTTAATGTTTAATTTTGTCATGTCAGCTGTCATGTCATATACCACATCATTGAAGATATTATCAACCAAAATTTTTGGAAGCTAAATAACATTTTTGTTTTTTTTTCTTCCCTCTCTTAGCGAGACAGTCATGACACTCTTGAAAGAAATTTCATCACTTTTGCATGTATAAGATGTTATAGGACGCTCCTATTTGAACCGTCGCAGAATTGGCCATGCTAGTTTGCGGCCGCATGGTGCGTCGACATTGACCTCCCGGTCCAAGATGGGTCCATGTTAGCATGAGGTCAATGTCGTTTGAGGTCAATGTCGTTTGCCGTCACGCAGACGTGGGACACCGCGGGCCCTAAAAATAGACTATAGACTTTCCGGACGTTATATATTCATTTTGGCGGAATGTTCAAGCACTAACTCCTCCTGGTTCCCTACTCAAAAAAAAAAAAAAAAAACTACTCCTGGTTCCAATCATGGCCATCGTCCTCCTGGCGGCTCATGCCGAGACCAAAGCCATATGGACTCCATTCATCAATGTGCAGATTCTTCCGCTCTTTGCTACTGCACTTGCCATCCTCTTATTCGTCTGCTCCATGCTCCGCCGGAGGCCGGGGCCGGTGTATCTAGTGGACTACGCCTACTTCAAGCCGCCCGCGTCCAGCCGAGTCCCTCGGTCTGCATTCATTGAGCACACCCGCCTACTGAACCCCGACGAGCAGAGCGTCCGGTACCAAATCCGCATCGCCGAGACCTCCGGGCTCGGGGACGAGACCTACGTGCCCCCGGCCTTGCGCTCCTTCCCACATCGACCATCCCTGGAGGCGTCCCGAGCCGAGGCCCGTCTCGCGATCTTCTCCGCCATCGACGACCTCCTGGAGAAAATGGGCCTCGACCCGGGAGGCATTGACGTGGTCGTCGTCGCGTGCAGCATCTTCTCGCAGGCTCCGTCCCTCTCCGCGATGATCATCAAGCGGTACGGGCTCCGGAGCGACACCCACAGCTTCAACCTCTCCAGCATGGGCTGCGGCGGCAGCCTCGTCGTGGTCGACCTCGCAAGGAGCCTGCTCCGTGCGCACCCGGACTCCACCGCGCTCGTGGTCGGCGCCGAGATCATCACCCCCTGCTACTACAGCGGCACTGACAAGTCGATGCAGGCAAGGGCGCACCCACTAATCCCGATTTATATATATATATATATATATATATATATATATATATATATATATATATATATATATATAATATGATTTTTTTTTCTATGAATAAATCTATACTTAGTCCACCCTAACTTGAATTTCTGATTCTGCCATTGGATGCAGGTCCCCAACTGCTTCTTCCGCATGGGCGGAGCGGCCGTTCTCCTCTCCAACCGCGGGACCCACCGTAGCCGTGCCAAGTACCGCCTCGCCCACGTCGTCCGCACGCACGGCGGCGCGGACGACGAAGCCTACCGCTGCATCCATCAGCAGGAGGACTCCGACGGCCACGTCGGGATCTTCACTACGGGCGACGTGCTGACGAAGGTTGGAGAGGCGTTCCGATCCAATGTAACAACCCTCGGCCCGCTCATGTCCCTGATGTCCGGACAGCTGCGGCTCCTCTCCAGTCGGTTCGGTCGGAGGTTCATCAACCCCGAGTGGAAGCCGTACGTTCCAGACTTCAGGAGGCATCTCGAGCACTTCTGCGTCCACGTCGGAGGAGGGGCGGTGATCAGCACGACGCAGAGGATGCTGGAGTTGGAGGACGGGACGTGGAGCCGACGAGGACGACGCTCCACCGATTCGGGAACACGTCGAGCAGCTCAGTGTGGTACGAGCTCGACTACATCTAGTCGAAGGGGAGGATGAGGAGGGGGGACAGGGTGCTGCAGATTGCGTACGGTAGTGGGGTCAAGTGCTGCAGCACGGTGTGGAGGTGCTTGCAGGACGTCGAGCCGTCCGGAAAAGGAGCGTGGAGTGACTGCATAGATAGGTATCCAGTTGATCTCTCTCATGTTGTGAATCCTAATGTCTGAGTTTCTCGATTCCCTATGGTGACTTTAGGAAAAAAATTGTTTGTCATATAATTAAGATAAATTTTTATTCAATAATTGTCAAGTAAATTGTAATATTTATGTGGCAAACGTTATAGAAGACATTGTGAAGTTGGTTATCTAATTTTAGACAATACAATATCTTCACCTCAATGTCATCAGTTATAAATAAAAATATTTAAAGGAAATCAAAATTTGTCTTGAAGTGTTGAAAATAAAGAGTAAATTTTTTCCAACTTCGAAGATAAAGTACTGAGATGTACTTTTTTCAACTTCCAAGACGTCATCTCATACTTCTTCATTTTTTAAAATAATTTTATTCATAATTGATGACATGGAGCTGAAGATATTGACAAGTGCATTGTCTAGAACAAAACAACAATCTTCACAATATTTTCTATAAATTTTTCATATAATTGTGCGATTGATTACAACATGAAAAATATGTGAAAAATAAATTAATTTCACTGAATAATTTTACTAGGAAAAAAATTTCACGAAATTATTTTGAGTGTTTGATTGTCGTTATTTTTCATGGAAATTGATATTTTTCTATGGGCTTTGCCAGTTTTACTTTATCAAATACTATAATTGATGGAAAATTTGTGATAGAAATATTTACCATGGAAAAAGCTAAACCAAACACAACCTAAGTTTCACACTTTACTTGACAATTGTACTGGGAGAAGAATTTTTGAATAAAATTTTGTTATTTCTACGTGGCAACAAACTTTTTCCTCAAAGTCACAATAGGGTTGGAGATGCTCTTACTTTTATAGACAAGTTTTAAAAACGATACAACCCCCCCTTCCAACTCATATATCTATCGACTGAGTCCCTTTCACACTTAGAGCATCTCCAATCCTATTGTCTTGTAAAATGTTGTGATTTTTGCATGGAATTAGGTAGAAGACAATGCATTTTCTATGTGGTAAGAATATATTTATATTTACAAAAGACAATGAAGTAAGAATACATTCTCCAATACAAATTACAACAAAAGTGTTGAGATGCTTATTTTTTTTCAACTTCCAAATCAAAGTATTGAGATGTTTAAGCTGTAGGAACGAATCGTAAAGCACAATACTCTAGAGGGGGGGGGGGGGGTGAATAGAGTAGGCAGTGAAATATTGCTAATTTAAAAAGTTAGCAGCAAGATCACAAAGAAATATCACAAGTAAATAAATAAAAGCAGAGATCAGAAAGCAAACGCAACGACGGCGATGTATACCGGTTTTCCTTTGTGATGACTACACTACCAAAATATGTCATATTAGCGACGCCTAACAACGTCGCTAAACATCAAAAAAACGTCGCTAACTTCTGACAGCGACATTTTTAGCGACGTTTCGGGCATGTCACGTTATTCATGGTCGCTAATTTGTAAAATGTCGCTATTCGTCGCTATAGCGACGTCATTCGACGACGCTCGACGTCGCTAGTTTTAGCGACGTTTATCGACAAAAATGTTGCTAATTAGCAACGTAACATTTTGTTGCTGATTGTCGCTGTCCATTCATATTTTAGCGACGTTACAGTCAGAGATTAACGACATTTTTCGACTCAATATCTGGCAATTTTTTGGTTGCCATGTCATCATTTTTGCGATGTTTTGCGATGTTACGATACTTGTACCGACGTTCGGATACTAGATTTGCTGACCTGTATAGTTTGTCACGTCAATGTATCTGCGACGTTCGGCGACGATTAGCGACGTTTTGATTCTCAGTTTTGCAACGTTCTAGCGACGTATGTATGCGTCGCTGACCGTCGCTAATTCCAAAAAAAATATAAAAAACAGAATGCAGTATGCATTTCATATAAATAACAGTTACATTAAAAACATTGTACCTATATTTAGAGTTTCAGTTTGCAAATAATAGACCCGGGGCAACCCTCTGTAGAATTTCTTGGGTTCGTCGACCCCTTCGATGGAACACTCAACACCGGTAAACCAATATAGAGACAAATAATAATAATGCACTACCAATAATCAAATAAATAGAATCGAACGATCAGAAAGACAAGAAATAGCCAGGTGGATACAACGAATCACCAACAAATACATAAAGACCCAACAATGGGTCACCAATACAACAAATGAAAACAAGTCCAATAAAGGAATATGTCTGGTCTGGTCCGGATGAGGAGGAGGAGTAGGCAGTGCCTGCACTTGGGACACCAGGAACCTATACTCCTCCAGGGTCAGAATCATCGATGATGACCCATCAGTAGGAGAAAGAGGAGGCAGTGGAGTCGCTACAGTCGATGTGGATGCCAAAATACGACCAGGAAGTATCCGCTCCATGGCTAGCAGTCTGGAGTTGGTGGAATCCATAACAGCCGCCAGCCTCGAAACCTGCTTGCCAATGGCCGCCTGCGTCCCGTGCAACGCATGAACGACAAGATCCATCCTCTCTTCGCGTCTTCATCTTTCTCTTCCTTCTCATCTTCGCTTTCATCTACTTCGTTTTTCTCTTCGGATACTTCTACCTCTTCTACATGATTAGATGTGTAATATGGAACTTCCGTTGTGTCCACGTCAACTGTATTTGTTACAAGAGGTAGCTCGTCCTCCTGATAAGCTATTTCGTCAAAATCATAGGTATTTTTGGCTTTAGTCTTGCAAACTGTTGTCACTACCACATTTCTAGTTTGAGGGTATTTTTGTCATTTTAAAATTATTTGAATTTAATATTTATTGGAATGGTGTGGTTTAATAATTATTTAATTAGTTGCCATGTGTTGTGATTAGCCCTAACCTAGATTGGACCTAACCTAGATTAGTCATAGTTAGTCTTAGTTAGCCATGGTTAGTATTAGTTAGTCATGATTAATTTTGGTTAGTCATGGTTAGTTAGAGCTAACTAGGATGCAACTTAGACTAGTGTGTAAACCTAGACTTTTGGACCCTTGATTTGACTAGATGTTAGGAGAGCCATTGATTGATCCCCCAAAACCCTAACCGTAGAATATTGGGCCGGCCTAGGGATCCACACCCCCCTATTTAATGTCTTCCAAAGTTTCTTGCCTCTTTTGCATTTTCTTCCATTTTTTCAAGAGCAAGGTTTGTTTCTTCACTCAACTCTTCCTATTTTGATCATTCCTCATCCATTTTCTTTCAAATCTTTTGCATTGTAATCTGAATATTGTTCTCCTACTGTTGGTGGAGGTGAACCTCAGTTTTGGTCTCTATTGGAGCTTTGAGCTAGCTAGGAAGGATCTCCATTGTGGGTTTTCTTGAGAAGGAGCAAGCTATAGGTAACTTCCTATTTAACTATTAGTTTCCTGATTTCTTAGCATATTTGTATAGCCCTAGGTGTCCTCTAACTGTAGGAATAGATTTGAGTGGAGTCGTGTCCCTTACGTGTCCGTATCGGACACGTATCAGCCTACGTGCTGTGGTGTTCGACGTAATGCCACAGTGGGCTTTTTGTCTCTGTTTTCGATTTGTTTTTGAATAGAAAATCTCATTTTTATGTGGCTTATCACTTTCCTTGTGACTGAGCAGGATTCGGGTCCAGTTCATGTCGTGTTGGACTCGTGGACACGCCGCGCGCGCAGCCGGGCTGTCCTGCTACTCGGGTGCTCGTGCAGGTGTTGTAGGGCTCGTGGACACGTAAGATTGGACACAGAGGGAGGGGCAATGTCTGACACGACACCCCAAGGCCTCGTGTCCAATGGCTTCATGTCGAATGAGCTAGGACTCGTGCACGGGTTCACTGCTGTTGTATCCAGTTCAGTGTGTTGTGTTCGTGTGGTTCTGGACACTTGTGTCCTATTTTGGACATGTGAAGGAGTAGTAAGACACGTACACATGTTAGTCATTAACTACCAACCATTAACCCAACTATTTAATTGTTATTTCAATTCGAATAGGAAATCCCCATTTTACTGATACTGTCGAGTATCAGTGAGTTAACTCACTGTTTCCCATTTCGATTTATATTAAATATTGATATCATGTAATTAATTATGGTTTAGTTGTTGTAGCATATAGATAACATGTTAGGGTTTGTAAAGGATCATTTTGTGATGTATTGATGAAGTTGTGTTCGAAATTACATGTGGGATTGGGACTCAAATAATTGATACATGTATACTGCTGATTTGTTTTCCTGTCACTTGATTTATGGGGAGATTAGATATCATGTTAGGGTCGATTTCAAAGGGGATTGAACTGTGAACTGGAACCTGGTTAATGCACATTGTACTGAAATTCTTACACTGTTTTGACACTAACACACACATATAAAATCTGAAAATCTGAGAACATTTCCTACTGAAATTCCTGTTTTGCAAACTTGAGAAATTGAGATTCCTAAAGACATATAGGCTGTTGTGAACTGTAATAGAACAGGGAACTGGGAATTATATGCATGTATGCACACATGTTAGGCCAGGGATTAACCTACTGTACCTATACACTTTCATGTTAGTGTCTACAACTGAGATTAATGTGCACACACACCACAATTTCTAAAATTTGGAAAACACATGATATATGCAATGTAGACACCCTAGTAGCTAACTATCACATGACACACTCATGTATCCTAGCTACAAACACACACATTCACATGCTCTTCCCTCTCTAACTCTCAATGTATATATATATATATATATATATATAATATATATATATATATATATATATATATTATAATATATAAATAAAATATATATAACTAATGTGATATTTGTAATACAATATAGGCATTACCTATATGAATAGTGTGTATATAAATATATGAGTTGTATGTGCATAGCCTATGGCATATAACCTAGGTAACATAGCTTATGGTATCCTTGTGTGGTTTGGCATATGGTAAATATGCACATGAGTAGTCATATAGACTTGTGTATAGTATATACTTGCTAGGACAAGGTTAGGCCTAGTGAGACTTCATTGGGTCTAGGTTGACCTAGTTGACCTAGCATTGACTAGTTAGTTGACGGAAGTTGACCAGGGTTGACTTTGGTCTAGAATTGACCTAATATCATGTAGACTGTATCATAGTAGCTTACTTTATTAGTTGGACATGTTATGACTTGTACTGTTCTGATTAGGAGCCAGACACACCATCCTCAGGCAGTGTTTCACTCAGACATTCAGGATATCAGGCGAGTACATTCTCTGACCGTTCATACTTGCCAGGAGTATTTTTTTGCTCTAGATTATTTTACTTGATGCTGACACGATGGAAACACGGATTAGTACTATATGGATCTTTTCATACGATGTTATCCCCCTCGGGAGCATCAGATACATCATGTCATGTGCGTTTCACTTTCATCATGTATTCTTGTGCTTTTACCATTCATGTGCACTCTCGTGATTCATGTACTCAGCCCCCATGTTAATATTCATGTGCACCCATTTATGGGCCCCCATGTGAAATCATGTACAATAACATAACTTGAACGGATCTTTGTGTATTGATTGGGGTACGGGAGAGTATAAATAGTCATGTGGACAATTTCCAAAGTAGTGTAGCCATGTACAACCTCTCATGTTTATTATCAAGCCGTTTACATGTCTAGCTTGTACTCTAAATCACTAGTTCACTGTAGCTCTTTACTTATAGTAGATATTTCATTACAGTCTTCTCTTTTACTCATATATACTTCAGTGTTTCATGTATCTTACTCTATTGCCTGTATTTTATTCCTTTCATGATATAAACTGCGTGAGATGTACTGTGCTCGCTCCAGTCCTGACTGGACCTGTTAAAATATTACAGATGACTTTGAGGAGCTGTGTCCCACCTATTACGGAGCAGGCTTAGACGACGCACTTGAGCTGGACCCTCAGGAGGACCCAGCACTTGCTGATGATACTACCCCTCTAGACTAGGCTAGTTAGCTAGGCAAGTTCTATTTATCTTCATGTTATGTCGGATACACTTGTATATATTGGAGTTTGTTCTCTGGATTTGTTGAGATGTTTATCTTATATTTCAGCTCTCTCTATCTTGTATTTATCATCTGTGGATTCTATGTTTCATCTATTCTATCGTATCGTACTTTCTTCCTTAGTTGTGATTGAGTTGTACTTATTTATGTCACCTCCATTCGGAGTGTATAAACTGTACAGGTACCTTATAACTGTTAGATGTATGTGACCTAGGACAGCGTTCTACCACCGATATTGCGGCGTAGGCTGGACGTACCCACGTCTCGTGCCCTTACTCTAGGGTGCGGGTCGTGACACATTTTTAATGGTGGCCCATACAGGTCTAGATTAGAAATGCAGTGGTATTCAAACTAGAGTATCACTGCAGCCTGCAGTAGGATTATAATATTTTTGAAGGTACTCAATCACATTAGGAAAAACTCTTTATCAGATTTCGTATATCTACATTTTGCTGCTTATTGTCTTCCTTTGAATATAACTGTCCTCCTTTGCTATTTCGACTCATTCTCAGTAATTGTTTCTTTTGATCTGTTTCCAGGATGGTTGAGACGAGATCACATCGCCCGGGCCAGGGGGACACCGATGAGAGGTTTGCCACCTCTCGTCCTCAACAGCCAGCCCCTGGTACCGTAGCCCCAGTCATGCCAGCTGGGGTAGGCGTTTCAGCTGCGTTCGGAGGAGCCCCTCCACCAGTAGGGCCCAGGCCGAGTCCGGTGATTTCGGAGGTACTCCAGCAGCGGCAGCCACCTTCGGGGACAGTTGATGCAGTTCAGCTATTCTCGTTCTTCCAGCAGTTCGTGGAGGCCCAGCAGCAGAGGCAGACAGCGGAGTTTAGTAGGGGCATTGATCTGGCCCTGACTACAGTAGATAGAGCAGCAGCTCAGCCAGCGGCCGTTCAGCAGCCGTACCAGCCGAGGGAGAAGGGCATCCAAGATTTTCAAAAGATGCACCCGAGGGATTTCCGGGGTACAGAGGGGATCCAATACGCCGACGAGTGGACAGAGCACATGGAGGAGATATTCAGATTGGCTGAGATTCCGGTAAGGATTCAGATTGAGGCAGCGGCCAGCATGATGCAGGATCTGGCCCGCACTTGGTACCAGACCGACCCACGGGTTGGTACTCCAGGGCAGACTTGGGTAGCATTCAAGAAGCTGTTCAAGGAGAAGTTTTCCGGATGCAGTGCTAGGAGCCCTCGAGACTCAGTTCGAGGCCCTAGTCCAGGGCAGCCAGTTCGTGGAGGAGTATGCAGGGGAGTTCTGCCGTCTGGGCAGATTTTTCGAGGGTTTGTCTGAGGCGACGAAGGCCGGAGGTTCAAAAAGGGGTTGGTAAAGGAGGTTAAGTCCTATACGAAGAGTGCTCGCAGCGCTACCTTTGAGGAGATCTTAGTGGATGCCTTAGCCGCAGAGGATGATCTTGAGCTTAGGCTCAAGAGGGGGCGAGACATCCAGGAAGCTAGTGGTAGCGGAGGACCGGCCAAGAGGCCACACTTTCAGCAACAGCACCAGCAATACCACCAGCAGCAGAGGTTCCAGCCGCAGCAGTTTCAGCAGCCGAGGCATCAGCCAGTACAGCATTAGTAGCCGAGGCAGCAGCAGCAGGCCCCGAGGCAGCAGACTATCAGTTGCACCTTCTGCAAGAAGTCGGGGCGTGGATGGACTGAGTGCAGGAAGAGGCTGGGGAAGTGCCTCCTCTGTGGATCGTCAGAGCATCAGTTGAGGGACTGTTCCCTCTTGCGGGCAGGGCAGCTCAGGAAGCCGGAGCCAAGGCTCTAGGGGGACCGCAGAAGGTACTGTTGCTGACTCAGCAGCAGTAGTTCGTACAACACCAACAGCAGGCCAGGGAAGGCCAGCAGGGGTGAGCTTTTGCCATGGCGGCCGAGGATGCAGAGGCCATCGGGGAGTTGATTGCAGGTTCGGTTCTTCTCGACTCCATTCCAGCTTTCGTACAATTTGATTCCGGGGCTTCCCACAGTTTTGTATCAGTATCATTTGCTATTAGACACTACCTAGTATCTGAATCATTGCCTAGGACCTGCAAGATCACGACCGGGGTGGAGTTATCCTCATGAGTGATGTTTGCAGAGGGCGGAGTGTCATTTTGGGAGGCCGAGAGTTGGAGGTGAGCCTGCTCGTCATGCCACTACCGAACTACGATATCGTATTAGGTATGGATTGGTTGAGCAGGCACCACGCCAGCATAGATTGCCGATGGGGTAGAGTTCTGTTTGGAGCGCCAGGAGAGCCAGAGTTTGAGTACACCCGACGGCAGGCAGAGCAGGACGGCGAACTTTTATGCGGAGCTTCAGTTGAGGAGCAGGCGGCTCCACATCCTTTGATTATAGAGTTTATGGACGTCTTCCCGGAGGAGTTGCCAGGGCTTCCACCGGACAGGGATGTAGAGTTCTCGATAGAATTGGTTTCCGGCATGGAATCGATTTCTCAACATGTCTATCGAGTGAACAACAGTGAGTTGGTGGAGCTGAAGAAGCAGGTGAATGAGCTGCAGGACAAGGGCTTCATCCGATCGAGTTCTTCACCTTGGGGTGCACCGGTACTTTTTGTACCCAAGAAGGATGGGTCGGTACGGATGTGTATCGACTATAGGGCACTCAACAACCTGACGATCAAGAACAGATACCCACTGCCGCGGATCGATGATCTCTTTGATCAGTTGAGCGGAGCTCGAGTTTTCGCCAAGACTGATTTGAGGTCAGGTTATCACCAGGTGAAGGTAAAGAGGGAGGATATTTCGAAGACCGCTTTCCAGACGCGGTACGGATAGTTTGAGTTCTTGGTTATGCCGTTTGGGCTGACCAACGCCCCGACGGTATTTATGAACTTAATGAACAAGGTGTTCCACCAGTACTTGGACAAGTTCGTGGTGGTGTTCATTGATGATATCATGGTATATTCCAAAACTGAGGAGGAGCACGAGGAGCACTTGAGAGTGGTTCTGGAGACACTCAGGAGGGAGGCTGTATGGAAAGCTCTCGAAGTACGAGTTCTTCCTGGATAGAGTTGACTTCTTGGGTCATGTGGTGACTGGAGATGGGATCTCAGTGGACCCGAAGAAGATCACAGTAGTTGAGGCTTGGGCAACGCCGACTTCAGTGGCAGAGATCAGAAGCTTCTTGGGGCTGGCAAGATATTACAGGAGGTTCGTGCAGGATTTCTCCCGGATTGCAGAGCCGTTGACTCGGCTGACCCGGAAGGATGCTGAGTATGTTTGGTCAGAGGAGTGTCAGGCATCTTTTGATGAGTTGAAGAAGCGGCTTACGACAGCTCCGATTCTGACATTGCCATCTGGTTCAGGAGGGTTCACTATCTATAGTGACGCTTCAGGGAAGGGGTGGGGTTGTGTCTTGCAGCAGCATGGAAAGGTGATTGTCTATGCTTCTAGGCAGTTACGTTTCCATGAGAAGAACCACCCTACCCACGACCTGGAGCTGGCAGCAGTGATTTTTGCTCTGAAGTTGTGGAAGCACTACTTGTATGGAGAGAGGGTGGAGATCTTCACAGATCATAAGAGCTTAAAGTATGTGTTTACACAGAAGGAGCTCAACATGAGACAGCACAGATGGTTAGAGCTGATGAAGGACTTCGACATCTCACTTCAGTATCACCCAGGAAAGGCCAACGTGGTTGTCGATACCTTGAGTAGGTATCCGACAGCCATGTGTTTGACTATGGACCGTCACTTGCTTGCTGATTTGGAGAGCCTGGGGATTGAGGTGATTGTGCCCGAAGTTCAGATGCAGATGTGGGGCTTACAGATTCAGTCAGACTTGGTGGAGAGGATCAAGTCGACGCAGTTCGAGGATGTTGCTCTGCGGTGTCTCCGAGAGCAGGTTCGAGCAGGGCTGGTGGATGGCGAGTTTTCTCTTGCAGAGGATGGTGCTTTGAGGCACAGTTCCAGGTTATGTGTGCCCAGTGGAGAGCTCAGGGAGCAGGTCATGCAGGAGGCCCACAGATCTCAGTACTCTATACACCCTGGTGCCAACAAGATGTACCGAGATCTGAGGGAGCATGTCTGGTGTTACGTGATGAAGCGGGAGGTAGCTCACTTCGTAGCTAGATGCTTGGTCTGTCAGCAGGTCAAGACAGAGAGGCAGAGGCCCGGAGGATTATTGTAGCTATTGCCCATTCCAAAGTGGAAGTGGGAGCATATCACTATAGATTTTGTATCTGGATTGTCGCGTATACCAGGAGGGAAAGACGCAATTTGGGTCATCGTTGACAG
This sequence comes from Iris pallida, assembly GCA_029216955.1. Lineage (NCBI taxonomy): Eukaryota > Viridiplantae > Streptophyta > Magnoliopsida > Asparagales > Iridaceae > Iris > Iris pallida. Next base: position 7,292,864 of record JANAVB010004399.1, on the reverse strand, counting down.
GTTGACCAAATCGGCCCACTTCTTGCCATTCAAGGTGGGTACGTCTACAGAGAGGCTTGCAGAGATGTACATGCGGCAGATAGTCAGGATTCTTGGGGTTCCAGTCAGCATTATCTCAGATCGGGATAGTCGCTTTACTTTCCATTTCTGGAGGAGTCTGCAGACTAGCTTGGGCACTCAGCTCAAGTTTAATACTGCATACCACCCCAGACGGACGGACAGTCAGAGAGGACTATTCAGACACTCGAGGACATGCTGCGGACGTGCGTCTTAGATTTTGGAGGTTCCTGGAAGGATCACCTGTATTTGGTAGAGTTTGTTTACAACAACAGTTTTCAGGCCAGCATTGAGATGTCACCTTTCGAGGTTTTGTACGGGCGTAGGTGTCGTACACCCTTATCTTGGGATGATGTTGGTGAACGAGCTTTACTGGGACCAGAGATGGTTGTTGACGCAACCGAGAAGGTAAAGCTCATTAGGGACAGACTTCACGTGGCACAGGATAGACATCGGCACTGGGCCGATAGCCACCGGAGGCCCTTGGAGTTTGAGATACAGATTAGAGATAGGATTAGAAGTAGGTTGTTTGTTATTTTGTTTGTTTGATCATGTTTGATTATTTAGTAACATGAGACCTTGTTTGTGTTTAGGTCGAAGATATGGTTTTTCTGTGGATATCTTCGACTCGTGGTATCATACGTTTTGGTGGAGGTGGGAAGCTTAGCCCGCGCTTTATCGGACCTTTCGTGATCAACGGAAGAGTCGGTGACGTGGCATACAGACTAGACTTGCCACCTGCACTAGTGGGTGTCCACAATGTATTCCACGTATCACAGTTGAGACGGTACGTGGCTGACCCTAGCCATGTACTCGATCACTCGGAGATTGAGGTGGGACCTACTCTCAGTTATCCAGAGCAGCCAGTGGAGATTCTGGATTGCTGAGAGAAGGTACTGAGAAACCAGGTGATACCTTTAGTTCGCATCGCATGGAGGCATCATTCTCCAGGAGAGTCTACCTGGGAGCGGGAGGATGAGATGAGCGAGCGATACCCTTATCTTTTGGACCGTGAGGTATGATTGTCTATCGTTCTCATCTGTTTAGTTTCGCCTTTCAATTTCAAGGACAAAATTCTTTTAAGGAGGGTAGATTTGTCACTACAACATTTCTACTTTGAGGGTATTTTTGTCATTTTGAAATTATTTGAATTTAATATATTTATTGGAATGGTGTGGTTTAATAATTATTTAATTAGTTGCCATGTGTTGTGATTAGCCCTAACCTAGATTGGACCTAACCTAGATTAGTCATAGTTAGTCTTAGTTAGCCATGGTTAGTATTAGTTAGTCATGATTAATTTTGGTTAGTCATGGTTAGTTAGAGCTAACTAGGATGCAACTTAGACTAGTGTGTAAACCTAGACTTTTGGACCCTTGATTTGACTAGATGTTAGGAGAGCCATTGATTGATCCCCCAAAACCCTAACCCTAGAATATTGGGCCGGCCTAGGGATCCACACCCCCCCATTTAATGTCTCCCAAAGTTTCTTGCCTCTTTTGCATTTTCTTCCATTTTTTCAAGAGCAAGGTTTGTTTCTTCACTCAACTCTTCCTATTTTAATCATTCCTCATCCATTTTCTTTCAAATCTTTTGCATTGTAATCTGAATATTGTTTCTCCTACTATTGGTGGAGGTGAACCTCAGTTTTGGTCTCTATTGGAGCTTTGAGCTAGCTAGGAAGGATCTCCATTGTGGGTTTTTCTTGAGAAGGAGCAACCTATAGGTAACTTCCTATTTAACCATTAGTTTTCTAATTTCTTAGCATATTTGCATAGCCCTAGGTGTCCTCTAACTGTAGGAATAGATTTCGTGTGGAGTCGTGTCCCTTACGTGTCCGTATCGGACACGTATCAGCCTACGTGCTGTGGTGTTCGACGTAATGCCACAGTGGGCTTTTTGTCTCTGTTTTTGATTTGTTTTTGAATAGAAAATCTCGTTTTTGTGTGGCTTATCACTTTCCTTGTGATTGAGCTGGATTCGGGTCCAGTTCGTATCGTGTTGGACTCGTGGACATGCCACGCGTGCGCGCAGTCGGGCTGTCCTGCTACTCGGGTGCTCGTGCGGGTGTTGTAGGGCTCGTGGACACATGAGATTGAATACAGAGGGAGGGGCAATGTCTGACACGACACCCCAAGGCCTCGTGTCCAATAGCTTCGTGACGAGTGAGCTAGGACTCGTGCACGGGTTCACTGCTGTTGTGTCCAGTTCAGTGTGTTGTGTTCGTGTGGTTCTAGACACTTGTGTCCTATTTTTGGACACGTAAAGGTGTAGTAAGACATGTAAACATGTTAGTCATTAACTACCAACCATTAACCCAACTATTTAATTGTTATTTCAATTCGAATAGGAAATCCCCAATTTATTGATGCTGTCGAGTATCAGTGAGTTAACTCACTGTTTCCCATTTCGATTTATATTAAATGTTGATATCATGTAATTAATTATGGTTTAGTTGCTGTTGCATATAGATAACATGTTAGAGTTTGTAAAGGATTCATTTTGTGATGTATTGATGAAGTTGTGTTCGAAATTACATATGGGATTAGGACTCAAATAACTGATACATGTATACTGCTGATTTGTTTTCCTGTCACTTGATTTATGGGGAGATTAGATATCATGTTAGGGTCGATTTCAAAGGGGATTGAACTGTGAACTAGAACCTGGTTAATGCACATTGCACTGAAATTCTTACACTGTTTTGACACTAACACACACATTCAAAATCTGAAAATCTGAGAACATTTCCTACTGAAATTCCTGTTTTGCAAACCTGAGAAATTGGGATTCCTAAAGACATATAGGCTGTTGTGAACTGTAATAGAACAGGGAACTGGGAATTATATGCATGTATGCGCACACTGTTAGGCCAGGGATTAACCCACTGTACCTATACACTTTCATGTTAGAGACACACACACAACTGAGATTAATGTGCACACACACCACAATTTTTGAAATTTGGAAAACACATGAATATGCAATGTAGACACCCTAGTAGCTAACTGTCACATGACACTCTCATGTATCCTAGCTACACACACACACACACATTCACATGCTCTTCCCTCTCTAACTCTCCATGTATATATATATATATAAATAATATATATAACTAATGTGATATTTGTAATACAATATAGGCATTACCTATATGAATAGTATGTATATAAATATATGAGTTGTATGTGCATAGCCTATGGCATATAACCTAGGTAACATAGCCTATGGTATCCTTGTGTGGTCTTGGCATATGGTAAATATGCACATGAGTAGTCATATAGACTTGTGTATAGTGTATACTTGCTAGGGTAGACAAGGTTAGGCCTAGTGAGACTTCATTGGGTCTTGGTTGACCTAGTTGACCTAGCATTGACTAGTTAGTTGACCGAAGTTGACCAGGGTTGACTTTGGTCTAGAATTGCCCTAATATCATGTAGACTGCATCATAGTAGCTTACTTTATTATTGGACATGTTATGACTTGTACTGTTTTGATTAGGAGACAGACACCACTCCTCAGGCAGTGTTTCACTCAGACATTCAGGATATCAGGCGAGTACATTCTCTGACCGTTTTATACTTGCTAGGAGTATTTTCTTGCTCTAGATTATTTTACTTGATGCTGACACGATGGAAACACGGATTAGTACTATATGGATCTTTTCATACGATGTTATCCCCCTCGGGAGCATCAGATACATCATGTCATATGCGTTTTACTTTTATCATGTATTCTTGTGCTTTCACCATTCATGTGCACTCTCGTGATTCATGTACTCTCATGTTCACGGAGCCCCCATGTTTATATTCATGTGCACCCATTTATGGGCCCCCATGTGAAATCATGTACAATAATATAACTTGAACGGATCCTTGTGTATTGATTAGGGTACGGGGGAGTATAAATAGTCATGTGGACAATTTCCAAAGTAGTGTAGCCATGTACAACCTCTCATGTTTATTATCAAGCCGTTCACATGTCTAGCTTGTACTCTAAATCACTAGTTCACTGTAGCTCTTTACTTATAGTAGATATTTTATTACAGTCTTCTCTTTTACTCATGTATACTCTTAAGCGTTTCATGTATCTTACTCTATTGCCTGTATTTTATTCCTGTCATGATATGAACTGCGTGAGATGTACTGTGCTCGCTCCAGTCCTGACTGGACCTGTTGAAATATTACAGATGACTTTGAGGAGCTGTGTCCCACCTATTACGGAGCAGGCTTAGACGACGCACTTGAGCTGGACCCTCAGGAGGACCCATCACTTGCTGATGACACTGCCCCTATAGACTAGGCTAGTTAGCTAGGCTAGTTCTATTTATCTTCATGTTATGTCAGATACACTTGTATATATTGGAGTTTGTACTATGGATTTATGGAGATGTTTATCTTAGATTTTAGCTCTCTCTTTATCTTGTATTTATCATCTGTGGATTTTGTGTTTCATCTATTCTATCATATCGTACTTTCTTCTTTAGTTGTGATTGAGTTGTACTTATTTATGTCACCTCCATTCAGAGTGCATAAACTGTACAGGTACCTTATAACTTTTAGAAGTATGTGACCTAGGACAGCGTTCTACCGCCGACACTGCGGCGTAGGCTAGACGTACCCACGTCTTGTGTCCTTACTCTAGGGTGCGGGTCGTGACAACTGTCCACCAGTCCAACCTAGTTGTTCCCCGTCTAAGATAAGGAGAAAGTAAACTAGTTGAGCCTGACTTGCTAGGACAAATGGTTCGTATTCTTGATATCGACGCCGGTAGTTAATATCCACAAGACCAAGCTTGTCAATTTTTTAACCTTGATTTTGGATCGGATCGAACCAATCACACCTGAACAACACGATCCTAGTCGGCTCTATGCCGTAGTTATATGTCAACTCCACAATCTCCCGTAAGACGCCATAGAAATTATTGTCTGGATCGACATCTTTATAGTTTGTAGATCGAATACACAAACAACTATTTTTGGTCGAATCAAGATCCGGAAAGTTCTCTCTGATCGTAGCATTTGTTGACTTGAACCTAAACCCATTTACACAATAGCTTGGCCATATTTTGACGGAATAAATGGGCCCCTTGGCTATAGTTCTAATAGACTCATTCTCTAGTATTGCGTCCGGACGATCAACCTAAACATCACAAGATAAGAAATTAAATTCAGCGTTCCGTTAATTACTGTGCAAAGTGCATATACGAGAAGTAATTACTACATCATCTTACATATGCACTCAACCATGAAAAAAGTGACGTCTCATTTTTTGTTCCAGTTCTTCATCCGTTATGCACTATCTACTCGACCTCACCTCGACGTAAATATGGACGTATTAGTTACTTTTCCCTCGAGCTTCTCCACTTCATCCTCGTCGCAGTTGAGAAATATATATATAACTGAGTAGCCCTTAGTTCTTCGTCATTCCCGGAAGGCTTTTCGAAAGCATTGAAGACTTTCAATATTACATCATTAGATTCAAGATATCCATCGTCATTTCTGGGAGCTCTTGTTCTATTAGTAGAAACATGAGGCTTGAAATACATTGAGCAGAAGTTTGTAATCTCTTCGAGAACATAGGCTTCACAAATTGAACCCTCGACCTGAGCCTTATTTTTCACCTTTCTTTTTAGGTGGTTCAAATGCTGCTCAAACGGGTATATCTACCGATAACCGACGGGCCCACCAACACGTGTCTCGTAGGATAGATAAATTGACAAATGCTCCATGGAGTCGAAGAACCCAGGAGGTAACACCCTCTCAAGCTTGCACAGTGTTACTGCAATGTCCTTCTCCTACTTTTCTAGACGATCGACAAACAACTTAGTAGAACAAAGATCTCTGAAGAATACGCTCAACTCTGTCAACGGATCCCAAACGACCGACGGTAACAATTTTCGAAATGCGATCGAAATTAACCTCTCTATAAATATATGACAGTCGTGGCTTTTCATACCCGTCAGTTTGTTCTCCTTCGGCTCGACGCATCTTCTTAAATTCGACACATATCTATCATAAAATTTTAGGCCCTGAATCCACCTACAAAGTCTCACTTTATCCTCCATGTCTAGTGAGTAAATTACCTTAGGCTATATATACTTCCCATTGCCTTCCTTTATCAAATTTAACGCAGGACGTCTGCATATATCTTTCAAGTCCAACCTGGCCTTGGGATTGTCTTTCGTCTTTACTTTTACGTCCATCACAGTATTGATTATGTTGTCAAACACATTCTTTTCGATATGCATGACATCAAGGTTATGTCTGATCAGATTGGTGCTCCAATAAGGCAGATCCCAGAATATACTTTTTTTTCGTCCAATTATGAGTGCGGCCAAATTCATCACACTTGTATTCCTTTGTAGGCTCTTCGATAGCACTTGAAAAATCCTTGACCTCCTTCCATATTGTGCCTCTGGTCCACCTTGGTGGTGGATTGGCCTTCTCCATAATGCCGGCATGAAATGCATTCATGTTCCTTGGAACGGATGGTCCTTCGGCAAGAACTGTCGAGGACAATCGAAGAAGCACGGTTTTCCTTCGTGTTTTAAACGGAAAGCCTTCGTATGGTCCATGCAATACAGACATGAGAGACGACCATGAGTGCTCCATCCAGATAACATTCCATAGGCCGAAAAGTCGTTGTTGGTCCACATCAGTGCGGCCTTCGTCTGAAAATTCTGCTTTCTAGAAACATCATAGGTGTTGGCACCTACTTCCCACAGCTGATCTAACTCATCTATCAATGGCTGTAAATACACATCGATGTTCCTCTTCGGATTATTTGGAGCCGAGATAATAATGGTGAGAAACATATACGGAGTCTTTATGCACATCCAAGACGGTAGATTGTACGGAGTGACGATCACAGGCCAACACGAATATTGGAAGCCCGAATGTCCGAATGGGATAAAACTGTCGGAGGAGAGACCCAATCTGACATTACGCGGATCCGAAGCAAAATCTGGATACTCTCGATCAAAGTGCTTCCATGCTTCTCCATCTGATGGGTGATCAAATACTCATTCGATTTTGTTCCCGTTTGTGCCAGCTCATATTTTCTGCAGTCTCCTTTACCATAAACAACCTCTGCAACCGTATCAACGACAAGTAGTGCATCGATTCGGTAGGCTTTCTTGCACCGGGAGTCCTACTTGAACTTGTTGCCTTGTAGCGATCAACACCACAAAATTTGCACACATCTTCATCCTTGTCGTCTTTGTAGTACAATATGCACCCGTTGCGACATGCATCAATTTTCTCGTATCCCATCCAGAGAGATCTCACCATCTTCTTAGACCGGTAGAAGTCTGTAGGTAACTTTGCACCTTCCAACAAGATCTCTATAATCAACTCGATAATTCAGTTGTAGAATTCTTAAGACATATTAAAATCAGACTTGTTGCTCAGTAGTCTTGTAACCACCTCCAATGGTGAATGATCCTCACAACCAGGATACAAAAGAGTCCTTTCATTCTCCAGCAACTCCATTAATTTCACAACATCGGCATTCGGTGCCTCCTCTGCCGCATCATGATTGTCTGGATCGAAACTAGGCTTCGCAGCATCAAAAACCATGTTCATCCATCCTTCGTCATAACCAGCGTGGTCATGGACATCCATATACGGGAAATTAGGCTCCAGCTCCGATGCTAAATACACAAGTTCTCCGTGTGACGTCCACTGATAGTAATTCGACGTAAAATCTCTCGAGTACAAATGATATGCCACATCCACTTCTTGATGATATTTCATGTTGTGACATCTCACACATTGATACTTAATTTTGGTACGGTCCATATACTGACTGCAGGAATTGCTCTACCCTATTTATAAATTCATCCCGCACATCGCACATGTCATCTGGATGACGATTGTACATCCACGAACGATATCGCAGATAGTAATTCGTATCTATTTGACAATAATTCTGCAAAGATAGATACACATTATTCGAGTATATTCCAAATTGATGCATATAGACACATGAGTATCAAATGAGTGTCGTCACATGTTCAACAAGAAGGCCCCCTCACTGACCCCCCCTCTACTTCCCTGATTCTCATTCGACTCTCTCAACATCCTATTCAGCATCATATGATATCTTTCTCAACCTCAGCCTAGAGAAGTATGAAAATATTAATGTAACCAAGGTTCATAGTATCTGTATCGGTATTGGAACCGATTTTGGTATCATTTATGGTTGATATCCTGAATCTTATAGCTTCCGCTAGCAGAGCACAATGTAGAGCCAAACGTGAAGCAGAGCTTTACATTCAAAATATTAGAAGTAAAAAGTTTTCGATTGGTGGTGGGACGAGTCAGAATCCTTTCTCATCCCACCACAAATCGAAAACTTTTTACTTCTAATATTTTGAATATGAAGCTCTGCTTCACGTTTGGCTCTACATTGTGCTCTGCTAGCGGAAGCTATGAGATTCATGATATCAACCATAAATGATACCGATACTAAAACCAATACTGTGAACCTTGGTTAATATTAATATTTCCATACTTCTCTAGGGTGAGGTTGAGGTAGATATCCTATGATGCGGAATAGTCGGCTCAATGACCCGAATGAGAAGAAAGGAAGTAGGGAAGCTCACTCTATACACTCTAAGATACTATGATATACTACTAGTATACTCACTCTATACACTCTTACCTATGCAAGCATTTTGAGGCAATCAGTGTTATACTATATTTCCGAAAAAATCTATAACTCTGATAGGCCCAAAAGGCTTGGCATAAGTAAATTTATTTTCTATAGAAGGGCTCAAAATACTGTACCAATCATACCTACACTTCTAGGACACTCTATACACTATAGGTATTAGGATACTTCTTAGCAAGGTTCTCAGAATAGGTTATCCCCAATATCTTAGGATACTCTATACACTCTAGAGGATACTCTATAGGTACTAGGATACTCTATACACTCTAGGTACTAAGATACTCTATATATACACTCTAGGAACTAGGATACTCTATATACCAAGGTTCACAGTCACTACAAGAAAAAATCCCTTTTACAACGTTTCATCTACAACACATCCTGAAAACATTGTAGAAAGGGGGGTCTTCTACAACCTTTATTATAAAAACATTGTAAAATACATGTGCAAACAACGTTTTATATTCAAACGTTAAGGCTTCTACAATGGTTATTTAAAAAAGTTGTATACTACTGTTTTCAACAATGTTTTATTAACATAGTAAAAGATATTAATTTAGGCAACATTTATTTAATGTTGTCAAAGTTATTGCTTTTGACATTGTTTCTAAAACATTGTAAAAATGTCATGTTCTACGACATTTATCGCCTATTGTAAACTTTATATCTTTCACAAAGTTTGTTTGATGTTGTAAAATTAATTTTGTTTTACCACTTTATATAAACGTTGTATATTAACATTTTACAATGTCTAAAAAATATTGCGAAAGGATAATATTCAACAACATTTATAAAATGTTGTAGAAGTTGTATATTTCACAATGTTCAGATAATGTTGTAAATTTATCTTTATTTTGTTACTATAAATAAACGTTGCGAATGTAATTATCTTTTCACTATTTTAAATGGCAATTTCTATTGGCACCTCAAGTTTACTTGAGGGCAACCCAATTTTTTTAATTTATTTGCAAGTTTGCCACTCCAATTTTTTAATTTGTTTGCAAGTTTGCAAGTTTGCCACTCCAAGTTTGCCACATATTTGGATTTAGACTGCCAACAAAGTTGGCAGTCCTTACATAAAGTAGGAGTGCAACAACATTGACATTCCTGCTTTATATTAGGACTGCCAACTTTGTTGACGGTCCTGTGTCCAAATAGAGAGTTTGGATTTGGAATGTCAACAAAGTTGGCAGTCCTATCAAGATCTTCACCATTTGCTCATTATAGTCCATCGGAGGTCGGCTCCGCATGGCGAGGATGGAGAGGGAGAGGCCAAGGAAGATGAATAGGGTTCGGAGGAGACGAAACATGAGGGACCTGGGTCTGTAGGGAAGGTCCTTGGCGTCGTCGAGGGATGAAACCCTAGGTATGGGGGGAGGGTAGAGGGGGCATCCATGGAAAGGGTAGGGGCACGGGTATTTTTGAATTTTTTTGATTTTTATGATATGTAGTTGAAAATATTTAATAGTTGATGGTATTAAGTTGTTGAGTAAAAAAATTTAGGATTTGAAGTTAAAAAACTGACATAGTTGAGGGTATCAAATTACAATTAAACCTATATATAATATCTACGTGTATATTTATTTATTTAAAATCAAATAAATTTTGTTTATAGATAACAATTAAATTATTATTAGTAATACCACAAATATATATATATATATATATATATATATATATATATATATATATATATATATATATATATATATATATATATATATATATATATATATATATATATATATATATACAATGCCCTTCTTATACGGGATAAGTTTACGGGATAGACCAATTTCTTACGGAGAGAAAACAAACTCAAAAATATTCGGCCGGCCGAAATATACTTTCTCTTGTGAATTTCTTTCTCCTTAAAAATTTAAATCTCTTCTTTTAGAAAACAAACATATCTCTATCGTAAAAAACTAAGGCTTATCTATCTATTAATTTTTAAACAATGAGAGATTAATTTAAAAAAAAAATAAAGACAGAAAAATAATTTTATTTTAGAATAGAGATAGACTTTTTAAAAAAAAAACAATCTATCTTTAGAAATAAATATACCTTTAAAAATTATATTTTAAATATTAATTTTAATGTTAATCTTAATATTAATGTTGATATTAATTTCAATTTTTAATTTTAACAGTAATTTTAATTTTAATTTTAATGTTAAAGTTAATCTTAGTGTTAATTTAAATTTAAATCTTAATTTTATTTTAATTTTATTTTAATATTAATTTTAATATAAGATTTTGAATGTTAATGTTGATGTTAAAATTAACATTAGTGTTAAAATTAAAATTAATATCAACAATAATATTAACACCAAAAAATTAACATTTGAAATAATATTAAAATTAAGATTAAGATTAAGATTAAAATTAATATTTTTAAATATAATTTTTAAATGTATATTTAAAAAAATCCATCTCTATTTTAAAAAATATATAAAATTAACTTATCTATCTCTATTTTTTAACATATATAAATAAATCTCTCACTATTTAAAAAATGAATAGACTTATCTTTAAGATAGAGATAGCTTTGTTTTTCAAAGGAGAGATTTAATTTTTTTTAAGTGAAAGAGATTAGAAGAGACCCATACGTATATTTTCACATCCCGTAAGTTTGTCCGGTAAGTTGTTCCCGTAGGAGAAGCTTTCTGTATATATATATAAGGATTCAAGAAGAATGAGATAGGGCTTATATGCAAAATAAACATCAATTTCTCAATTTCGCCAACTCAGTTGGTGACCCTTCGTTCCATTCCGGAAACCCATGCCCAACTCACCATTTAAGTCGACGGTTGTCTCTCCAAATCGCCAAATCTTTTGGCTAGTTATCCCTTGATATGAAATTTTTTAAAATTTAAATCCTTCACACTCAATTTTTACAAATTTTTTCCTTGAATTTCTTTCTCCTTAAAAATTTAAATCTCTTCTTTTAGAAAACAAACATATCTCTATCGTAAAAAACTAAGGCTTATCTATCTATTAATTTTTAAACAATGAGAGATTAATTTAAAAAAAAAATAAAGACAGAAAAATAATTTTATTTTAGAATAGAGATAGACTTTTTTTAAAAAAACAATCTATCTTTAGAAATAAATATACCTTTAAAAATTATATTTTAAATATTAATTTTAATGTTAATGTTAATATTAATGTTGATATTAATTTCAATTTTTAATTTTAACAGTAATTTTAATTTTAATGTTAAAGTTAATCTTAGTGTTAATTTAAATTTAAATCTTAATTTTATTTTAATTTTATTTTAATATTAATTTTAATATAAGAATTTGAATGTTAATGTTGATGTTAAAATTAACATTAGTGTTAAAATTAAAATTAATATCAACAATAATATTAACACCAAAAAATTAACATTTGAAATAATATTAAAATTAAGATTAAGATTAAGATTAAAATTAATATTTTTAAATATAATTTTTAAATGTATATTTAAAAAAATTCATCTCTATTTTAAAAAATATATAAAATTAACTTATCTATCTCTATTTTTTAACATAGATAAATAAATCTCTCACTATTTAAAAAATGAATAGACTTATCTTTAAGATAGAGATAGCTTTATTTTTCAAAGGAGAGATTTAATTTTTTTTAAGTAAAAGAGATTAGAAGAGAACCATACGTATATTTTCACATCCCGTAAGTTTGTCCCGTAAGTTGTTCCCGTAGGAGAAGCTTTCTGTATATATATATATAAGGATTCAAGAAGAATGAGATAGGGCTTATATGCAAAATAAACATCAATTTCTCAATCTCGCCAACTCAGTTGGTGACCCTTCGTTCCATTCCGGAAACCCATGCCCAACTCACCATTTAAGTCGACGGTTGTCTCTCCAAATCGCCAAATCTTTTGGCTAGTTATCCCTTGATATGAAATTTTTTAAAATTTAAATCCTTCACACTCAATTTTTACAAAATTTTTCCTTTATATGAAAATTTCTGAAAAAGAACCCCAAAAATAATTTTTTTTTTACAACTATACATGATAAAACGTTTTGCTAGAAAATTAAACCCCAAAATTTGGCTTCGACCCCAAAAATTTGGCTTCCAAAAAATTGCCCTCTGTTAGCCTCGAGGGAGTTTTTCTTTTTTCAGTATGCATTATTTAACACCCCACCATTTTATTAGTTTGCTCTTCATATCCCCTTCTAAAAAATCACCCTGTTCAAAACCTAGGAGTAGAAGAGTTCCCATGTAAAAATAATTCATTTTGAGCTAAGATTCATGAGGAGCGACGAAGGAGCACAACCACCACCAGCTAGGTGATGATTTCATTCATTCCTATTGAAATTTCTTTGATTTGTTGATTTTTTTTGTTTTCTACCTCTATGTGGAATGATTTCTTTTGTTTAATCGATTGGTGATAGCGGACGTTGAGCTGGAGGAGGAGGTCCGACCGGTTTCTTTGTCAATATGGAGAGTTTTTTGCTCCAACGACCCCATTCCATTGGGTGGAATGATGTAGAGGAAGCATGGACACTCAAATTGGTTGATGTGTCCATGTCAAACACGTACTGAGTACATTATTTGTGAAGGCTGTGACTAATATCCTAACATACTAACATCTAGATATTGTTCTTAACAAAATAGTCACATTTCATTGTAGACTGAAGGGGTTTAGGGTTTTAAGATTTGATTCATTGTATTGGGATTGCTCCTTTTGATATTGTGGATTAGTTAGGAAAATTACTGTGAAAGATTGGATTTTGATGTGATTTAAATGCACAGTTGCATTATGGACTCAATTCAGGATTTACGGCGTTGGTATGATGTTTTGGTCCTCCAAAGATGGTTTTGGATCGGGCAAGATTTTGAAGCAATTATTCTGTGCAACCATACCACAATTTAGTCGCACTGTAGGTGGACTTATTTTGATTTAGAGTTACTGTTTTTAGTTTGATGGAGTTAGGGTTGCAACTACACATTCCTAGTCGTCAACCCTTTTGGTTTTGTGGTTGTATTTATTCTTTGAAAAGGTTGGATTTTGAATTTTTATTTGTCTTACTTTCTATTGCTAGTTTATTTAGGCGGTATGTTCATCGAGCTGATATAAGCATGTCATACTTTGAAACCCGATTTACGAGGTTCTGGTCCTAAGTTTGGTTTAGTGTTGTCCTAAAGTTCAACTCTTGATATTTCTTGCGTTATTGCATTGCTTTCTTGCGCCTAAATGTGATCAACCCATTTGATATACTAGCTTTACTGTGGCACATGTTCATAGAATAGGTTTTTAGGAGTTCAGATATTATGTTTAATTATATATATGATATATGATAGATGTTAAGTACTGTTTATATTCCAACTTCACTTGAAAATTGGATTTTTATATTTTGGTTTAAGATATGATACATTGACACTCAACATTATGCAACTGCTTGAAAATGATAATCCCTACTAGCCCTTTCCAATAACCAGTTGTTCTGTTGTATTCCTCTTCACAACTGGTATTTGTTTTCGCGTATAATATGAATGCATTGGACATTGCTTGCTGCATATAGCAGATGCCAGTTTTATTTTATTACGTGGATTTTCTTCTGTCAATTTTGTGTTTACCAGGAAATTTATAAGCTATATGCCATGTTCTGGTTATGTATACCCTAGCATTTCAAGATGCCAAACAAGGACTACACCTAGGGGCACTTGGAGAAAACACATTGAGACACACGAAGGTGGTTGGCCTCAAAGGTGTAAGCTCTGAGCATGTGACATTCTTGAGGCATACACCTCATGTTCATGAAGCATCTTGGTAAGACAGGTTCCACTTAAGTTTTTAGGAGATTCTCGAAAAATCTGTCTTTTGACGAATAAAGAGTGAGAAAGTTTTTTGAAATCTTTTGGACCTTGTAAGATATCTGGTCTTTATATATGGTGCAGTTGTGGAGACTAGCTAAGATAAAATATTTGGAATTGTGTTAGATAAGCAACTATCTCTATTCATGCATTTTTAGATCTTAAAGCTGTGTTATGTGTAGATTGTCATGTTACCTATATGCTTGAACTGTAACTATTTTACCTTCTTTTAATTCTAATATTTTCACTACAGATTTATGATTGTGGGTGTTGGTAAGCTCTAACCAAACAATGATTGTGTGCTAGGGTTGTTAATTTGAATGTACTGAAAGCACATGGTTTGACATTTTTTACTTTTGTTTTCTCTTGCAAGATTTTCTCCCTGAGCTTGCTAGGAGTATTTTGAATAATGTTCCATCGTTAGGGTTTAAATACTATGTCATAATTATTAATGTGGTTATTAATGGTCTATCATTTGGCTCATCTTGGCTTTACTTACAACATGACTTTCTGAGTATAATTTTTGAGTTTTCCTCTACATTCTCTTGAACAGTCTATGGCATCAGCTTTCAGTACAATGTCTATGATTGGCACTTTGGCTGCCCCCGACAGCTTTACTACAGACAAGAAGCTTTCAGCTTCTTCTCAGAAGCTCTCACAGTTCTCTTCCCTTGCATCTATATCTTCTAGATCTCTTGTTGGTGCAAAGCAGAAGTTGCATCTGTAGAGAACATGTAATTTGAACACTAGGGAAATGGCCAAGGAGTTGTATTTTAATAAGGATGGGTCAGCCATGAAGAAGTTGCAAGTGAGTTATGTTCAAAGAGTGTTTCAAATTCCCTAATTTTGTGATCTGGCTAGAAAATTTAAAATATCATTGATGTTAATTACCATTTTCTTTTTCTTTTTTTCCAGACAGGAGTAGATAAGCTTGCGGACCTTGTTGGTGTTACTCTTGGTCCCAAGGGCTGGAATGTTGTCCTGGAGAGCAAGTATGTATCACCAAAAATTGTCAATGATGGTGTTACGGTAGCAAAAGAGGTATATTAGTATCTTATTTCATGTCTGATGGGCTTAATCTTGTTATTCTGCATTATCCAATTAGATCTTTACCGTATTCGTGTTATCCAATTAGATCTTTACCGTATTCGTGTTATTCTGCATTAAGAAGAAGAGGCACGGCGACGTGCTTCGGTTCTTCGACGTCGTGGCTGCCATGCCATTTTGGACAAGGAGCAGAAGGATTTCGAGGATGAGGACGACGTCGACCTCGAGGTACTGCCACAGTAAGCCCCTCTCTAATCTTTAGGGTTTCGATTGATATCAAGGATCTTGGTTTTGTGCATTTTGTTGGTGGATGATTTTTGTTAGGGTTTCTTTCTCTTTTGGGATTATGTCGATGATATAGGTGAAAAAAGAAAAAAAATTCTTCTTTGATTTCTGAAGATTTATAAAATTTATCATTTTAGGGCTTTGAAGTTGGTTCAATTTCTTGATATTTCAAAACCGCTAATGCAAAATTTTTACAACTTTGGGCGTTGAAGTCGTGCAAAAACTGTATTCTGAACCATGTTCGAGCTCAATTTGACTAATCTTCCTAAAATGGGTATAGTATATGTTGTACGGAGACGGATTCGACACAACATTTCAGACAGAGCGAAACGAATTTGACACATATTTTGGTGAGTCCTAGTGTATTTCAGATTGTCCGTGACGTGTCCGATATGTTTGTCCAACACGACACAGACACGACATGTATTTTGGAATGTCTGTACTTCTTGCTGTATATATTAAGTGTCAATTTATTTGATTTAAAGGTAACTCCATCTTTGTGCTTGGAAGATTTTAGAGTAGGTTTATTATCAAGTGTTTAGGGGAAGGGACATTCCACTTTGTGTAGATGGTTGGAATACAAAGATGGATTACTTGATTCCTTTTATTCAAGTTTGTTGGTATAGATGGAACTACTTCATGAACCTACTTCTAACAACGTTCTTTGAATAGAAGTGGAACCTTGGGGTAATTTACTCCACCCGGATAGTATGAAAATTGGTTCCATGTGATCCTAAACTCAAGACTAAGCTACCACTCAAATTTTGCTCAATTATGAAATAGAATATTGAATTATATGATCCTAAACTCACTATGAGGGAAACTTCTATTTGCTCAATTATATTAATATTTTTGTCTGATATGGTGGACACGAGCATTTGCTTATGGGATTGAGAAGGGAAAGAAATAGAATGTTGGAAAGGACACAGAGCAACTAATACTTCAGATATTGCTATTACTAAAGATGGGAAAAGGATCATAAGCATGTCCAAAGAATATGTGATTTTATTGTTTGACATGGAAGCAAAGCTTGATAAGCTCATTGAAGAGGAACAAACAGTTACTTCGTTCTCACTGTCGAGAGATGATAATCTTTTGCTGGTAAACCTATTGAATCAGGAAAATTCATTTGTTGAGTATAACTGATGAGCCTGTACTTGCTTGAGGTTTAAAGGTCACAAGTATAGCCGGTTTGTGATACGGTCTTGCTTCAGGGGATCGGAGCAAGCTTTTATTGTTAGTGGAAGTGAAGATTCACAGGTACCTTGTGAAATTTGTTTTTCTTTTTTTACTTTTAATGAGCCAAAACATACTGTGAGTTAGGACTTGTCCATTAGGTCCAAACCTCAAATGAGTAGATTGAAGAAAGTGCAGATACTCGAAAAGTCCATGTGATGTTGTATCATATCCGTCTTGGACAAGTACAAAACACAACACAACCTGTAAATTACAATTCAACACCAAATCATGTGCCACTGTCTCCATATTGTGCCTTATTCATGTCTGGAATGAATATTAGATTTAGTTAATATTGTAATTTTTTGTTCTTGGGCTGTACAATCTTATGGACTATTGTTTGAATTTTATAATCAAGCTTAACAAGAACATGATTTGGTCTGGTCCAACTTAGTTGATATTAAGTTTTCAAATCATGAAACATGTCTCGTAACTATTTAGGCTTGAGTTTTCATTTATGGGTTCATTCTATGTTGTACAGAGTGACAGAGAGAGTATTCTTGTGCTCATAAAGTTGTTGTTGGCTATAGAACGTCGGAAAAATGACGCCAAGCCATCAAAAGATTATAAATTTTTGGGCAAAACTGGCACTGGTCAATATAGTTTATTTAAGATTTAGAAAGAGTCTATTTTAGACCCTTCGTTGAGTATCATTTCGGCATTTTGGGTTTTCATTGGTTTTGAATGTTCGGTTTCGATAGTTTCAGACCTGCAATTTCGATCCATCATTAATTGTGATACTATCATATAGTATACTTATTATCTATGTTTTTTTCTTCTTTCCAGGTTTTGTATTTTCTTTAAACCTAATTTGTGCCTAATATTAAGAAACAATACGCTGTTTCTTATTCAGTCCATTGGACCTAAAACATTGTTTTGTAGGTCTAAGGAAGTTGAAAATTCTAAACTTGGGGTTCAATAACATCACTGATGCATGTTTGGTACATTTAAAAGGTGAACCTCCAATATCTTCTTTCTTGCATACCCATTTGTTTCTAGATATTGTTGATAGAAGTTTGATTCTTAAAGCTTAGAATGTTGCGCCCAAGGTTGAGTATGGGTTTCCTATAATTACCGATCGGTAATACATCTTTTTTCTTTTCTTATGTAGTACGAAAGCTTAAAATACTTACTGACTACTAGCAGTTTGCGGGCATGACAGGAATTTCTTAATGAACATTTACTTGTATTGACAATTTTGATATGTCCGTAAAAATTACATTTTTGTATTTCCATTGATTTTCTATGTCATTGTTTTCTCATAGAAATTGAACTTTTCCATGTCATCTACTGTTAAATTAAAGATATCTTGGAATGATCATTGCGTCGGCACAAAAAGTTTTATGGGGTTCTCCCAATCCAGGAGTACTTGCTCGAGCTGCCACATCACTATCCCCAACTAAGGTCAGTGAATAAACTCATGAAAAAGCTTGCACCATTTTACATGCATACAAAAGTATGTAGGTTTTTTTTTGAACTCCATCTCAATTGTGGTTTGCCTAGTTTGAATCCAAGACCTCCTAGCTAACCCTTATCGGTTGACTGGAGCCCTATTTGGTAGCAATAATATATGTAGTTATGTGTTGATAAAATGCATAATTGTAGACATACCTGTGATATTAGCTTTTGATTGTAGAAATAGAAGAGTTATTGCACATTGAGCCTTATGAGCAATAAAATTGGAGGTTCTGTAGAATATTTAGACTATTTTTTCATCATGAACCTAATACGCCTAGTGTCACAGAATTTTTGAGTCATATAGATTCTATAGATCATTAACTTATTGTTGCATGTGAATTATATAAACATGGACGCAAAATATCCAATAAGTTCATACTTCCGTTTAGCTGTTGCAATCAAGGGCTCACTTGCATCTAGACTAATAGTTTTTATAGAGGAGAAATGTAAAGTAAGTTGTTTTTGTCTGAGAGTAGTTGCACAAATAAATCTGTTACAATGTTTATTTTAGTATTGTCAGTATAGTTACGTATCACAAACTATTGTGTTACCCTCTTCAGATATTTTTGTGTTACCTTTGTGTATTTTTGACCATAATTTTGGCTGAAAAGCACTAGCAGACATGCTTGTGTGCTGTAATAGGTATTCTAAATTCTCAGTGTTTCCTGTAATTTTCCTGTTTGTGTAGAAGCATGAAAAATATGGGGTTCATGCAGATTACAAATTGCCGCATAGCCAAACAAGTCTGCATGAATGAAAGCCGCATGACTGTTCAAAGACATATACGGCCCGTCGACAAACAGCTATAGAAAGAAGATGTGCGGCCAAGAGGAACAGTTCGACTGATAAAGCTGACAAGTCCTGGCAAAATATGACAGTTCTGATACTTCGACAAAAAAAGATAGGACGTGAGACGTCGCCCAAAAGCAGGGTTCGTACGCCTCCATGCGGCCAAAAGAGTGTCATCTAAGTCGCATGAACCTTATGCGGCTCAGACTTATGCGGCCCCAAAGTTTCTAATACTTATACAGCCAAGAGTAACTGTGATCCAAGCCGCATGAGTCTCATGCGACCCCACATGATCGAAGACTGAGAAAACTATACGCAACAGGACACGTGGCAATGTGACCAAGTCCTTAACTACCAAGATTTGCTGCAACAAAATTCCAACAAATCGACAGATGGCAGCCAAAGAGCGGGTCTTCGCGTGTTAATCAACCACGTGGCTGCAAGCCATCTATGCGGCTCAACATATATTCTATTATAAATAGCAGGGTGCCACACTCCTGCAAAAGGCTGGCAACCTTCAAGAGAAAAGCAATTTCTTCACGAGCTAGAGACTGCATCAGATAGTCCACGGAGTAAGGCAGAGTTGATAGCACTTTCCCGAGCCTCCACCGTCACCTTCCAGAATCAAAACTAAACAATTGTACTTAGATTGTTTCCTAGGATTTCTTTCCAGGCTTTCCTTTGTACAAGCGAGTTTGCAATCAATTTCAGTGTTCTGCAATACCTGTCTTTGATTTTTTTATGGCAAACACGATGGCGACTCTGTTGGGGACATCCTTCTCTTTCGATGAGAAGTTGGTGACGCAATCTGGCGCGTCCAAGCTCGGCTCTACACAGCAGTTGCTTGTGGTTTGTTTTGACCAACAAACCTTCGAAGAATTGCTCTCTGAAGGGAGCGCTAGCCCGTCTCAGAAGCGAGCCAACCTAAAGAGGACTCGCAAGGCGTCGGGGCGCAAAACTGTTACCCCCAGTTTTCAGAAACATGGGTATTTTTGTCATTTAACATTTTTGAATATTTTTAAAATTTATTTTATTATTTATGATATTATTTTGGGGTTGAAATTTATTTTATTATTTATGATATTGTTTTGGGGTTATTTGAGTCGGGTTCGAATTTCAACTCAATCCGACTTGAAACGGGGACCCGGGAGTAGTTTGACTCTAGTGGGACCCACACACTAGTTAGGCATGGCCCACATGATATTAATTTTAGTCCACATGATAGAAATATTTTAGTTAGAGGTTAGACTAATTATTATGGATAAGGTTAGTGTGATTAGAGACTTTAGAATGACTAATTTAGCCCCAACCAATTAGCCCTTTCCTAATACTCATAGAATAGGTTAGTGGGGGCATTTTGGACATTACCATAATAGGACAAATAGTCCCATATGGCCAGCCACTTTGGGAGAGGATAGGCTCAAGTTCATTTCATTATTTTCATCCACACTCTCTCTCTTGTTCTTCCCTAAATTTCTAGAGAGCAATTCCTAGCAATTTTTCCACCAAATCCTTCCATTTCGCCACCAAATCTTCTACTTTACTTCTCCATTCTAGCCAAGGAGGAAGCTACCCAAGTTTGGGAGGATTCGGAGCTCGTTCGTGTCCTTTTGGAATCTCTACGTGTCGGTGTCGCTCCGGGAAGGCTTTTCTTCGATTCGATCTACCGGGAGGTATAAATTCCTTCTTCTTTTCATTTTCTCATGCATATAGGTATATTTTGAACCCATAGGAATGACCCCCATGGTTGTATCTCCATTTGTGTCCATTTCGTGTCCATTTGGAGGTCATAGGAGTGTCCTTTGTGTTGTGGTTGTGTCCATGTGGGAAAACCCCAAATTTGGACACACTATGTGTTGTTGTTATGTATGAATGAATTATTACATGTTTAATCTCATATTTTTGTATTGGAGATGTGTTCTATAGTGTCTCATATATATATATATATATATATATATATATATATATATATATATATATATATATATATATTAGTGTAGAGAGTGAGTTCTTGATATATTATGTTATATACTTGTATTCTTTTGTCTCAAACTATCCAAATCCGTCATGATTTTTATCCACGTTTTTAATTTCAGCCCTAACTTAGAAATGTCATAACTTCTAGCTCAAAGCTCGGTTTAATCTCCCGTTTTTTTTAAAAGAAGCGTATTGAAGTTAGCTTTTCAAAAACATATATTAATAGGCCTAATTCCTTCTGTAACTTTCTGGAGAATTATTTGAGTGTCAGCTGTACGAAAGACAAACGCGTTCTCGGTGTTTTCGCGATTCCGGGAGTTTCCGGAAACGAAAACGCGATCCGTTTGAAGTTTCGAAAAGCTAACACATAGATCTATAACATACTTTAATCCTAGATTTTAATTCATGCTGAGATGGTACAGTATTGATTATTAGTAGGAGTTACTATTCGGCATATGCATTTTGTGCACCCTTGTGTGTAATATAATGTTCTATTTGATTTTAACCCATGTTAATGTATATACATTATGTAATTAAATAGAGAATGCAAGCATGAGTTAATGTTTAAATAAATGATGTATGAGGTGTAAGTATCCTATCTAATGTAAGCATGTATAAGTATGGCTTGTAATGAATATGTAGGTTCCATAGTATGTAATGTATGGTGCATATAGTAGTGCAAGAGAATAAATGAATGATGAATGAATGCAAGCATGAATGTAATGTAATAATAGATGTAATGTATGCAATATACAAGTTAATGAGATGTAATGTTCTATGTTAACACAAATCCTATATTACCTCATGTACCCCTTAACTATGTAGACACTATCACACTTGACACTTTGTTCACTTACACTTTGACACTCTTTGATATGTATACACTATGTATGCCCATTTAACCCTCACTTGCCCCTTTGCCATGTTTACATACACACACATAGCCTCTTAAATAAGTATTTATGAATACAGTTAACTTAGCTATGTATGTATATTATATATATGTTAGCATATTGTGTTGTAATATATAAGTTTATATAACCATTTGAAATGCCATGATTATAGACCTAATGTTGAATACCAATATATGCATGTGTATATATGTGTAGACATATATAGTTTAAAGTAATAGATTACCTAGTGTATATCCAATGTGAATTCTTGCCTATTTGAGTATTGAATAATTGCATGCTATATAGAGTTGGGTGTATGTTGGCTTGTATAGCCTTGTATTGATGTGTGCTTGCTAGGATAGTCTTGGTTAGGCCTAGTAAGACTTGCTGGGTTAGGACATGACCTAGTTTGACCTAGTTTGACTAGTGCAGTTGACCAGAGTTGACCAAGGGTTGACTTTGGCCTAGTTTGACCTAGATTCATGTAGAATGCATTGTAGTGCTTTATATTACCCTTCTGGACATGTTGTGACTTGTGCTGTTCCAATTAGGAGCCAGACACCTCTCCTCGGACAATATCTTTACCTTGGACATTCAGATATCAGGCGAGTACATTCTCTGACCGTTTCATACTTGTCTGGATTTATATTCTTGCTCTAGATTACTGTACTTGATGCTGACACGATTGTTATCACGGATTGGTACTATACGGATCTCCTTTTGGGATGTTATCCCCTTGTATTCACTAGATACATATTGTGATGTGCGTTTCACTTCCATATTGTATTTATTGAATACCTATATCCTTGTATACTCCTTGTGCATATTGTACTCTCAGTATCACATGAGTCCCAGGGATAGACCATTGTACTCTATTGTATAACATTGTACAACTATTGTATAACATTGTACATCTATTGTATAATATTGTACACCCATTGTATAACATTGTACACTATTGTGCAAGATAATGTAACATGAGTGGATCCTTGTGTATTGATTGGGGAGGGGGAGTAGAATTGGTTATGTACTCAAATTCTATTGTACAACATTGTATAACTATTGTATATGTCTATTGTACACCCACGTACAATGGAGTTACCATTACATTTTCCTAACCCGTTTACATAACCAGATTGTACTCTAAATCACATGTTCCTTACAGTTCTTACTTATCATATTTAGATATTTTCTGTTATCAAAATCTCTACTGTTTTTTATATATCTTCTTCTTCAGCGTTTCATGTACTTTACTCTATTGCATGCTTTATATTTCCTAACTCGATATGAACTGCGTGAGATGTTTTGTGCTCGCTCCTGTCCTGACTGGACCTGTTGATAAATTTTACAGATAGCCTGAGATTGCCTGCTAGCCTAGAGGAGACAAAGTAGAGGTTGTTTAGATAGTTATTTCATTTTGTCTGGAGTTGTATTTACTTGTGGATTACTGTATTTGAGTTTTGAGATGTATTTATGGGATTATGTATCTTAGACACTTAGACTTCTATCTCCTGTATCTCTTTTGGATTTCATGTTTATCTATCTTTATCATTCTACCTTAGATTGTGATTGAGTTGTACCTCTGTGTTGGCCTCCTTATGGAGAGTATTCATATTATGCTAGTTATAGTTCATGACCTAGAACAGCGTTCTACCGCCGACACTGTGGCGTAGGCTGGGCGTTGTTACGTACTCGTACCCTCACGGTGGGTGCGGGTCGTGACAAAAACTGTTGCCCCCGACCAAGTTCTCGAAGAAGCTCCTTCTGCTGCCCAAGATGGTGACCAGAACTCTCATGCGACTTTGTTTTCGACCGCGGAGGATCCCACTGTCCCCCAATCCAGCAGAGGAAAACACTACGATGCTGAGTTTTTCGGGACACAAGGGAAATCCATGCGGACAAAGAAGAAGCCGCATATAGGAGATCGACAGTCTGTCCATGCGGCAGCCAACTCTGGTCGCAGGCAGCCAACTCATACGGCAGCCAACTCTGGCCGCAGGAAGATGATCCATGCGGCATCCAGTTCTAGCCACAAGAAGATGGTCCATGTGACGACCAGTCCTGGCCTCAAATGGGACGTCTTATGCGGCCCTGTCAGAAGCTCTGTGTTTGACCACCTCTCAAGCGGGCCCGGCGCCATACGGCTCACTGAGGATGCGGGATGTATCAATCTGGACTTCTTTTACTATGCGCCTTTGGGTGCTAAGTCAAAAAAGTTTAGAACAGTGCGGGCCCAACCAGCCCAGTCAACTGTCCAAGTTGCTGACTGTCAGCGGGCCTCGTTGACTGTTACACGGGCTCCTGACGGAAAGTTGTGCCGAACCACCCGCGTCCAGTCCCCCAGGGCTAACAGACATGGTGGATCTTTAAAGTCTCCCACTAAAGATCCGGAGCAAGTGCTTTTACTAGCCACGGATCAGGGAGCAAACATGATGCCTAAGCACCCGTGCGCTCGGGATTCCCGAGTCTACAAGTTTGGTGCAAAGGTAGACCAGCTTCCTACCGACTTACGTGACGTTATTACTCACAAACGCAAGACGGCAGCGTCAGCATGCAATGAGTCCCTCTTGGGGCGTCGTTGCACCCAAGTCATCATCAACTGCTGCTGCAACAAATCAGCAGCACCTGAAGATCGGCAATCGGTTTTCCAGCGACTGCAGCAGCCAGCACCTGTCCGACAACAACTCAAGAAACAGGTGCAAATTCCAGGGGACGAGGAGTTTCCTTTCGCCTCCTGTAATTTAACTCAAAAAGTTCCTCCTGGCAAGGGAGGAAAGAAGACAGGCTCTTCCAGCCCGGCCATCTCGGCCAGTATTACAGGGAGACCCTCATTTAGGGGGTTCCCATCAACCACAGGGGGTGACTATTTAGGCACTCGATCCAAAAAAAAGTTTTCGACACCCGGGGGTGCACCTTCGGCCTCCTTGAGAGTAGATGAAGCTGGGGGTTGCAGTCCCCTCTATATATACGATAATCTGGTATACCAAGAGCACATACAGTGGGTAGAAGCCCCCCAGAACTGTGCAACAGACCTAGATTTCCCTGAGGGCCACCACCCTCACCAGGACGATGCGGCTTCCTGCACAGGGGGTAGCACCCCTTCCGAGTCCGAGGAAGATGACATTCCGACATTTCTCGACGAATTCTCTATACAAGGGTACGACACCGAGAGTACCTCTGCCACAATCCCTTCTACCTCTACCCATGTGAGAATAGTCTTTATGGCTGACGAGGATCATGAAGCGCCTTCTGACCGACAATGGCTAGAAGTACTAGAAGCTATGCTCCTGTCCTTGGTCAAATCCGTGGATGAGATCAAAGCCGCCCTGCCAACTCAACCTGCGAGGACGCCCGGACAAACAAGCTTGGGACCCGCAGTCAACGCGGACTCCAATACGACCGCCTCTCCTTTGGGTGATGATCCCGTTGGAGCATCCGTTCCTTCAGCCGCAGATGAAGCCAAGGAGGCAAGGAGGGAAGTTCAGGAGCTTCGAGCAATGTTCAATGCCCGAGATTCACCTCGGGATCTCAGAATATGGCAGCCATATCCTGTTGCATGGAGAGACGTGCCTTTTCTACCATGGTACAAACCATTCCATATCGATTCCTATGATGGAAAGACCTCTGCTAGCCGGTATATGACTTACTTTGAAGTCACAACCGACCATTTGCCGCACAGTGACGCCATCCTCACGCGACTATTCATCGGAGCATTGGAGGGGATCGCGTTCGACTGGTACCGCAACCTTCCCGACAACTTTATTCACTCTTTTGACGGATTCAAACACATGTTCCTGGAAAGATTTTATGAAGTGGGGCATGACGTAACGATGTCGTCTCTCATGGATGTTGTTCAGGGAGAGAGGGAGCTAACGAGGAACTACATCGAGCGGTTCCGCCAAACCGCAATGAGATTGCCCCAAGGCAATCCCGAGAGCTCCTTGATTGAAATCTGTCAAAAGAAGCTGCTCCCTGCAATTAGCCTCTGGATGGGCGACGATCAGTTCAGGGATTGGACAACCTTCATCATAAGCGCTACCAACACAGAGGCAAAATTGAAGAAAGCTTGCCAGTTGGGATTACACATCCCAGATGGAGAAGATAAGGACAGACATCCTGGTTCCACCTCCAGCAACAACAACAGTGGCGCCACCACCAACCGGGACAACAAGGGCAAACAGGCCATGGTCACTAATGCGACTCAGAAGCCCGAACAAAAACAGGCGGAAGGTCCGTGGCCCAAGGTCAATTACTCATTTGAAGATAGTCATGTCAAACCTATCTTTGATATGCTTTCGTAAGGGGGTAGGATCCAGCTCCCTCCACCAAGGCGCGAGCCCCGAGCAGCAGAAATGGAGGACCCAAAGTATTGTCACTTCCACCGCTATGTTCATCATGCCACTCATGATTGTTTCCAATTGAAGCGGTACATTTAGAGTCTCATCGACTCCAAAGCTCTGTCGATAGATTTTGAAGAGGTTACCGTGGCGGCAAACATGGTGTCTATTCAGGTCGGCGAATTTCCTCCGACAAGCACTCTAGACGGGGTCATTCCTGTCCCTCGAGCAACAATGGAGGTTACTAATCTTCCACCCGTCCGGAGCCAAACATCTGGATTGGTACCTATCACCACCTCGCGAGGAGAAATCATGTGGGTGCATCCGGACTTAGTGCCCGAAGTTACCCAGGGGGTGTCATCTCCTACCAGCAAAAAAAGGACAGGAAGTCTAGAGGCTGCCACACAATTTCAACCGAAACTGAAGAAGCTGCGGATGTTGTTACCCGGACTGGAGCACAAGTCCTGCCTACATGGGATAGTTCAGCCGAAGATCTTCATCCAGCAATATTGCCTCCCTCTGATATTCCAAGGCCATCTCTGCCTCCACTGGCGGACAAATCCAAGACAAAGGAAACCTGCTTCGACAGGCCACTCCGTAATGATGCACCTCAGGGACTGGAAAGACCTTACAACTTTGACATATCAGCACAATTGGCTAATACGCCAGCAAAGTTGTCGCTATATGAGCTCCTAAGGCTCTCCAAGAATCTTCGTGTCGCATTAAGCGAAGCACTCCAAAATGCTGATGCCTACTTAGCTCACGTCAATCCTCCAGGGAAAAACCCGCAAGCAGATCTACAGGGCGGCGATAACACAGATGCAATGCCCAACATCATATTTACTTCGCAGGACATGTTGATCAAGTCTAATTTACATGATCGCCCCTTGTACTACACTGGATAAATAGGCGACATCAAGGTGGATCGGATGCATATCGACCCTGGCTCGTCAATAAGCATCATTCCGAAAAGCTTGCTCCAACTTCTTGGCATCCCTATGCACCGGCTAGTGGCGACCAATACTGCCATTAGCGGTTTTAACTCGGGAAGGAGTCATCCTCTGCGAAGATCCGATTGAAATGTCAGATTGGCGTTCTGAAGACGGAGGTCACCTGCTACGTCATAGAGGTAGGCACACCCTACAACTTCATCTTGGGGCGTCAGTGGATACATGACTATATGATCGTGCCGTCCATCCTCCACCAGTGCTTCAAGTATGTCAACAGGCACGACTTCGTGAGGACTAAATTTGCCAACATCGATCCCTTCAAAGGGGTTGAGTCTCATTATTCTTCGGAGGCTTGTTTACATAAAGAATCCAAGAAATACATTACTGACAAACTGGAGACCATCACAAGGCCAGAGGAACCCTTGATAATTCACCTCCAGACTCGTAAACTAGGCAAAACCGCACCCCTTGTCACAACTTTGCATAAAGAGGTGCCCGGTCCTCTCGTTCAGCCTGCGCAGTCAGAACCAATGGTTATCCGAATCCCAAAATCAAGAGCCAAAGCTCATCATAGGGCCGACGGTGACCCGATTGCCAAAATCTATCCGAAAACAATCGGAAGACATAAAGTCCCCTGTCGAACCAATTGTCACCCATCTTCCCAAGACGAGCCGACAACTAAATACCGATCCGACATACTCAGACAAGCTAATATTGCAAGTTCAACCCTTGGTGGTCAAGTTGCCCAAGACGAAATCCCAACCTTTGGGATCGCAGGGGGTAGCCGAAGAGGACGTAGAACTCGCCGAATGTCGGGTGACACAGACGGATAGTCCTTCTCCTGATGATGTAATCCCCATGCCTTATCTCATCAATAAGAGGCTGCCGATTATAAAAAAAGGGAAAAGAGAAGAGAAAACATATACTACCTAGAGTGTCGAGTTATGTACATCAGGTACCCCTGAACTTACACTCTGTTCTTCCCCTCGACCTCGAAGGGACTCGCATTGCATCTCTACGAGTGACAAGTCATGTATATTGATACCTCTGAACTTTTTCTTTGATGTTTCGAATACCATATATCGCGCCCATATCACCCCTGTTGGGTCATGTTTCAAAATCTATTACCCGCACAACCAGTGCGCAGAAGGGTGATAGGTCCACAAAACTTATCCTAATCTATTACTCGCATCATCGGTGCACAAAAAGGGGTAATAGGTCCACAAAATTCTCCAACGGAGAAAAACAACCATGTTCATATTACCTCTGAGTTGTTTTCCCCGTCCATCACAAACAAATCACCCATTACATAGAACTTCCACGTTGATAACACCTCTGAGTCGTTCTGTGTATCCCCATTTAGCCTTCTCCTACTATGTCCTCATTACCTCTGAGTAGGGAGGCTCTATTTCAGACCCATATTTACCACGTCCTCGTTACCTCTGAGTAAATATGTTGGTTTTTCTCTCCGCTTGTTATCAGTGCTCGCATCGCCAGTACACAAAAATGGTAATAAGTCCATAAAAATTATCCTAATCTATTACTCGTACCATCGGTGTACCAAAGAGTAGTAGGTCCACAAAATATCTTTCAAATCTATTTGCTCGCATTTCCAAAAATGCACAAAAGGGCAATAGGTCCACAAAAAGTCCCCCCCAGGAGATATTCTTTATCAAAATGCTGTTAAACCTTCTAGTACAAGTTCCTCAGAGTGGAGTGAAGGTATTCTGCTCCATCACAAAAAAAAGAGAAAGAGAGGGGAGGAATAGCAAAATCTACTACTCATCAGCAGCACACAACTTGATGAGAATGCCCTCCAGCTGCGCAGTTGAACGCTCAATTCTCAGTTTGACTCGACGTTCAGCTTCCTGGGATAACCTTTCGGCATCCTCCAGATGCGCATGAGCCTGCCAATTTTCTTCTAATTTCTTCAGTGCTCCCTCTAGAGCAGCAGAGGCTCGTGTGACTTCATCAGTCTCCTTCCAGATCTTTTCACTTTCTTGACGAGTGGTTTGGAGCTCAGTCCCCAGAGACGTTAGCCTAGCCTGGAGCTGGAGGAGCTGCTCGTTAGTTTCGGCCATAGCACGAGTAATGGTCTTTCACGAGTCAAAAAAAATCTCTCCTTCCCGGCTCAGCTTGTCATATTTAAGGGACAACTTATGGAGGTCCTTCTCCAAGGTGGGCTTGGTCGTCTCTTGAACAGCCTTCACTTTTTCTACACCTGATACAAGGAAAGCACGCTCCTGCTCCACCAGGTCAGACATATCAACTTGCCGCAGTTTTTGCAACTGGATTAAGCACTGATTAGCCTCTGCCAGCTTATGTTCCAGAAGGACGGCCACCCCTTCTCCATCCGAAAGCATCTTCAGCAGGGCAATTTAGCCTTGGGCGAAGTGGTGGGCTACGGAAAATGAAGTCCCTCTCCTCAAAGCAGTCTCGACCCCCCGTTCAAGTGACGATAAAAGCTCTCGACTATGTCCCTTGACGACTCGTCCAAATTCTCCAGAGAGGAAGGTGTCGAAGAGATAGCACCTAAGAAAGTTGAAGGCATCTTTGAAGGAGGTACACTTGAGCCTGATGATCCTGTTAGAAGGGAAACAAACTCTGAGCGACGAGACTCCCGCACGGCAGAAATCTCCTCTTCCGCAGCCCGAAGGAGCCAAAGACTGGGCAGGGCAGAAAGTTCAACTTCCGGGGAGGAGGCCGTTCCAATCGATCCTGTATTCCCTAAAGAGGTTGGAGGAGCCGGGACGTCTGTGATCAATACGGTCGAAGGCCCCTCAACTCGAGCTGGTAGGGGAGAAGGAATGATCCTTGCTTGTACCAGGTCATCCCCTGGATCCTCTGCTATTTCCTCCTCCGCGGCCACGTCCACCACCGTTAGCGGAGAGGCAGGTTCTGTAGGTCCAGCACAACCAACAATCAGCTTGACACGAAGAAGATAAAGTTGAAGCAAAAAAATCTCCTCATTGGTAAGAAAGCGATGTAGCTTACCAGAGGTAAAGGGCAAAGGCTGAGGCTCAGCCAGAGTTGTATCAGCACCTCCCACCGCTTCCACAACTCCAGTGAGGTCAGCAATGGCGCCCGAACCATCTGCGTCTGTCTTTTTCGCCCCTGTTGCTCCGGGCAGAGACGTGATAATACAAACACCAGCTTGTGAGGATCCCACGACTCCATGGTCGGGACCCAAAAAGGAAACCGTATGGGCGATATTCGGGGATAAAAGGTTTGCTCCCTCCGATGCCTGTAAAGGAGAGTCATTAGATAACATCTCAAGGACAACATGGGGGCTTGCGGTGAAAGAACTTACCCCCATGTCGACTTCGGTACCACTACCCGTTTCCTCGATACCAAGCCTACGGAACCTAGCCGCAACTTGCTTCTGGTAACGAGGTCTATCAGCGACAAGGGGTTCAGGCCCGCTTCGTGTATATGGAGAACTCGACACAGGAGAAGGCACACGCATAGCCAAAGGACTTACAGAGGGTTGGAGGTCGTCAGAGTCATCATCCTCCTCCTCTGTGCCGTCAGAGTCAGAATCAGAAACTTTCTGCTTTCCCTTCTTCGTCCTCTTTCGGGAGTCCCTCAGCCGCTCCTCCAACTTCGTACCGACAATAAAACTGGTACGAGGATCAAAGTCGCTGGGAGGTGCATTCACAGATACGTGACGAAGGGCCGCCATATATGCAATATGCCTCGAAGCCTCGGCGTTAGGCAAAACAAAGCTGGCTTGGGTATGGATCGCTGAATAATAGTGCCAGGCCCGGATACCATCCAAGACCCTCCCTTCAAAACCCAGGCAGGGGTTAGGGCTATCCAAATATAATTGGCTATACCCAAATTGCCAAAAATACCGACTAGGTAGATATGGCTCTAGGTATGCAACATTACGGTTGCGGTAAACCAGATGGGAGGGACGGATATTCTGTAGCCAGCGCAATAGGCTTTCAAACAAAGTATGGGGCACAACAACACTATCAAGGTGAACGCGTCCCATCTCCTTCTCAGTAAAAGATGGGATTGACACGAAAAAAGAGTATTTATCCACCCGCGTAAGAGCGGCTCGGCAATCGAGAAAGCTGGTACGGTTCCAGGGCATGTCGCGATAGTGGTAGATGAAGGCATCGTCACTTGTCGCATTGCCTTCCGGACCAGGTCACATCAGAGAGGGGTAATGCATCAACAACCACACCATTAAATAATGATATGGCAGCTCGATTCCGTGGAAGGGTTTAATAAGATCACGAGCAATGACTTTCGACGCAAAAGTATGAAGACCCCTATGGACGCTGCATACCATAGCAGGAAGCAAAGCCAGCTTGCCTCCAAAGACCAGCTTTACTGTCGGAAGGATTAGGTTGCAGCTAATCCTCTCAATTGCGCCTGAACCCGTCGAGAGGACACAAACCCTCAACCATATCATCAGGTATCCGGCCAAGATGGCCTTAGCCGATAGAGGCTAAGTATCATGATAAAAATAGCTAAAAGGGTCGCTCAGGCTCCTAAATCTGTCACCATCAGCACGGGCCCTCTTAGTACTTTGCACCTGAGCACCCACCTGCTCCGGAGATTGGGGACTCTTAACAGCAACTCGACAGGACGCGCTAAGGTTAAAAAGATAGCCAATCCAAGCCATGATATGAGGAAGGTTCCTTTCTGAACTATCATCCTTCTTCTTGGATATTTGTTGACAGGTGCTATGATGACAGAGCAATTCCTGATATACGGCTAGGAATCCAGGATACTGCCATTCTAGTTTGAATTCTTTGTTTGTCGGGGTATACTCCTTATAAGATTCATCACCCCAAGGCAATCTGGACACACCATGCATCTCGTGAAGAGCAAGCCCCATCTCTCCACCTGGAGTGAAGAAGGTCCCCGTCTGGCAGTTGTACATTTCAAGCAATGCCATAAATAATTTTGGGTTCATAAATAAGCCATAGCAGGAGCCCCTAATAGCGTAATAGAGGCCAATCTGTCGTAGGATGCCCTTATACTTCGTCAGGATCCAAGAAGTCAGGTTAACCCATGGAGGGGAACGATGCTGCCAGTTCAGTAAGGACAATCTCCCTACAGGGTATGACCTTTTGCGAGCAATCTGATTCAAAAAGGTGTCAGCTTCAGAGAAAAATATATTGGGCTTCAGCTCGTTGATGAGACTGCCAGGGGCCATCCCAGTAACGGAGTAGCTCATTGATTCCTTTACTGCGACCACTGACCTCTTGGAGTTGTTAAAACGGATATGGCCTACAAAGATCCTGTGCTGATCCAGAGTTAGAGAGCTCGACATTTTCCTCTCAAAAGGTACCATATTGAAACCGGATAAGGGAAAGTGGCGCTCCATCAAGGGTATGTGAATTGCCTCCCCCTGAAAATAGAAGTCCCAACTCTCAAGAGTCTCTATGATGCTCGGATCTGAAACAGCTAGGGCGTCCCCGAATAAAAATATAGGCTTCGGATGAATGCCATTCAGTTGCCCGGAGTTCATCATGCTATATAAGAAAAAGAAAGACTGATTTCTGATCTCCCTCAGCCGATCTTCAGGTTGATTCCGGTTAATCTGAGTCGACACCTGTTCGACTATCTGGTCAAAATTTACACCCAACACAGATTGAGCGTATCCTATCAAGGGTTCCTCCGAGGGAGCTAAGGGCAAGTTCACTGCAAAAGATAGAGAAGAAGTAAAAGTTAGAAGTTTATCCTTTCAACCTAGCCAAAACAAGACCTATGCGGCATGAGACGCATGCGGTTAGGTCATATGCTCATGCGACACAGTCGGGGGACACTTAGGCCGCTCAAATAAAAAAAGGTGCTCATTCGGCTCAGTCATGAGACACTTATGCGGCTCAGTCACAAGGTGTTCATGCGATTCAGTAATGAGGTACTTATGCGGCTTGGACTCGAAGTGCTCCTGCGGCTCGAGATATGAAACACCCATGCGGCTCAATCAGGAGACACTTATGTGGCACAACTATACAGATCAGTTCTGGGTCATTTATAAAGCACTTATGCGACTCAGCTTATACGGCCCTATCTTACAGAACACATGTGGTCCAACTGAGATAGGGCACGCATCGACCAAACTTATTGCACAAAAAGCGATATAGCACGGGCCTGCACATAAAAACATACGAACTGGCCATCGTCTTCCTACCGTCCCTACCTTTGATGGGAGGGTGCACGTGGGAGTGAGTGTAAGAAGAGTTCGTCGCTCTTGACGGAGAAGCAATCCCCTTTCCTTTGGCCGCAGTTGACTTGGAAGCTTTGGGAGCCATTGAAGACAGAAAGACGAAGATGAATGAGAAGAAGGTAAAAGAGAAAATTTTCTCTTCAAAATCACTCCTATTTATAGAGTTTCCAGAAAGGGTACCGCTTCGATTCTCGAGATCATTAAAGATAATGATGACGTTTGGAGATTTTATCCCTAGTAACATTCAACTTTATCTCGAAAAAAGAACCCAAATCCGAAATCGAATCAAGAAAATTAAATGCAGCAGTGACAGCTGGCAGACTGATGGGATCTCCCTGCGGCTCAATATTTCCCTACGGCTCAAGATCTCTCTGCGGATTGAGACTTCCCTACGACTTAAGATCTCTGTGCAGTTCAAAAAGTTTCCTGCGAATGAAAGACTCCCTACGGCTTGACATATTTTCATGCTTCTTATTCAAAGTATTCCAAATTTGTAATTTAAAAACTTTGAAGGGGGTCTTGTAGAAGCATAAAAAATATGGGGTTCATGCGGATTACAAATTATCGCATAGCCAAACAGGTCCGCATGAAGGAAAGCCGCATGACTGTTCAATACATATGCGGCCCGTCGACAAACAGCTGTAGAAAGAATATGTACGGCCAAGAGGAGCAGTTCGACTGATAAAGCTGACAAGTCCTGGCAAAATATGACAGTTCTAACACTTCTACAAAAAAAAGATAGGACGTGAGACGTCGCCCAAAAGCATGGTTCGTACGCCTCAATGCGGCCAAAAGAGTGTCATCTAAGCCGCATGAACCTTATGCGGCTCAGATTTATGCAGCTCCAAAGTTTCCAAAACTCATACAGCCAAGAGTAACTGTGATCCAAGCCGCATGAGTCTCATGCGACCCCACATAATCGAAGACTGAGAAAACTATACGCAACAGGACACGTGACAATCTGACCAAGTCCTTAACTACCCAGATTTGCTGCAACAAAATCCCCACAAATCGATAGATGGTAGCCAAAGAGCGGGTCTTCGCGTGTTAATCAGCCACGTGGCCGCAAGCCATCTATGCGGCTCAACATACATTCTATTATAAATAGCAGGGTGCCACACCCCTGCAAAAGGCTGGCACGCTTCAAGAGAAAAGCAATTTCTTCACGAGCTAGAGACTGCATCGGATAGTCCACGGAGTAAGGCAGAGTTGATAGCACTTTCCCGAGCCTCCACCGTCACCCCCCAGAATCAAAACTAAACAATTATACTTAGATTGTTTCCTAGGATTTCTTTTCAGGCTTTCCTTTGTACAAGCGAGTTTGCAATCAATTTCAGTATTCTGTAATACCTGTCTTTGATTTTTTTATGGCAAACAGTTTGGATTTAAAATCACTATATGGGATGCCAATTATTATTAATGTTTTCATGTTCATGCATGCTTGCAGATTATTGATCGTTTTGACCATTGCTTGCTAATTTAGGAAGGGATTCTCTGAAAATCTTGGTCCAAGTAAACACTAGTGGGGAAAAGAGTGAGTAAATAGTAACCCTTTTTCTCTAAGCTTGTATCGATTACCAGCAGCTTGGAATCATAATCACTGTAAACTAATACCTTTTCCCCATTATGGATTACTATCATGTCTTGGTTTTTGACCTATTTGGTCCTTTTAGTCAATGTCTGAGTTACCAATAGACTCCAGTTCCAAAATACAAGTAATGATGTTGTTGATAAGATATTTTGTTTTAGAAGAATAATTGCAGTATGATTTTATATCCAAAGATACTTATTTACGATGCTTTCCCTTCTTTAAAACGTTATTAATGTATTGGTCTCTTATTTGATTTCAACAAATATGGCTGAAGATGATTAACATGTATGTCTACTTTTCAATCTGCGTAGAGGCCAATTTGCTCCAATTAAAATAATTTGATCCCATTAATGATGTTCTTGAACCATTGAACACATGAAACATAATCACCTGTAAAATGTATATTTGCTAATGTAGTCTACTTGTACACTTAAATATTTAATGTAAGTATTGTTTCGAGCCTCTTGATATTGCTGTTAGGAGAATGGTTCAATAGCCTTACATTCATTATGGGCAAAAGACTAAACTTGGTTGGGCTAATCTCTAATTCTAACAATTGCAATAGGCTTGTTGAAATTATCAATAAACATATTATTATGCTTTAAGCCTTTAGTTAATTTTCTTGTCAAATCAATACCATTGGAGCTACTTTGAGTCTTTCAGACAGTGTAGGAATTAATACATTGAAGGCATACACATGCAAGTACACAACAAAATAATATGGGGGCTTGCTTGGGGGCTGTGTGGGGGTGAATTTTTATGTTATGTCATAAAAATGAAGGAAGGCAGGCAGGCAGGCCCCAGGAAACAAAAATTGGTATGCATTTGAGAAACTTCACATTGTTAGGGTGATCATTCATCGCAGATGCATATCAAACTTAGTTTGACTTGACATATTTCAGTGATATAGGGCCAACAAGATGTAGGCGCAAGTCACAATATTATGTATCAAATACAGGCCAATTTAGTTTTGAAATCCATTCCAGATCCACTCAATATTCAAATTTACGTGTGCTGCAGAAGAATTTTGGCATTGTCGCTTGTGCTTGCAAAATTTTAACTTATGTATCATTCCTCTATTCCTTTTATCTGTATTTGTGAAGGAGCTTATTGGCATCAGTATAGGTAAGAGAGGCTCGGGTTTAGCCAAATGTGAAGTAGCAGCACTTGCTACTTGCCAATGCAATAGCATCAACAATTGGTTGCAGTGGCAATATACATGAGATGGAGGGAATTTGTATAGCATTTGTATAGAGGGGAATATATCATGTAGGCCATACAGCAACTGTAGCAGCGTATTTGCTGCTTAATTAGAGAAGTAGCAGCAAACTTACTACTTAAATACAGTAGTAGCAGCAGCAGGTTGCTGCTTGATAGTAGAAGTTATATTTATGAGAGGGCCACCTATTTATCTGTATACATTAAGGGGAGGTCACACATGCATCAGTCCTATATAGTGGAAAGCAGTGACAGTTAGGAGGGCCAAATAGCATATAAGTGAAGGCCATATGGCTGCAATGTAGGGAGAAAAACTTATATATAGTTTATAGTTTTGTTCTGATAATAGATGTTTTTAAGATAAAATGAAATGTTTAAATTTGGAACTGAAATATTTAATCATTCAAGTATATGAAACGCAATAAATGGAAATGAATTTTACCGAATTGATTCAAACATACTTGACAGCCATAAGCTAGAGGAAAATGGATGTAAATCAAGAAAAAAGATTGAAAGTTTAACGGGAAAAGGTTTCAAAATTAGGGTGAATGTTGGTTCATTTGTTATGCCACTTTTGTGAATGTTGGTTCAGTTTTAAAGCAAAAATGGTTGTGAATGTTGGTTCATTTTTTAATTATGATTCTGACTAAGTTTCATACAATTTTTTGAGGTTGGCATGGACATTTGTAATTTTTCCAATAGCCTGCAGTTATTGTTATTGTTATTAATTGTCATATGTCCAATTTAATACCTGTTATTATCCAGACATATCTAGGATACCTGTATGCATCTTTACCCATATTCATTTCCCGTACAGCAAACTGAACCGATATCTAATCATCGACGAGAAACTTTACATGATTGATAATTTAGCTAGCCTTCAGATTCTTTACATTTTTGATACCTGTTTGTGTTATAGTTTTTGTATGGCTAGCCTTCAGATTCTTGTCAAATGATTCAAATTGTCTCGAGTTCTTGTGTATGCAGCAATAAAGTCAAACTGTATTGACAAGTCTTTAATAGTGAGTTGAATATATATATATAAGAACATATAGGAAAGTATATTGATAATTTGTGTTCTTGCTCTCGCAGGAACTTGCTGAAAAATGAAGGTGCATGCATGCTGTGAATAGGGGAATACTGTGGATATGGGAGGGATGTGCTCCGATCTGGTTTGCTACTTTTTTGGTTTCATTTTGTATGGTTGGATTATGTTTTGTGGTGACAAGTGATGGATGTTTGTGGTTTGGATGTTTAAGTGGTATGGAAACAACAGATGTGGGATATGTGTACTTTCTGGTTGGATTATGTTGTGGTTGGACAAGTGAAGAATACATGTGGTGGGATGTGTATTGAAAGTTTTTGTTGTATGAACAACACAGTTTGTTAATATGAAGTTGTCACGACCCGCACCCGGATATACGGATACGGATACGTGGGCCACGTCCAGCCTACGCCGCAGTATCGGCGGTAGAACGCTGTCAAGTATACTATACTAACTACAACATCTAAGAATCCATAACTAGAAATGTACTCATGTCACATCACGAAAACTAAGGAAGATAAGACAAGAATTAATAGCAATATCACTAGAACAACTAGAATCTATAATGATCATAAGACAGAAAAATAAAGAAGGAACAACAAGACTAACTAAGATATCTACCAGGCAACTCATAGAGAAGAATAGTGGGAACCACCTCAGCTAGCATCAACATCTGTAATATTTTCATAACATATCCAGTCAGGAGCGGAACGAGTACAATACATCTCACGCAGTTCATATCATGTTGGGAAATGTAAAGCATGCATAGAGTAAGATACATGGACTGTAAAGAATATATGTAAAAATGAGAGAGATTTGATAACTGGAAATATCTATATATATGATAAGTAAGAACTGTAGGTAACCTGTGATTTAGAGCATGATATGGTTATATAAACGAGCTTAGGACATATACAAGATTTCACAAGATTTCACAAGAGTTTGTACAAGATGGGATTTTGATCACATAACCATTTCCTACTCACCCTCCCCAATCAATACACAAGGATCCAGTCAAGTTACGTTACTTTGTACAAGAGGTTTTTATCATGTTTGCTCACGTGATCATGAGAGTACAAGATTGCACAAGAGTATACATGAAAGCGGTGTACATGAAATACAAGATGTTCGTGAAAAGCACATGACAACTGTATCTGATGCACCCCGAGGGAGATAACATCGCATAACAAGATCCATATAGTACCAATCCGTGATAATGACGTGACAGCATCATGTAAAGTAATCTAAAGCAAGAATATAAGTCCTAACAAGCATGAAAAGATCAGAGAATGTACTCGCCTGCGGTCCTGAGCTGTTAAATGGGGTCGATGCTCAGAGTGATGCCACAGACCTAGAGATAAGATATATATAAGCTAATTAGGGTTCAACAGTGTTAGGCTTGATTCTATAGTATAAGCTACGTAATCTAGGTCAGACTCAGTCCACTAAGTCAAACTAGGCCACAATAAGTCAAACCAAGTCAAACTAGGTCAAACTGGGTCAATGGTTGACTTACAGTTGACATTTAGTCAACTGGTCAACTATGGTCAACTCTAGGTTAAACTAGGTCAAATGTTGACTCTACTTCGACGTTCAGTCAAGCAGTCAACTATGGTCAAACAGGGTCAAGACTAGTCTCTATAAACATCTACGGGGTCAACACATCAATTTCAGTGATTGTGAAATCACCGGAATCGATGGAACTCAAAATACCACAAAAGGAGAAGGATTATAATAATAGGGTAAAAACCTACAGATGTTGTCGGATGATAAAATAAATATCACCAACGTGTCCAGAATGGTCAAATCAGCTAGGATAGCCTGTCCAAAAGTCCAATTTGGACACAGGGACAAAACGGTAATTTCAGGCCAAAATGATGTCCGCCGTTGGACACACTTTGCACCGAAAAATGTGCCAAAATAAAAGTGCACAAAAACTAACAAATTATATGTCCACGAATCCAGAATGACGATACGAACCCAACGGTATATCCAGAATTGGATTCCGTTGACCCGATCTCAAATTGGTCCGATGACCAGGACATTGGAAACCGATTTGCACGGAAAAGCGTGTCGGAGCTAATGTCCTCAAAACTCAGCAAATTATATGTCAACGAGTCCAGAATGACGATACGAACTCAACGGTATATCCGGAATTGGATTTCGATGAGCCGGCGTCAAAAATTCCCGTTGACTCAGAAAGTGGGACCCGCTTTGCACCGAAATGCGTGCCAGGGCCCACGTTCTCCAAATCAAGCAAACTTTATATGAAAATATGCCAGAATGACGCCACGAGTCTACTGGTGGTGTCAGAAATTGAATCCGGAGTCCCGGGTTCAAAAATGGAATTTTACAAGTGCAATACTAAGAATTCGAACGGCCAACTTTGGCGTCGAATTCGACCGACCTAACAAGCTCAAACTGAAATGAAATCTAAAGGGGGCAGGAAGAGGGTTATACCAGCTGTGCACCGGAACTGGTGGCGCACAAAACGGAGCTGCGACGACGAAGATACGAACCCGCGAAGTTGGCGTCGCAAAACTGTCCAAAAACAATACAAATTAAAACGTCAACTTGGTGGCCGGTTTTGATGTATCAAACGACGAAATTAACGGATGAAATTTGACAGAGGCGAAGGGGTATATACCGAGATTGCGACGGAAGAAACGGATTGCCGATCCAACGGTCGGATTGCCCAGAAAATTGGCGCGAAGTTGCTGCCCCGAGACGCGAATTCTGAAATTTGAAATCGCGCGCGCGTCGACGGGATCCCGTGCAAAACGCACGAATCGGGTATTTCTCGCGCCGGGGAAGAGGGGATGCGCCACGGGGGCATGCCCGGGGGTGCGCCCGGCCAAGAGGGGGCCGGCCACGGCGGCCACCGCCGGCGGCGGCGGCGCTGCACCGCGCGGCCTGCCGGTGCACGCGCGCGGCTGTGCGCATGCTGCTGCTGCGGCTGCTGCAGCGCAGCGCGCGGCTGTGCGCGCGGCCAGGCGGCGACGGCGCGGCCAGGTCGGCGGCGGCTTTGGTTGAAGGTGCGGCGAGTGAGGAAGAGGAGTGGTGGTTCGGTGGGGGTGGTGTAGGTGATGGTGTGGGAATGGTGTTGATGATGGAGATGAAGAGTAGGAGGAGGAGGAGGAAGGAGGAGGAAGGAGGAGCTCGGCCAGGGTGGTGGCCGGCCATGGGGCTGGGCTCGGGTGAGTCCGAGTAGAGATGGTGGTGTTGGTGTGGGGAAGTTGATAGTGTTGAGTTGTGTGGGAAAATTTTAGAGTTGGAGAGAGAGAGGAGTAATAAGTGTGTGTATAATATATAAAGATGGAGAGAGAGAGAGATATTAATGAGAGAATAGAGGGAGGGGTTGGGGTGTTGCTTGTACAGCAGGGGTGCTGTGGTGTTGGGTACGGGAGAGAGAGAGAGAGGAGGTGATGTAAGAGGGTGTGGGTGAGAGTGAGAAAGATATATTATATAAATGTAGGTATATATATATAATGAAAGATAGAGAGATATTTAGAGGGAGAGATTATGAGAGGAAATAGAGAGGGGAGGTCGGCCACAATGGGAGAGGGGTGTGCTGGTGGATGGGAAGGGGTGTTTGTGTGGTGAGAGAAAGAGAGAGGGAGATATTATAATATATTATATATGTATATATATAAATATATACACACATATATAAGAGAGAGAAATAAAGATATTTATACAAAATAAACGTATTTTCTAATAGGGAAAAATGTTGACACATCAGTGGGATGTATGGGCTGTCATGGTAGGGTCCATGCCAAACTGGGTCGGACGTTGGGTCAAGTTTGGACAAAGTCGAAGCCAAGATTTAAATAAATTTATAATTTAAACTAATTAAAATCACGGATGGAATGGGAGCACAAGGGAGATCAAATCGGTGGCGCGCAAGTGGCACGTGCACAGTAGGCTCAAAACAGGCCAGGGCCATATATTGGGTCGACTGGATTGGATCAATGTCGGGTCCCGAAATTAAATTGGAAATTAAATCACAAATTACGGTAGACGATAAATTGGTCTAAATTGACCCGAAGTTGCGCGAATCAAATGGAGCACAAGGGAACAAGTTCGAGTGGGACACGAAATATCAATGTGAAGATAATCTCGTCTACTACAAACTACAAGAAGGAAGTTTCCAGAGACTGGCATCCCTGATGCTCTAGAATTCCAAGTCACGGTAAAGAGCATTAAATCAAATTTAATCAAATCGAAATTAATTATATAGAAATGAATTATTGAAAATAATTCATTAGAAAAATTCGAAAAATAATTCGGGAATTTCAGGGGGCTTACATCCTACCCACCTTATAGAAATTTCGTCCTCGAAATTAAGGTTGTAGTAGGGGTAAAACAAGATAGAAAGTTTTAGGCAATATTTTAGGCACGAGTTTGAGGCAAGATAAAATGTATAGTTATGATCGTTAAAATCACGGTCAAGGAAATCCCAAGTTGTCTTAGTCATGCCCAATCATCTAGGCACGACTAATCACAAGGAATTTGGATGTAATCAGGAAATGAAATCAGGGTCGAAAAGAGTTTAGACACGAGTGTCCAAAATCCAAACATGATCAAAATCAGAAGGCAATGCACGAGGGTTAATAACATTGAAATCCAACCACGATAAAGAAATTTGTCTCAACACGATCTAAGTTGATCAACCTTCGAGTAAATCAGAATTTGGGCAAGATGGAGAATAAGATCAACGAAG
This sequence comes from Iris pallida, assembly GCA_029216955.1. NCBI lineage: Eukaryota > Viridiplantae > Streptophyta > Magnoliopsida > Asparagales > Iridaceae > Iris > Iris pallida. Next base: position 7,250,568 of record JANAVB010004399.1, on the reverse strand, counting down.
GCTGGGCACGAGAATCCAAGGACGGAAATCCAGGTCCCAATGGAAATTGGAACTCATTCAAGTCTAGTCAGCAACTAAGACTCTTTGGCACGATAAACAAGACGACCAAAATTGATTGGTCATGGACAGAAGGGAATCAAAATCTTAACAGTATCGAAATTTAAGAAACAATTGAGATGTGAAAATTTCAAAATTTTCAGAGTTTTCAAGTGTAGATGACAGATGTAGATACGAGATAGTTGATTGGTGTAATCAAGACATAGCTAAACAAGACAAAGAAATGACGGTAAGAAAGAAAAATCATCATGCGATGGGAACGAAAACAATGATAGACAAGAAATAATGGTAGGAATTATCTTGCTCCATTGGTAAAAGAAGTAAATCAACTTAAGATATGACCTGATAACCATACACGTCTATCCAAAATCATGCTGCCAGAATTTTCGCCACGTCAGTAAACATAGCTGCAATAAACGATCGAGTCCATAACTAGGGTATACACCCTAAAATCATGTCATCTAGATTCCTTACCACGCCAACCGGTATGGCTGCAAGAGAATCTAAATTCCATAACTATGATAGTATATCCAAAATCAGGCTCCATGTCCCTGGCAAGCTAGCTAATATGACTGCGATAAATTCCAACTCCATAAGTAAAGTAGACATTTATCGTTCCCATCGTCTCCATCAATTATGTTTATCAGGATATCTTAACTCAATCCAGAGAAACTTATCTTCAACAAAATCAAAATCGAAGTCAACAACGAACATCAAGATTCAAAATTCAACAACGAATCAAGGATAATTAAATGAAAACTAGCTAAAACAGATTCCGAGGTAGAGTTTAGAAGAAAATTCTCAGGAGATGTCCAAAGGTACTATCTAGGTCAAGATAAAGGAAATCATTGGAATATAATCTAAAACAATCTCAACCTGATATGAGACTGGCAAATCATATTCTCGTCTCATCCTAGATGATATATAAGTTCAACTTATACCTTCCCTCTGGGGTCCACAAACTCATTCCAAGAAAGAATAAAGTTGATAACGGACAGATGTTTCAGAAATCAGGATGGACAGAACAAATGGAAAAAGTTTCGAAAAGTTCGAAATAAGATTCCCAGGGGTCATCCCTGGAATCTACCAAGAGTTCCTAATATGTGACTGAGTACAAAATTCCTAAAATATTCCATGACTCAACCTTAATCCTAGGGCAGGCTCGCAGTAGTACAGAAAAACTCAAGTACTACCACGACTTCGCATTAATTGCAAAGACAGACCTGCATGGGCCACCACTAAAAACGTGTCACGACCCGCACCCGGATATACGGATACGGATACGTGGGCCACGCCCAGCCTACGCCGCAGTATCGGCGGTAGAACGCTGTCAAGTATACTATACTAACTACAACATCTAAGAATCCATAACTAGAATTGTACTCATGTCACATCACGAAAACTAAGGAAGATAAGACAAGAATTAATAGCAATATCACTAGAACAACTAGAATCTATAATGATCATAAGACAGAAAAATAAAGAAGGAACAACAAGACTAACTAAGATATCTACCAGGCAACTCATAGAGAAGAATAGTGGGAACCACCTCAGCTAGCATCAACATCTGTAATATTTTCATAACATATCCAGTCAGGAACGGAACGAGTACAATACATCTCACGCAGTTCATATCATGTTGGAAAATGTAATGCATGCATAGAGTAAGATACATGGACTGTAAAGAATATATGTAAAAATGAGAGAGATTTGATAACTGGAAATATCTATATATATGATAAGTAAGAACTGTAGGTAACCTGTGATTTAGAGCATGATATGGTTATATAAACGGGCTTAGGACATATACAAGATTTCACAAGATTTCACAAGAGTTTGTACAAGATGGGATTTTGATCACATAACCATTTCCTACTCACCCTCCCCAATCAATACACAAGGATCCAGTCAAGTTACGTTACTTTGTACAAGAGGTTTTTATCATGTTTGCTCACGTGATCATGAGAGTACAAGATTGCACAAGAGTATACATGAAAGCGGTGTACATGAAATACAAGATGTTCGTGAAAAGCACATGACAACTGTATCTGATGCACCCCGAGGGAGATAACATCGCATAACAAGATCCATATAGTACCAATCCGTGATAATGACGTGACAGCATCATGTAAAGTAATCTAAAGCAAGAATATAAGTCCTAACAAGCATGAAAAGATCAGAGAATGTACTCGCCTGCGGTCCTGAGCTGTTAAATGGGATCGATGCTCAGAGTGATGCCACAGACCTAGAGATAAGATATATATAAGCTAATTAGGGTTCAACAGTGTTAGGCTTGATTCTATAGTATAAGCTACGTAATCTAGGTCAGACTCAGTCCACTAAGTCAAACTAGGCCATAATAAGTCAAACCAAGTCAAACTAGGTCAAACTGGGTCAATGGTTGACTTACAGTTGACATTTAGTCAACTGGTCAACTATGGTCAACTCTAGGTTAAACTAGGTCAAATGTTGACTCTACTTCGACGTTCAGTCAAGCAGTCAACTATGGTCAAACAGGGTCAAGGCTAGTCTCTATAAACATCTACGGGGTCAACACATCAATTTCAGTGATTGTGAAATCACCGGAATCGATGGAACTCAAAATACCACAAAAGGAGAAGGATTATAATAATAGGGTAAAAACCTACAGATGTTGTTGGATGATAAAATAAATATCACCAACGTGTCCAGAATGGTCAAATCAGCTTGGATAGCCTGTCCAAAAGTCCAATTTGGACACAGGGGCAAAACGGTAATTTCGGGCCAAAATGATGTCCGCCGTTGGACACACTTTGCACCGAAAAATGTGCCGAAATAAAAGTGCACAAAAACTAACAAATTATATGTCCACGAATCCAGAATGACGATACGAACCCAACGGTATATCCAGAATTGGATTCCGTTGACCCGATCTCAAATTGGTCCGATGACCAGGACATTGGAAACCGATTTGCACGGAAAAGCGTGTCAGAGCTAATGTCCTCAAAACTTAGCAAATTATATGTCAATGAGTCCAGAATGACGATACGAACTCAACGGTATATCCGGAATTGGATTTCGATGAGCCGGCGTCAAAAAGTCCCGTTGACTCAGAAAGTGGGATCCGCTTTGCACCGAAATGCGTGCCAGGGCCCACGTTCTCCAAATCAAGCAAACTTTATATGAAAACATGCCAGAACGACGCCACGAGTCTACTGGTGGTGTCAGAAATTGAATCCGGAGTCCCGGGTTCAAAAATAGAATTTTACAAGTGCAACACTAAGAATTCGAACGGCCAACTTTGGCGTCGAATTCGACCGACCTAACAAGCTCAAACTGAAATGAAATCTAAAGGGGGCAGGAAGAGGGTTATACCAGCTGTGCACCGGAACTGGTGGCGCACAAAACGGAGCTGCGACGACGAAGATACGAACCCGCGAAGTTGGCGTCGCAAAACTGTCCAAAAACAATACAAATTAAAACGTCAACTTGGTGGCCGGTTTTGATGTATCAAACGACGAAATTAACTGATGAAATTTGACAGAGGCGAAGGGGTATATACCGAGATTGCGACGGAAGAAACGGATTGCCGATCCAACGGTCGGATTGCCCAGAAAATCGGCGCGAAGTTGCTGCCCCGAGACGCGAATTCTGAAATTTGAAATCGCGCGCGCGTCGACGGGATCCCGTGCAAAACGCACGAATCGGGTATTTCTCGCGCCGGGGAAGAGGGGACGCGCCACGGGGGCATGCCCGGGGGTGCGCCCGGCTAAGAGGGGGCCGGCCACGGCGGCCACAGCCGGCGGCGGCGGCGCTGCACCGCGCGGCCTGCCGGTGCACGCGCGCGGCTGTGCGCATGCTGCTGCTGCGGCTGCTGCAGCGCAGCGCGCGGCTGTGCGCGCGGCCAGGCGGCGACGGCGCGGCCAGGTCGGCGGCGGCTTTGGTTGAAGGTGCGGCGAGTGAGGAAGAGGAGTGGTGGTTCGGTGGGGGTGGTGTAGGTGATGGTGTGGGAATGGTGTTGATGATGGAGATGAAGAGTAGGAGGAGGAGGAGGAAGGAGGAGGAAGGAGGAGCTCGGCCAGGGTGGTGGCCGGCCATGGGGCTGGGCTCGGGTGAGTCCGAGTAGAGATGGTGGTGTTGGTGTGGGGAAGTTGCTAGTATTGAGTTGTGTGGGAAAATTTTAGAGTTGGAGAGAGAGAGGAGTAATAAGTGTGTGTATAATATATAAAGATGGAGAGAGAGATATTAATGAGAGAATAGAGGGAGGGGTTGGGGTGTTGCTTGTACAGCAGGGGTGCTGTGGTGTTGGGTACGGGAGAGAGAGAGAGAGAGGAGGTGATGTAAGAGGGTGTGGGTGAGAGTGAGAAAGATATATTATATAAATGTAGGTATATATATATAATGAAAGATAGAGAGATATTTAGAGGGAGAGATTATGAGAGGAAATAGAGAGGGGGAGGTCGGCCACAATGGGAGAGGGGTGTGCTGGTGGATGGGAAGGGGTGTTTGTGTGGTGAGAGAAAGAGAGAGGGAGATATTATAATATATTATATATGTATATACATAAATATATACACACATATATAAGAGAGAGAAATAAAGATATTTATACAAAATAAACGTATTTTCTAAAAGGAAAAAATGCAGACACATCAGTGGGATGTATGGGCTGTCATGGTAGGGTCCATGCCAAACTGGGTCGGACGTTGGGTCAAGTTTGGACAAAGTCGAAGCCAAGATTTAAATAAATTTATAATTTAAACTAATTAAAATCACGGATGGAATGGGAGCACAAGGGAGATCAAATCGGTGGCGCGCAAGTGGCACGTGCACAGTAGGCTCAAAACAGGCCAGGGCCATATATTGGGTCGACTGGATTGGATCAATGTCGGGTCTCGAAATTAAATTGGAAATTAAATCACAAATTACGGCAGACGATAAATTGGTCTAAATTGACCCGAAGTTGCGCGAATCAAATGGAGCACAAGGGAACAAGTTCGAGTGGGACACGAAATATCAATGTGAAGATAATCTCGTCTACTACAAACTACAAGAAGGAAGTTTCCAGAGACTGGCATCCCTGATGCTCTAGAATTCCAAGTCACGGTAAAGAGCATTAAATCAAATTTAATCAAATCGAAATTAATTATATAGAAATGAATTATTGAAAATAATTCATTAGAAAAATTCGAAAAATAATTCGGGAATTTCAGGGGGATTACAGAAGTTTAGATTTTATAGTAATTTGATGTGTGTAGCTTCTGGATTGATATTATGTGTTTTTGATTAATATTATATATAATTTTTGATGGAATTTTGGCAAGCTTCTCTTGACGGTACTTTGGATAGCTTCTCTTGACGGTTGTCAAATGTCAATTTTAAATCAAATCATGCTGAATAATAGCCTGTGAATAAATGCTTTTCTTGACGACTAATAACCGTCATCTTGGACGGAATCAAGAAAAGTTTTTGCCTACATTGACGGTTTCTAAAAACTGCTATCTTGACGGCTAAAAACTGTCAAGAAAAGTACTTCATATGACGGCCAAAACCGTCAAGAAAAGCCCTCCCAGCGACCGTCAAGAAAGGGGGGGCCCTTTTCTTGACTCCGGCCTACTTGGCGGACCCGCAACCGTCAAGATACCCATTTCTTGACGGGGAATCACCGTCAAGAAAAACCTTTTTTCTTGTAGTGCCAACAATCACACAATTACTAAAATACCTTTATTTTTAAAAAGTGGTGGTTACAAATCTACCATCTTTAAAATAATTTTGTCCTCGAAATTAAAGGGGTCGTGCTCCTTCTAGGTCAAACCCCCAATAATCATAGTCTTAAGAAAACTTATCTAAATCATGCAGTTGGAAAGATATCATATAGGGTTATGGCAGGTAATATTAGTTTGAGGTCTCATCTAGCTATTATAGTCATACTAGATCAAAAGCAGTCATAAGGTATCAAATCATACAAACAATATGGTAGGGTACACTAATCATCAAGACAGGCTAAGGTATAGGCCAAGAACTCACCTCTACTAGGTTTGGTGGCTGGAACACTCTCCTAGAGATAGGCCTCGACTAGGGGCAGATGCAGTAGGACAATGTAGCATCCTGTGTCCATCTTACCCACAGAACAGGCACACTAGGGGCAGATGCAGTAGGACAATGTAGCATCCTGTGTCCATCTTACCCGCAGAACAGGCACAATCCTAGTCTCTTCCTACAATCCTTCCATACATGCCCAAGCTTCTTACATAAGATACAGGTAGGCACTCGCTCAACTGGCCTCTGTTGGACAGGAATCTGAACTGGATAGGCTGGTCTAGGCTGGAAGCCTGGGTACTTCTGAGGCTCTGGGTATATACTGCTCCTCGCCCTCTTGGGGCTAGGTTCTCCCTCGAATGCATGTAATCCCACAACAGTTGGATACTGAGACTTTCTCTCTCATAAGCTCAGCCTGAAGTCTCTATACCTCCCATACATCTTGAAGAAGTCTGTAAATCTGAGCCCTATCAGGAATGACATGGGATACCACTCCAGGAGGCAAAGGGAGGCCTCAGTCTTCGGCTGAACTACAGCCCTCTCCTGAAGGATAGGTAATGGCGAAAAACTCTCCGGTGAGGCTGCTAACACCTCCTGAGCAAGGGAAGGAGGAAGCACAATCTCGGTCTCATCCGGAACTGCAGTTATGCACTGGGGACAGGCTCTGGTCTTGGGTGCCATACTGAAAAAGATAAGGAAATAATAAATCATCAAGGCTGTAAGACCGGCTATCATCCTATATGAATACTGGTAATTATCAAAAACAACTGAGAATTAACTATATAGGGTTACTATTCCAAAAGATGATCAAAATCGAAAGTTAAAGCACAATTGGTAATAGCATTTGAAACCCAATCATGATATATATAAAAGAAAATTTAGACTCGACACGATCTAAGTTGATCAATTTCTGGTAAATCAAGATTTGGGTAAGATGGGGAACAAGGTCATCGAAGTCTGAGCACGAGCATCCAAGTATGGAGATCCAGGTCACAATTAAATTTAATTCAATTGAGTACGACCCAAGATATTAATATGATAAGAAAAAAATGACCAAAGTCGATTGGTCATGATCAAGGGAGTTAGGATTCAATGATATTGAAAAATTAAAGGATGATGTAAGGATATGGAAGTAAGTCAATTTCCTCCTTTTGATAGGAAAAACAAAAGACAAGGTTTCATAGGAAAGTCAAGTTAATCATCTCTCTCTGATACTATCAAGTTTATCTAGTCATCATTTGCCAATCATATATATATATATATATATATATATATATATATATATATATATATATATATATATATATATATATATATATATATATTCTTACAAGTCCCAATATGTAGATCAACCTTTATATGACTACCACCAAAATTATACTCTGCCGTCATGAAGATTTGACCTTGTCATGATCACCATAGGCTTAATTCCTAAATTCCAAAACATTTCTCATGAAGCATACCCTTCTTATTAGGAATCAACACTAACCACTTAATCATCATAATTCTAAATTCTTCCTCCTTGTCCTAAATTGGATCCGAAACCTCTAAATCAAGTTTATGAAATCCTTGAACTTGTTCAAATTATTCTCCTCGTGTTATTCAATCTAAAACCACTAGGCCTTACAAAACTTATTCTCCATTATAAAATCAACCTTCATATTTCCTTCAACGTACACCTTCAAATACTATTCTTCTTAAATTTAAATTTTCACAAAATCTCTAAATTTATATAACTCAAAATTTCATTGTTCTTTCTGTTCCTAGCCATTTTCTTACAATATCTGGTTCAATTTCGTATCATCATCGCATACAGTTAAAATCTCTTCTCCATTATTAATCCCTAAATTTATCATCATAGCCTTGTCTCAAGAAAATATCAAAGTTCTCAAAACTAAGTTGACCTCGAATATCCTCATCAGTTAGGAAATACATATATGAATTATTTATATCCAAAATATTTCTCTATGTGTGATCGTTTCTAATTGATAATATTGATCTCTTGATTTTATTCCCGATCCTTACCACATCTCTATCTCAAAATTCTATATCAAGGTCCATCATATTATATTCCTACCAAGATTTTCATATGATAACAAGTTACATCCTTTCCAAGCTAGATGATTTACGTTACTTTCTCGACCTTTTAAAGGTAAAAAGATATGGAGATTCAAAGGTTTCAAAGTATAGATGACAGAATTAGATACGAGATAGGTGATTGATGTAATTGGGACAGAGTTAACTAAGATAAGAAAAAATGGTAACACAAGAAAATAATAGCAAGAAGAAAATAATGATAAAATCTGTTCTTGCTCATCTGTTTAAAAGAAATGAACCAACTTAAAATATAATCTGATACCATACACGTCTTCCTGAAATCATATTGTCAGAATTTTGCCACGCCAGTAAGCATATCTGCAATAAACGATAGGGTCCGTAACTAAGGTATACACCCTGTAATCATGTTATCTAGAATTCTTACCACGCCATCCGGTATGGCTGCAAGAAAAATTAGATTCCATAACTAGAATAAGTATATCTAAATCATGCTCTACGTCCTTGTCATGCTAGCCAGTATGACTGCGATAAATTCTAACTCCACAAATAAAGTAGACATTTACCTTTCTGGCTTCCCTTATCAAGTGTGTTATCAGGTTATACCCTAAATTTCAAAAAATAAAATAAAAATAAAGATATATATATTTAAATACAAACTCAAAGTCAACAACTAACATCAAGATTCAAAATTCAACAATGAATCCATCAAAATCAAATTCAATAACAAGGGATAATGGGTGAATCAAATCAAGGGAAAAAGATTTCAAATCGAAGTTAAAATAAGATTCTCAAGGGTCGTCCCATAAACGTCTCAAGAAATTCTAACAGTGATTGAGTATCCTCTCATTCTAATACCGTACTTCCTATACTCTATAGCAGGCTCGTAGTAGTACAACTAAGTCATTATGCTACTACAATATCGCACAAATGCGAATCTTGACCTGCATGGGCCACCACTAAAAACGTCTCATGGCCCGTACCCAGTGTAAGGACACGAGAAGTGAGTACGTCCAGCCTATGCCACAGTATCGACGGTAGAACGCTGTTCTAGTCACCATCACAACTAACACTATATGATATAATCTCAAAATGGAGGACAAACACAGAAGGATACAATCTCAATCACAAACTAGAGGTAGATAATCAGCACGATGAAATAGATAAGAAATCCATAAAAGGGATACAACCAGAAGTGAAATAAGTCAATTGTTTAACAACATAAAATCTCAATACCTAAAATAAAATACATCTCCAAGACAACAAAAAATAATAAAAAAAAACTCTAGACCTCTACTCCAAGCTATACTAGTGCCCTCTAGGCTAGCTGTGATCCTCCAAGTTACCTGTAAAATTTTATCAATGGGTCCAATCAGGACAGGAACGAGCACAATACATCTCACACAGTTCATATCATGACAGGAAATGTCAAGCATGCTATAGAATAAGATACATGAAACGCTGTAAAAAATAAACATGAAGAGAAAGAGAGAATCTGATAAACAAAAGATATCTATATATGGTAATAGAGCACTGTAAGTGACTATATGATTTAGAGTATAAGATAGACATGTGAACGGTTTGATTTATACATGATTATACTACAGAATTTATATATGATTACACTACTTTGGGATTGTTCACATGACTACTTGTACTCTCCTGTACCCCAATCAATACACAAGGATCTATACAGGTTATGTTATTATACATGAAAGTTTTTACATAAAGCTCATGAGATCATGAGAGTACATGAGAGCACATGAGTGTACATAAATAATAATAGTCCATGAAATACATGATGTTCGTGAAAAGCACATGACATGATGTATTCGATGCACCCGAGAGGGATAACATCTCATGTAAAGATCTATATAGTACTAATCCGTGATAACATTGTGTCAGCATCAAGTAAAGTAGTATATAACAAGAATATAATTCCTAGCAAGTATGAAACGGTCAGAGAATGTACTCGCCTGATATCCCTAATGTCTAATTAGAATATGAGTCCGAACTCGGAGTATCTGAGTCATATTTAGAGCAACCAAAGGTTACAAAGTATCCAAAATAAAATAAGAGTAATCTACAATGCATTCTAAATGATTCTAGGTCCTTCTAGGTCAAAGTCGACCCTTGGTCAACTCTGGTCAACCCTGGTCAAACTAGGTCAAGCCTAAGTCAAATAGGCCATTATCCCAAATTTAGGTCAAACTTAAGTTATCTAGTTATTTCAAGTCTGTTTGAGTCAATTTAGACCAAGTTTGATCCAAAGTTGACTTTTGTCAACTTGGTCAACTTGCTAGTCAACTATGCCAAGTTAGGCCCATTGGGTCATTTCTAAACTAACTCACTAACATCCTATAGCAACAATAATATATATATACATATACATTCAAAAATATATATATTAGGATATGTGTATATATATATATATATATATATTTTTATTTTTTATTTTAGGATATATATATATATATATATATATATATATATATATATATATATATATATATATATATATATATATTTAAGGAACTAATTTATTGAATAGGAGGAAGTGCTCACAAGGAGCTAAACAAACAAGGGCCGGGCTAACCACACAAAAGGCCCAGAAACACAACGGGTACAGGGACATTGACAGAGCCCACAGGCGGGCAACTGCCGGTCCACGCCCGCACCCGGGAAAACAATATTAGAAAAAAAACTAAAGAGGGGGGGGGCACGTGGCCCTCCGGAGCGGGTCCCGGGGGGGGCACATGGCCCGCAAAGGCTGGTCCCGAGGGGGGGGGCACGTGGCCCGTGAGAGACTGGAGGGGGGCCCCGAGGACATGAAGGGACAGCGGGCGCGGGGACCGAGGGGGCGCCACGGGGCGTCCCACGACGCCGGGAGACGCGCAGGGCGGCGCCGCGGCGGCTGCGGGAGGCGACCACACGCTGCCGGGAACGCGCCACCGGGGGCGTGGGGGATGGGCGAAGGGAGCCACGGCACGGAGAGGAGGGCCACCAGGAGAAGGGCGGTGGACGATCCGCCAGGAGGGACGCTCAGGCAGAAGGCAAGGGAAGTCGGAGGGAGCCGAGCGAGGCGAAGAGGCTACCGGAGGAGGGCGCGGGAGGCCGTCGGGGAACCTCGAAGCCGGAGAGAGGCTGGAAAGAGGAGCCGCTGGAGGCGGCGAGAGCCTCTGGAGGCGGCCTTGAGGGACCGGAGGCCGGGGAGCGCTAGGCCCGACGGTGGGGAGGAAGACGACCACAGGGGCACCACGACGAGGTGGCGGGGATGCCAGGGCCGTCGGAGGGAGAGGGGGCCCCTTGGGAGGCCGCCGGAGAGGAAGACCCCATGGCGAGGAAGTACGCCGCCCACTGCGCCGTCAGGGAGGAGCCGAGGTCGCTGGAGGAGGGCCATAGGGCCGTGGACGGGGAAACGGCCAGCGGGGCGACCTGCTGGGCGGGGACCCAGTGCCACCGTAAGGTGGATGGGTCCTGCCAGTAGGCCCCCGTCGACCCGGAGGAGGGAGACGAGGAGGCGGGCACGGAGGGCATAGGCGCCGAATCCTGGGGCGGAGACTCCGAGGGGGCGGAAGCTGACGAAGGATCGAGCGTCGGGAGGGGGACCTCAGCTACGGCGGGGGGAGGCACGGAGAGGGAGCCCGCGGCCGAGGCGGGAGGGAGCGCGGCGGGAGGAATGACCGGAAGAGTGACAGCGGCCGGGGAGGCGCGCGCCAGGGGAGGGGGATCCGGAGGAGGAGGGCCAGGCGGGGCGGAACTGAGAGCTGGAGGAGGGGGATGGACCGAGGCTGAAGCGGCCGGAGGGTCGGAGGGAGGCCGCGCCGAGGGGGGGCGGAGGGGACAACAACCGAGGCGGCCGGTGGCAGAGACCCCGAGAGACGCGGCGGAGAGGGGGTGCCGGAGACGGAAGCAGCGAGCGGGAGGAGCGGCGCACCGGCTGGAACGTTGGCCGGAGGCGCCGAGGAGGCAGAAGGATGGACCGTGCGCAAGGCGGCGAGGGAACCCGGCGGGGGGCCAAGGATGGAGGGGGCCGGGGAAGCAACCAGGCGCCGAGGACGGCGCCGCCGACGACGCCCGGAGCGGCGGCTGTGGCGAGGCCGGGAGAGGAAGGAGGCGGGCCTGCCGCAAGTCGGGCAGGCACAAGACTCGGGGGGGCTCCGCAGGAGAGGCGGCCGGGGGTGGCCAGGCCGACCGAGGAGAAAGGGGGGGCCGAGGGCGGGGACCTCGCTGCGGCCAGAGGACCGCCGGGGGGCGGCCGGCCACGGACTGGGGGTGTGTAACTCCCAAAAATCGTATTTGGTAAATTTTAAGATTTTTCTAATTTAAATATTGTTTCTTACAGAAATTCCTAATTTCGATTGAATATATTGAGTAATAGGAATTTCTTCTATTATTATACTAATTCTCTTGAAGTCCTAAATAATTTGATTTGTTCTTTGAATTGTTAAGAAATATTTGCTAATAATTATTTTCGTAATTAATAATGGTGGCAGCTATAATTTTATTGACCAAATTGGTTACTAAGTAATTATTTAATAACTATTCCTGTTATCAATAATTATGTAAATTGTTGTGAGTAACTAGTTGTTTGAATATTGAAAAAAACCTGCTGAAATTGGATGTCTGTTCTTTTCAAAAACTACTGAAGAAAATATTTGATTTCTGAAATTAGTTTCAATCCTGTTGGAAAAATTGAATTTGAAATCTATTTGAAAATCCCTTTGGAAATCTGTTGGAGCCTTTTTATTTAAAAATCTGTTTTCCTTTAAAACTATTTGAATGTTGGAGGGAACAATTGGTTTGGAAAGTTGTTTTGAAATTAATTTAAATTTTAAAATCCTGTTATTGTTATTCTGTTACTAACCTATTCTAAATGCCCTCAGATCTACAACTAATTACCCCACTGCCATTGTCCAGACCCCCAGATCTACTCCTAATTACAGCTATGCCACACATTATTTTACTGTATATTTACACGATTTCCAATACACTGACACACACAGTACACACCCTCTCTCTCACTGACACGTCACCTTACCTCTCTCTCTCTACATTTCTCTCTCCTCTCTGGAGGAGGCCGAGCCCCGCCGGAGCGCTACCGCCGCTGCTCTGACCGCCTCGAAGCTGGAGCGCGCCACCGCCGTCTCGATCCGTGCGTCACCGCCATCATCGTACCGCCGCCTCGTAGACAGTGCTGCTCCTCGAGCAGTGAGCCATCTCGAAGACCCCGCCACTCCAACGAGCTGCAGAGCGCCGACGTTCGATTTTTGCACCGACCCTTCGAGAAGTGCGCCGAGCCATCGCCATCAGTGGAGCGTCGCCTCGATCCTCACGCCGACCTTCCCAGAGTTCGCCGAGCCAGCACCGTAGCCGTTGCTTTGTAGCCGAGCCGACCGGAGGACGAAGCTGCCGGAGCTCCGCCTCGCCAGGATCGCGTGGATCGACTTCCCCACCACGGCTGGTGAGCGTTCATCATCTTCTCGAAACCCCCTTCTTTTCCTGTTGTAGAATCAGGGTTTCTGGTTAGGGTTAGGGTTTCCTGAGTGTAGATGGGAATGGGGGGATGATCGGCTGGAGTGAAACCTAGGGTTCTATGGACTGTGAAGGAGACGACCTAGACTTAGGGTTTCTAACCCAGGCGGCCATGGAAGAGGCTAGGTGAGAGCAGAGTGATGAAGAACTTTAGTGTTTTCCTAAACCGAGCCGGAGAAGAGGGTGGAGTCGGCCAGATCTAGGGTTTTGCTGGGTTATAGAGGAAGAAGAAGAGGATAGACTAGGGTTTCCGAGCTTGAAGTCGAAGCAGCCGGAGGAGAACGAGTTCGACCTAGGGTTCAGGCGAAGGAAGCTGTGGCCATGGTGGAGAATGAACCTAGGCTGGGGTTCCTAGCTATGGGGAAGAAGACGAAGGGAGGAAGAAGAAGCTGTGAGAGACGAAGAGGAGATGGCATTGGGGTTTACTCGGAGAAGGAGGAGACGGAAGCCTCGCCTGAAACGACGAGATGCTCGCCGGAGAAGTCGAGGCTTCGTCGGAGAAGACGAAGAGTTGGGGCGGACTTCGACAGTATTCTCGAACGTTCTGTTCGCTGAGTGAAGAGTGTGAGAGGAGAGAGAAAGGTTGTAGATATTTAGTAGTCTGTGGGCCGGGTTATGGACCGAGTTGAGTGGGCTGGGTTTGGGCTGTTTGGTGTTAAAAGAAATTATTAGGTTTTAATTATAAATTAGCGAGATTAGGCTGGGTTTTAGGGCCAGGTTATGGGCCAGGAGTCGGGCTGTAAGCATTGGGCTGTTCTATTTTTTTTTTAAGATAAATTAAGTTTTAAAAGATGGGTTATGTTAGGTTGTGGGCTGGATTAATGCATTTTTATTAGTATGAATTGATAACTAATTAATTGGTATCTAATTAGTTAATCTTGTTATTAGCTAATTAGCATAATATTAGTAATTAATCCATATTATTTTTATTGCTATAATAACAATGTTTACTTATAAGGTTTTTACTAAATATAGTTAAAAGATAAATTCAAACTATGGTATATGTATTTTCTAAAAATATTAATTGCTAGTCTTATAAATATTTTCTAGCTACTTGGTCATACTACTATATGTTTCTAATCAACTAGTTAACCTTAATTAGCTTGTCATTAATTCAAACCCTAATAACTTGTACAAATATTACCAGGTGATTGACAACCATGCAGTACTACTCTCGTGCAACCAAACCGAGGCAAGTACACTGACTTGACTTGTACCTTGTTTTCTGTCTTACCTTCATGTGCCATGTTCTCATATCGGACACGAATTATACACGATTGTCTTGTTCCATTGTTCATTGCTTGTGTGTCATTGTTCATTGCGGGATTGGGGGAAATATTTGCTTTTGTGTGACCACACCCAATATAGCATTGAAGATAGCCTAATCGTACACATCACGTACGATGAAGCCGTACCATGTAGAATTGATTCATTGATTGATTGATTGATTGTTCCTAAGCCGGTCACACATTAGTTTTAATATTTCAAAATTGTCACAATTGCATCATTGATTGTCATGATTGATTGCCTTGTATATTGATAGCCGTGTTCATTGTCTAGCATCTTGATTGTCATCCTTTACCTGCAGTTTTACATTTCATTTCTAGTACCACAGTTCAGTTTCATTTCATGTTCTAGTTTCTGGTATTTCTGTTTCACCTTGTACTCTGGATCACAGACTACATTGTATATTGTCTAGTCAGGGTTGTACTTTGCTCTTTTCCTGATAGGATCGTTGCAGGTGAGTGGGAGATTACATGGAGCTGGTGATTGCTTGGATATTGCAGCTTTTTATTTATTTCAGTTATTTTTCTGGAGATTGTATCTTAGAGTTTCATTTATTGTATATTATTTCGTTGGACAGGATTTGTCTCCGGCTGAGTTTGTATTTTAAAACACTTGATGGATATTGGTGATTTTTGGGAACGTTATAAAAGCTGTGATTTGGTTTACATTACATTGTGACTATGAGTTTTCCTTAGTATTGTACAGCTTACTTCGTCGTGTCCAACGACGAAGGCTGGGCGTGTCCGACTCGTATTCGATTATTCGGGAGCGGGTCGTGACATGTTTTTAGTGGTAGCCCATGCAGGTCTGTCCTAATGACACTTAGGTAAATAAGTGTTATTGGGGGACCAGCGAAAGCTAAGGAAAACTCATCACAGCATAGGAACCGCGGGAAAATGGTTTATGGTTTATAAATATGGTTTATGAAAATGGTTTACTGTTTATAAAAATGGTTTATGATTTATGATTAACGGTTTATGGTTTATGGTTATTGATATTTGAAATTTTTTGAAAATTTGATTTACTTATGATTTTAGGATAGTTTATGATTTTTATAGGATATAGCAATCAACAGTTTATTTTTTTTTGCAGGACGGTCGCCACGACGAGCGCTGGGACCAGTGAGCAGCCTGCACCCAGTGCACAGGAGCAGCTTGCACCGCATCCGCCTCAGCCGATTCCACCGACGATGATGTTCGATGGCACGCAAGTGATGGCTATGTTCCAACAATTCATGGAGGCCCAGAATCAACAGGCTACACACTTCAGAGAGACTCAGAGTCAGCAGGCCGCACAGTTCAGAGAGACCGTCATCGACGCACTCAGGACCAGAGAGCCAGCTCCGCCAGCACCGCCAGCACCGCCGGCACTAGCAGCGCCGAAGCCAGGAACTGCCAAGGAATATCAGTTCCTCAGCCCGATGGGATTTCTGGGGCGATGAGGGAATAGTCTACGCAGACGAATGGCTGGAGAATGCTGAACGATCATTGAAGATGGCGAGGATTCCGGATGATTTGAAGGTCGAAGTTGCGAGCATGCGACTATTCGACATCGCTAGGGCCTGGTACCGGGAGGAGCCCCAGTTAGCAGAGCCCGGAGTTTCCTGGAAGGACTTCAAGCTGCTGTTCCAGGAAAAGTTCTTCCCGGATGTGGAGCGGGATGAGCTTAGGATGCAATTTGAAGCATTGAAGCAAGGGAATATGTCAGTGGCCCAGTATACATCCGAGTTCACCCGACTCAGCAGGTTCGCAGAGAACCTAGTCAGCTCGCCGAAGGACAGGGCTTGGATGTTCAAGAAGGGTCTCACCAGGGAGCTGCGACATGCAGTAGCTATTAGTCAGGCCACTACATATGCGAGCATTCTTAAAGTTGTTCAGGGAGTGGAGAAGGAGATGGACCCGAAGCTCAAGCGGGACCGAGACATTGGCGCCAGCAGTTCTCAGGGTCCACCGAAGCGGACCGACACCCAGCACAGGCCACCTCAGCATCAGCACCATGTTCGAGCACCGACATCGCCGAGGCAGCAGAGGCAGACCCAGACCCCGGTGTACCTTTCTTGCGCATACTGCAAGAGATCGGGACACCGTGGCGAGGAATGCCGCAAGAAGTTAGGACAATGCTTGATTTGTGGATCTGCCACTCATCAAGTGAAGGATTATCCTGCGGCTTTCACTCGTCAGGAGCCAGCACCAGAGTAGCAGCAGGAGGACCCAGTTTATGATGATCAGTAGTAGCTGCAGGAGCGCAGCTGAGTGGACCGTTATCTTTTTACTTGCTTGTAGTAGTTGTATATTTTTATATTGCCTATTTTGAGGCTTGTCTTGAGTTTTCTTGCATTTACAGTCTTTCTATTGTCTAGTGACTACTTGTTAGTCCTTATTATTTTACTACATAATAAATCATTTAGTTCTCTGGTTGCCTTTAATAAATTTTGATTGAATTTTTGTATATTGCAAAACCCTTGAAATTTCGAGGACGAAATTTTTGTAAGGGGGATAGATTTGTAACTCCCAAAAATCGTATTTGGTAAATTTTAAGATTTTTCTAATTTAAATATTGTTTCTTACAGAAATTCCTAATTTCGATTAAATATATTGAGTAATAGGAATTTCTTCTATTATTATACTAATTCTCTTGAAGTCCTAAATAATTTGATTTGTTCTTTGAATTGTTAAGAAAGATTTGCTAATAATTATTTTCGTAATTAATAATGGTGGCAGCTATAATTTTATTGACCAAATTGGTTACTAAGTAATTATTTAATAACTATTCCTGTTATCAATAATTATGTAAATTGTTGTGAGTAACTAGTTGTTTGAATATTGAAAAAAACCTGCTGAAATTGGATGTCTGTTCTTTTCAAAAACTACTGAAGAAAATATTTGATTTCTGAAATTAGTTTCAATCCTGTTGGAAAAATTGAATTTGAAATCTATTTGAAAATCCCTTTGGAAATCTGTTGGAGCCTTTTTATTTGAAAATCTGTTTTCCTTTAAAACTATTTGAATGTTGGAGGGAACAATTGGTTTGGAAAGTTGTTTTGAAATTAATTTAAATTTTAAAATCCTGTTATTGTTATTCTGTTACTAACCTATTCTAAATGCCCTCAGATCTACAACTAATTACCCCACTGCCATTGTCCAGACCCCCAGATCTACTCCTAATTACAGCTATGCCACACATTATTTTACTACATATTTACACGATTTCCAATACACTGACACACACAGTACACACCCTCTCTCTCACTGACACGTCACCTCACCTCTCTCTCTCTACATTTCTCTCTCCTCTCTGGAGGAGGCCGAGCCCCGCCGGAGCGCTACCGCCGCTGCTCTGACCGCCTCGAAGCTGGAGCGCGCCACCGCCGCCTCGATCCGCACATCACCGCCATCATCGCACCGCCGCCTCGTAGACAGTGCTGCTCCTCGAGCAGTGAGCCATCTCGAAGACCCTGCCACTCCAACGAGCTGCAGAGCGCCGACGTTCGATTTTCTCGCCGACCCTTCGAGAAGTGCGCCGAGCCATCGCCATCAGTGGAGCGTCGCCTCGATCCTCACGCCAACCTTCCCAGAGTTCGCCGAGCCAGCACCATAGCCGTTGCTTTGTAGCCGAGCCGACCGAAGGACGAAGCTGCCGGAGCTCCGCCTCGCCAGGATCGCGTGGATCGACTTCCCCACCACGGCTGGTGAGCGTTCATCATCTTCTCGAAACCCCCTTCTTTTCCTGTTGTAGAATCAGGGTTTCTGGTTAGGGTTAGGGTTTCCTGAGTGTAGATGGGAATGGGGGGATGATCGGCTGGAGTGAAACCTAGGGTTCTATGGACTGTGAAGGAGACGACCTAGACTTAGGGTTTCTAACCCAGGCGGCCATGGAAGAGGCTAGGTGAGAGCAGAGTGATGAAAAACTTTAGTGTTTTCCTAAACCGAGCCGGAGAAGAGGGTGGAGTCGGCCAGATCTAGGGTTTTGCTGGGTTGTAGAGGAAGAAGAAGAGGATAGACTAGGGTTTCCGAGCTTGAAGTCGAAGCAGCCGGAGGAGAACGAGTTCGACCTAGGGTTCAGGCGAAGGAAGCTGTGGCCATGGTGGAGAATGAACCTAGGCTGGGGTTCCTAGCTATGGGGAAGAAGACGAAGGGAAGAAGAAGAAGCTGTGAGAGACGAAGAGGAGATGGCGTTGGGGTTTACTCGGAGAAGGAGGAGACGGAAGCCTCGCCTGAAACGATGAGATGCTCGCCGGAGAAGTCGAGGCTTCGTCGGAGAAGACGAAGAGTTGGGGCGGACTTCGACAGTATTCTCGAACGTTCTGTTCGCTGAGTGAAGAGTGTGAGAGGAGAGAGAAAGGTTGTAGATATTTAGTAGTCTGTGGGCCGGGTTATGGACCGAGTTGAGTGGGCTGGGTTTGGGCTGTTTGGTGTTAAAAGAAATTATTAGGTTTTAATTATAAATTAGAGAGATTGGGCTGGGTTTTAGGGCCAGGTTATGGGCCAGGAGTCGGGCTGTAAGCATTGGGCTGTTCTATTTTTTTTTAAGATAAATTAAGTTTTAAAAGATGGGTTATGTTAGGTTGTGGGCTGGATTAATGCATTTTTATTAGTATGAATAGTTGATAACTAATTAATTGGTATCTAATTAGTTAATCTTGTTATTAGCTAATTAGCATAATATTAGTAATTAATCCATATTATTTTTATTGCTATAATAACAATGTTTACTTATAAGGTTTTTACTAAATATAGTTAAAAGATAAATTCAAACTATGGTATATGTATTTTCTAAAAATATTAATTGCTAGTCTTATAAATATTTTCTAGCTACTTGGTCATACTACTATATGTTTCTAATCAACTAGTTAACCTTAATTAGCTTGTCATTAATTCAAACCCTAATAACTTGTACAAATATTACCAGGTGATTGACAACCATGCAGTACTACTCTCGTGCAACCAAACCGAGGCAAGTACACTCACTTGACTTGTACCTTGTTTTCTGTCTTACCTTCATGTGCCATGTTCTCATATCGGACACGAATTATACACGATTGTCTTGTTCCATTGTTCATTACTTGTGTGTCATTGTTCATTGCGGGATTGGGGGAAATATTAGCTTTTGTGTGACCACACCCAATATAGCATTGAAGATAGCCTAATCGTACACATCACGTACGATGAAGCCGTACCATGTAGAATTGACTCATTGATTGATTGATTGATTGTTCCTAAGCCGGTCACACATTAGTTTTAATATGTCAAAATTGTCACAATTGCATCATTGATTGTCGTGATTGATTGCCTTGTACATTGATAGCCGTGTTCATTGTCTAGCATCTTGATTGTCATCCTTTACCTGCAGTTTTACATTTTATTTCTGGTACCACAGTTCAGTTTTATTTCATGTTCTAGTTTCTGGTATTTCTGTTTCACCTTGTACTCTGGATCACAGACTACATTGTATATTGTCTAGTCAGTGTTGTACTTTGCTCTTTTCCTGATAGGATCGTTGCAGGTGAGTGGGAGATTACATGGAGCTGGTGATTGCTTGGATATTGCAGCTTTTTATTTATTTCAGTTATTTTTCTGGAGATTGTATCTTAGAGTTTCATTTATTGTATATTATTTCATTGGACCGGATTTGTCTCCGGCTGAGTTTGTATTTTAAAACACTTGATGGATATTGGTGATTTCTGGGAACGTTATAAAAGCTGTGATTTGGTTTACATTACATTATGACTTTGAGTTTTTCTTAGTATTGTACAGCTTACTTCGTCGTGTCCAACGACGAAGGCTGGGCGTGTCCGACTCGTATCCGATTATTCGGGAGCGGGTCGTGACAGGGTGGGGAAGGGACTCACGAGGAAGGCTCCTTCCTGGGGAAGCCACCACCAAGCCCCCATCTCGAATATATATATATATATATATATATATATATATATATATATATATATATATATATATATATATATATATATATATATATATATATATATAACACAAAGGAAGAAGAAAACATGTGTGTGTGTGTACTACTGTTGTGTTGTGAGGTGCTGTTGGTATGGGCTAAAACTGAGAACAACTTATATATATATATATATATATATATATATATATATATATATATATATATATATATATATATATATAAAGAGAAGGAAAAAGGGTTGTGTGTGTTTGTGTGTGCTGTGTGTGTGTGTTTGGGTGCTGTCGAGGCTGCCCCAACCATGCCATACACAACAGAAACCACAAACCATATCCAAATATATAAGCCTATATATATACTAAAACTATATATATATATATATATATATATATATATATATATATATATATATATATATATATATATATATATATATATATATATATATATATAAACAAAAGGAAAAACTATATAACATTTAGATTTTATATGAATGAAAGTAAACCATTAGTCTAACAACAAAATCAACTCATAATCAAAACTAAACCTACTGTCCAAACTCAGAATCTGAGTTTAATCTCAGAAATTTGATTTCAACCTAAAAATCAATTCAAAAACGAATCCAACCGAATTCAAAATCCAACTCGACACCCGAAATCCAAAATACACAACTAGAACTCGTGAAACTCGACAAACACTGAGGTATACACGTGTGTGTCATGCTTGGGTACTCACAGGGTCGAATCTGTGTCCGTATTATGTCCAATCAGTGTGTATCGCACGGGCACGTACGCGCGTGTATAGACAAGTGCTCGTGGGCACGTGCCGCACTCAATAGAATGCCACATGCAACAAAAGTAGCCTCATGCTCGTACACGTAGCTAAGTAGGGTCTAAGTCTAGGTGTGCACCACCTTGACACGTGTCCACGTGGTGTCCACGCGTTGCACGATACGGGTATCGGGAAAAGCTGTGCGCGTGTGCACAGTATCAGTCGAATCAGTGCAGACTCAATAAATTTGCGCATACTCAACAAAATCTCGTGAAATGTCAAAATCTCGTAAATTTACTCATGTTTAAAGGGGTTTACCTATTGAGAGTCAATATCTCAATGAAACGAGCCTCCAAATGCGTCGATGCCGATTTTCTCTCGTCCAAAGCCTCCGATTTCTTGCTAGCAAGTCTCCAACAAATTCCTCTCCTTCCAAGGATCACAACACAATTCATTTGGTTGGATTTGGATGAGATTTGATAAAAATAGGCTATTGGAAGGGGATGGCAATTTCTAGGATTTTGCAAATAGGTGGCTACTAATCATATGCACATAAAGAGAGGGGGCTGCTGTTTGGGCGGCCAAGGGGGCTTGCTAGGGTTAGGTTAGGGTTTAGGATGGGCCATAACTCATCTAGAGTTTAACAAAAGCCCATTAGCAAAAAGGCCAATATGCTACATGCTAAAATAGCCTAAAAATGCATAAAGTGGTTTCCTAATTATGACTAATGCTCCAAATTGAATTCTAATTAGACTAATAAGTCTCTAATCACATGGTTAGTCTTCTAATCAAGGTTAACTAAGGTTAAGCCATCTGATAATACCAAAACCACTAATAAAAACTAAAACACCAATCTATTTAATAATAAAATAATCAAAAATACCAAAAATCACACAATTACTAAAATACCCTTATTTTGAAAAAGTGGTGGTTACAACTGTGCACAGATGTGATTCCTTAGGGTTAGCCTGAAAATGTGCACACAAGCAAACACTAAACATTATATCATGACGACTAGCAGATAAGTAAAGTAAACTAGCAATCATACATCGATACTTACGTATGTCGACTGGTTTGTCTTGTTCATCAATATCAAGCTTAGTCGAAGTTGCCATGGGAGTGCCAAGTAGTTTGAATGCTTCCAGATCGAACTTTTTTAATAAGTCTTTTGTGTACTTGGCTTGATTAATGAATGTCCCATTGATGGTTTGTTTGATTTACAGTCCGAGAAAGAATTTCAGTTCTCCCATCATGCTCATCTCAAACTCATTCTGCATATACTTTGAAAATTCTTGATAGAGAGATTCATCAGTAGATCCAAAAATGATATCATCTACATAAATTTGAATTAAAAGAAGATTGTCATTAAAAGATTTTATAAACAGTGTAGTATCAACCTTCCCTTTTGTAAAACCGTTGTCAAGTAGAAAAGAGCTTAAACGATCTTACCAAGCACGAGGGGCTTGTTTCAAATCGTATAAGGCTTTCTTCAACTTGAAAACATAATCAAAATTTTTGAAATAGGTAAAACCTGGAGGTTGAGCTACATAAACTTCTTCTTTTATGAAACTGTTCAAAAATACACCTTTGACATCTATTTGAAATAATTTAAAGTTATGAAAACATGCAAATGCACATAACATGCGAATGAATTCTAATCTCGCGACTGGGGCATAGGTTTCATCGTAGTCGATACCATCTTTTTGATTGTATCATTGAGCTACGAGTCGAGCCTTATTACGAGTCACTAAACCATTCTCATTCATTTTATTTTCGGAATACCCAGCGGATACCAATGACCGGATGATCAGTGGGCTTGGGAACAAGTTCCTAAACTTGATTCCGTTAAAATTGGTTCAGTTCCTCTTGCATAGCATCTAACCAAAAATTATCACTACATGCTTCTTCAATATTTTTGGGTTCAAGCTGTAAAATAAAAGCAAAACAGGAAGCTATATCTTTACTAGAGGAACATGTACTTACACCCTGGTAATCTCACCAATTACCAAGTCTTTTGGATGGTCTGCCAAAAATCTCATTGCTTTTGGCATATCCTCTGGATTGCTAGTTCCAACTTCTGGTTTTGTACGTGATTTGCTTGGAGAATCAGCTGGTACTTTGTTGCTCTTCTTGGTTGATGATGATGTTGTTGGACAGTCCTTCTTTACGTGTCCTTTCTTTTTACAGCCATAGCAGATAGGATCTTCTTCGTTGTTATTATTGTTACTCTTGCTATTTTAGTCCTTCGTTCTTCTGTTGAATCTCATGAACTTAAATTTTCTCACCATAAAAGCTTGATCCTTAGTGTCAGAGTCACTGTCGTCGGAATTATTTTCGATAGTTCTTCTATGTTGAACTTTGAAAGCGATCGACTTCTCTGACTTCACCTTTGGTGTAGCATCTTCAAAGTCTTGAAGTTCTAGCGCGTGAGTGAGTAGCTTACCCATGAGTGTTTCAATAGACATGATTGTAAGTCTGCTGATCTTTGACTCCTTGACTTGTGTTGTTCCTTCGTGGGTTACTTCGAGAAGTTTCCACACTTCATTTGATGTTGTGCAAGTAGACACCCTGTTAAATTTAGTCCTGTCTAAAGCACAAAATAAAGCGTTAATAGCACGTACGTCAAGACTGGTCATTTTCTTTTCATCCTCAGTATATTTACCATAGGGTTTTTCAACCAAAATATCTTCAACAAGAATACGAGGAGGCTTTTTGTAGCCATCAATAACTATAGACCATAAGTCAAAATCTAGAGATTTCAAGAAAAAACTCATCTGTGTTTTCCAATAGGTGTAATTTGTACCGTCAAACAGTGGAGGTCTGTTTGTGGCTTGGCCTTCACTTGTGAACTTCACAGTTGTCATGTGTTGTACTGTGATTTATGTAACAGTTAAGAATAAAAAATATATAACTGCAATGTTACCTTGCTTGACCTGTATAACTCGCTCTGATACCAATTGCAGGAACGAATCGTAAAACACAATACTCTAGAGGGGGGATGAATAGAGTAGGCAGTAAAATATTACTAATTTAAAAAGTTAGCAGCAAGACCACAGAGAAATATCATAAGTAAATAAATATAAAAGCAGAGATCAGAAAGGAAACCTAAAGACGTCGATGTATACCGGTTTTCCTCTTATGAGGACTATTCCACTCAGAAGACTTCTAGCTCCCAGTTGAATCCACTATTGGAAAATACCGTAAGTTTTTATACGATGTCCTTGCAACTTCTACAAATACGAGATTTGAAACGAAGTACTCGACCAACTTCAGTTGTGAAGTGTCTTGTAATTGGCTTGGGATTTGAAAATTAAAGCTCAGAACACTTTGGAATAGAGCAGTAGGCTTTAGATAGAAGAGACTAAAGTGAATGAGTGAATTGAAATGATCAAAATCTTTCTCTACTTATAGCTTTTCCAGAGACAGAACTCTGTCAGAATTCGGGTAGAATTCGTGCAGAACTCTATGATAAAATCTCGACAAGATCCGTAACTGCAGGAGGACCAAGTTCAAAAAGCAACGTTCACTAACCGAATTTTGGCCGAACGCAGGCCGAGTTCTGTTAGGGTTTTGTTACGTTTTTGCAAAAATGATTTTTAGAATTTTTAAAATTGTTTTAAGCAGTTTGGAGCTTTTTCTAAATATGGTGCTATTTTTCAAAACATGGGATATTTGAAAATATTTTTAGGGTAGCCTATTTGTCAGTACGACTCGGTGCACAATATATTCCTAGACTCAAGAAATGTGAAAATACATTGTATAAAGAAAATATAGACTCGAGTGGCAAACACAGCTTCAGTCTTGAACAGAATGGGTAGCAGTTCTCTGGCAGTGTCCAAGAGTCCAAATAAACTTGATAGCCCTTATATCGAGACAGAGTTTGATCAATTATTAAAATCATGTTTGACAATGACCAATGGGCCAACATAAGCATCTCAATATTTTTGTATCGGAGAAGATTTTTCTACTGTATTTGTGAATATAGTCTTAACAATGTCTTGTGCTAATACTACAAGACAATAGGGTTGGAGATGCTATAATGTGTGAATTGAACTATGTGACAGATGATATATATATATATATATATATAAGGGAGGTGAGGTGGCTATGTGTCACCCTTCCCATGCTATCATCATGCACTTGTACATTTTTCGGTGCATGATGATAGCATGGGGGAATGACACATATCCACCACCCATAGGGTGACATCTCACCTCAATATATATATATATATATATATATATATATATATATATATATATATATATATATATATATATATATATATATATATATATATATATATAAAAACAAAGAAAAACAAATCGAAAGTAACTTAGTAAAAATATATGTTTAATATTTAGTATTGATATTATTGATAATTATTTATCAAATACTGAGTAGTTATACTATATAATTAATTTATTGAAAATTAATATTTAATATTATCAAAATTTTACACTCTAATTTAAAAAAATATCAAAAACAAAAGCACCACTTTCTTCCACTTTCTTCCACTTTTATTAAAAGTGAGTAAGAGTATAGGATGGTCTTTTTATTATATCTAAGACAAGAGGGACTTGAACTAGTAAGTAATGGTGACATTAAGTTTATGTCTCATTTTCTATACTGAACCACAGCTAAATTATGAAAGTGGTGGCCACCTCCACCCACTTTCACCGTTCCTTTACCATTTTCGAGGAACTATTTGGGTTGGTGAAACTGCAATGAAAGTGCATTAGAACTTGCACATTGATTGCAAATACTTTAGACAACTTTCATTTAAGTGGCTATGATTTGACATTTATGAGTTATTGCCACTCATTTCTTCATTTTCCACCTTCAAGAGAAACAGAGATGAACTCCATTGCAAGTTGGGGTTTTGCTTCTCAGAATTTTCGTGTTTAGGTTTTGCCATTGCAGGTGACTATGCTTTGACAATTTTGGTCAAAAATTAAGTATTCGTAGGCTTATTTAATGATATGATATGGTTTATTATTTTCTTTGTATTGGGTTATTTATTTCAAGTGGTGATTGCATCATTTGCATGCGGGTGACATCCAAATAATATAACTCCATAATTTCAAATTCCACCTGCACTTTCATATATATTATCATCCAAACATATTGGCTATACAACTTCTCACTCCAGGGGAATAAAAAAAACTATTTATCCAATTTTTTTAAAGTGACACATGTTGAAACTATATTGCATTACAATATGTTGAGAGTTTTAATTTCACACATTTAAGAAGTTAGAACTATCCAAACAAGCCCTAAATGATGGACATGAGATTTCTTGCTTTTGTAGGAGAGATTCAATTGGAAATCTTCGCAAGAGATTTTCCTCTGATCCAGATGAATGAATGATGGGGCATATGTTAACTTCTTGTATGCATTACAGCAGGAGAAATTATTTAGTGGGCCGGACTCACCACGAGATTATAGAAGCTCAAAATATATAAAATATTGTAATGCGCCACTCACAGATTGCGCCAGACTACATTTGCCAAATGGCGTTTAAGATCAGGTGGCGAACCAAAACAGATGGCGCCGGGCATCACATAACGCTTGCAGCCACGTGGCAATCTTCCTTGAGAAGCCAAACGGCTATAATCATGACTGATATCACGTCAGTCGAAGAATATTTCTTCAAAATTCTGAGCACACAGCGCTCGAGAAGAATGCTCAGAGTAATCATACTGAGGTTTGTCGTTTACTCTGTGCCATGCAGAGTTGACGCGAAGTAATCAACTCTTCCCACTTCTAAAATACCTAGTACTTGTCATTGATGGCGCTCTGCCATTCATCAGCATGCGTCAATTGATCAACTATCATTCAGAAGCAAGATGACGTAGCACGCATGCCACTAATCTCGGAGAACGTGTATATGACATAGCCCACGACCAAGCGCATCTCTCTCACAGAATGCCACGCGCCACATGCAGTTAAGCCAACCGTTTACGTATATGGATGATGGTGCGTCAATCAGCGCCATGCGTCAATCAAGATAACTATTTAACAGTTATCTTATAACTCTAGAAATAGAGGTCAAAATTATTTCTAAAGACACAAAGGATCATAGGCTCTGGACTAGAATTTTTGACAATTCTCCGTCTCTCCGGCAGCAAGTTTTAAGGCTTTTCTTATTCGACATCGCATCGTCCAAGGGATAAAGTGATCTCTTATGATCAAATTCCTATAGTTGTACTTCCCCAAAATCAAATTATACTCTTGTACTTTTTTTAGTTTGTAATCTAGTTTTCCTAGAAAACTTTTGTTTTTTGCAAACAAAATGGCGACTCTGCTAGGAACGACTTTCTTCTCTGACGAGAAACTTTTATTTTTTTCTTGTTTCATGGATACTTGTTCCTACTCGTTTAATGATATTCTGTTCGCTAATCAAACTTGTACTATTCAAGATTTATTCATACTTGAAATATCATTATGGAACTTTGTTTGAATCTTTGCTTCTATTGATGCTTGTTTGAGATTCTATTCTTGACTATATTCGGGACTTGTTCTCTATTTACGACTTTCTTCACTATTGAGATTCGCTTGTTTCATATTTACGATCCAATACCTTGTTTCCTATTGGAACCTGTTTTCTAGTCACTATTCGAAACCTTGTTTAGATTTCTATTCGAGATTTTGTTTCTTATTCACGACTTTGTTGATACTTGATTTTCTATTTTTGACCGTGTACCCTATTAGAGATTTTCATTTTCTATTCGAGTTTTTGTTCAAGATTTCATTGTTATTCGAGATTTTATTGAAACTTGTTTCCGGTACGAGATTTTATTTCTTAATTTGAAACTTTATCCACTGTTGAGGTTTAAAATCTCCTTATTGCCCTTTTAGTACTCACTACTCCTTGAGTGGATCCATTGCTACTTATTAGTACCTAATAAACCCTTGTATTCTAACAGGCAGATAATACCATTCTTTGTGACTTGGACTACCAGAACTCATTTTGAATTCGTGGAATTTTAAATTACCATGGATAAGGTTGAGAGACTATTCGATGATCTACTGGGGCGCGGTAGTTGCACGCTGCAGTCATTATCTGGACTAGGGAGACTAAGGGTTCACTGCAGTCAGCTGCGCACTGGCGAGGCATAAACTCTAAGTTGAAGTAATTTCAGACATTCATACGGTTTTCGGGTATTATTGAGACCTTGTCCAAAATCTTCATATTTTGATCTCTTGAGTTGCTTCGTTAATAATTGTTTGAAAATGGATAAGATTGACAGAATATTCTGTGACATATTGTTATTTGAGTCACGGCGTTGAAAGTCCACTGCAGTCAGATATATACTGGCGGGAAAGGAATTCTAAGTAAAGTAATTTCAAATACCTATATGTTCTCGGGTACGATGGAGACTATATTCCTCTTTCATACGATTATTGATTTTTCTTGAATGACAAATCCATGTACTCACCTTGACTTGATATTGATATCTCCTGATTAGTTCCATATTTTCCCTCAACTCTTGCAATTGTTCTCCTTGCATTTTATTGATGGATCGTTGATTTTACACATTGTTAGATCTTGATTTCGTTTAACTAGATTTTAAAAATCATGCATATATTTTGACCGTGTGTTATCTAAACTTCAATCTTAGTCGTGTCTATCCAACCGTGATTTTTCCATCTTGCTCTAGTCCATTTGTGCTAACTTTCGATTCAAATCGTGCGTGGTATTAATTAAAATCTTGTCTCGATTAGTGTTTGACCAATTTGGTCGTTATTGATCCTGCCACTTCACTGTTTATTTTGCCATGCTAAATCCTTCCAAGCCCTACCTCTGATCATATCCAGAAATCCTGATCGTGTCTACATTTTATGATGATTATACTTTTGCTCCTATCAATCATGTCTGATAGTTTAAAACCGTGACTGAATAGTTTTGATCATGACCATTTTTCCACCATGCCTCAATTTTGATTTGGATCGTGTTTAGTTGATCGTGCCAGATAATATATTTTGTCATGACTAAATGTAACCTTATGGTATGACCAACTTAATTGACCATTCTCAAATTTTATGATTACTGTGCCTACTGTACCCTTTGAATTTCGAGGACAAAATTATTCTAAGGGGGAGAGATTTGTAACTCCATCTTTCTATTTTCGAGAAGTATTTTAGTTTACTGAATAATAATGAGTTTGATTTAAACCATTTCAAATAATAATAATTCATGATTAAATAATTTTTAAATATTTCATGATTGCGTTTGGAGGAAGATTGAATTTTTTTAGCAAATAACTAATTTTCGAATTTATTTGGAGTGGTCCCCACTCCCTAACAACTTGTAACCACATCTCTAACAGAATTTGGATTGTTTGTGCAAATAATGAAAAGGGGCAGGGTTGGTTTGTAAAAGTCTATTTTGGTGGGGGGCTATTTTGCTAATTTACCACTCTCCTTTTATTCGGACAGGAGAGAGAAATCCTCTCATTCTCAATAAAATTCTAAACTCGTGAAGAGCTCCTTCCCCCATCCCCAGCCTCTTCTCTCGCCAAATTCCTTCTAACCCTAACCCTAGCAAGGAGCGGCCATGGCGTCGGCGACCGAGCCAGCCTCTGACGAAGACGATAGTGGTGATGACGGGCTCCATCCTCAGCGACTGAGCTGCCTCTAGTCGAGTTCCACGCGACGACAACTGATTACACGACGACGTTCCTTCGTTCTACTCCTCGACGGAAGTGGCGGCGGTGACGACGGATCCCGGCAACGGCGGCGGTCAGTCCGCGGCAGCGTCATTCCATGGCGGCGACCAACACCTCGATGACAACAGCGATGGTGAGCTCCTTTAGCGACGACACTAGTTCCAGTAGTCGACCTTGATCTGTTCTTCTCGGAGCTCTTCGACGAGCTCGCCACTTCGACTTCGGCAGACAACAACGACTTCTTCCCTCTGCGTCGATCCTCCACGAGACTTGTCGCTCTACTGCCAATCGAAAATCGAGGTATGATTGTTTGAAATTCTTGAGAATCATTTCATCTTGATCTGTTTAATTGACACTTGGATTCCTACGCTCAGAGCGGTGTCAAATTCCTTCTCCGTTCTTCTTCGCTGATCGATCGGCAGACCGCAGTAAACCTCGGTGCGATGATCAATCGAGGAACAATTGTCCAGATCCTTGAGTTCTGTTCTTGTTTCTGCAATCGATTCCTCAATTCAGGTATTCATTAACCTCTCCTCTGGGTGACAATTTTAATTGTTCTACGCTTTGGTTGTTTAGTTGTGGTCAGAGTTGGGGTCAAGTCGTAAAGAAGAGGGCCACTGTTCGTATTGGTGTGCGTGTCTATGATGCGGTTCGTGTCCGAGTGTCTTCGTGTCTAGCTCGCGTGCGCATCAGTAGATGGTGGCATGGACAGGGACCTGTGGAGTCTGTGCGAGCCTTGGAGTTTCAAAATAATTTGCGCAATTTAAATTGATTGATGATAAAATTGTATATTGATTTCAAACATCTTTTAAGTATTGATTTGAATATTTTCTTGTTTACGTGGATTGGAACTAATATCTTGAATTCACGACTATTTTACTTTGTTTAAGTTGGGATTTGAGAATTTGTTGATCGAAGAGGATTCTTGAACTTGATTCTATATTTCGTATGAATGTCCTGTGGGGTTCCTGATGGATCTTAATGGCTTTTGATTGAATTGTTATGATCCTCTCTTAAATCCCGGTTTAGTAGTTCCTTCTAAATCCTGAGTTCTTGGTTTGGGAAGGATCGGTTCTGTATGAATTAGGTTATGCGTTCAAATTGAGCTAAGCTCTGTATAGCTGTTGTGGACTTGTTGTGGGCCATAGGACTTGAATGGTTCTGGGCTTGGTTTCTATACAACAAATAAGAGAGTGTTGTTGTGTATATTCTTTTTGTTGAGTTGGTTAATTGTAGTTTGACAAGTTGTGGACTTTTGTCTAGTGTAATTTGAAGGGGTGTTAGTTGAGCCAAAGCAACGAGTTGGGTTCTGTTGTTGGGGTATGCTTAACAGGCCAGAGTTATAGAGTAGTTTAGCTAATTATGAGCTTAATTGGGCTTAGCCAAGACAAGTTGTGATGAGACTTTAGTAATATTTTGGCAATGACTATCTTAAAATAATTTGCTATAATTATGACATATTACTAGTATTATTCTCTACCAAATATTACTCATTAATGTATATTAGACTAGCATCTAAATATTTGGCTAGTAGAAGTATATTTTCAATAATTAAATTATCTAATTAAACTATTTCTAAATTCTAATTAATTTCTTAAAATAAAATATTTACTTTCTTATTAGTGTATATACATATTTTTATTAGAAATATGGCTAGTCTTTATAGATTGGTAATAGGGATGTTGACCAGAGGACTGTGGTTGATAGCTAAATTATAGGATTTACTATAGACATAGCCAGTGACTAATTATTGTGTTTAACCAAGCTATACCCATATTTCACAGGAGGACACCCGGTTCTATCTTCTACCTTGATCACCCTGAGCAAGGCAAGTATACTCCTCGGACTTGTCCATTACTTTATGTCTTGTATTCATGCTTGTATCATCTTGTTGACACGATATTTTACGAGATTGTCTTGTATCTTTTTCCTTGAGTTTACTTGTGTCTGGGAGGGGAAATACTACAGATGTGTGATCAAACCCGAGTTACTTTTCATGTGAATAGCTTAGGCCCCGCATCGTACACGCGGGACCGAAGCCGTACCATTTCATGTTCCCTAAATCTACCCAAGCCGATCACACACTCTGGATGTATTTCGATATACATTGCACACATCAGGTTCATTGTGTATTTCATGTTCAGGATTCATTTCATGTTCCCTGTATTTACTTTTCAGTATTCACGTTCAGGTTTCATGTCATGTTCTCATTTCTCGTACTTTATATTTTTTCTGTATTCATTTTCATACCATGATGTTCATGTTCATTTCCTTGGATATACTTAGCTCCGCTCCTGACTAGGATATGTTGCAGGTGTACTTGCAGGGTACCATTCTACCTTATGGGCCAGAGCCCAGGATATTGGCTGAGCAGGATGAAGCCATGAATTAGCTTGAGGCTTCAGGTTTAGACTGTTTAGCTTTACTCCTAGATATTGTTTTTAGAGTTTACAGCGTATTTCATTCCTGTTGACTCTGGTACCTTTATATTATATGGACTTGTGGATTATGGTGATCTTTCTGGGATCGTTTATAGATGTTGAGATTTGTATTTATTCATTTTAACTTGTTAGTTTCCCTAGCTTAGTACAGTTTACTACGTTGCGTCTTCCAATGTAGGCTGGGCGTGTCCGACTCGTGTCCGATTATTCGGGAGCGGGTCGTGACACTAAGTCTCACATACTCAATTTGTATGGCCCTATGAATGAGCTAATGTACTAATCAGTTTTGGTTATGAATTATGTTGCAGAACTAATTAAGTGATATTCGGGTTGTTCTTCCCCGCCCAATGCTTCCTAATTATTAATTAAATTCCAAGAGGATTTCCCTCGAGGATTTCTAGGTTTATGAAAATAAACCGATCTAAAAGTCGAGAATTGACTCTCTCTTGGAATTTCTGAAAATTTTGGCAGAATCTACTTTGTATTTGTTGACTCCAAAATTTTTACAATAGACAAAATATTAATAATCGGGTACGTCGAACCCTTCGGTGGAGCAACCATCAACACCAGTACCACGCAATATATTTATATATCTCCGGGTACGCTGCCCCTTCGGTGGAGCAACTCTCAACACTGGAACCACGCAATGTTATATATAAAGTGCAGTTAAAAATAGACTTCTTACCTTAGCAAGTAATTAAGCGAGTAAGCAAATTTTCTTTGGGTTTTTGCTAAATACTATCCAAATTTCAAACAGAACTTATTAGTAGCATAATGATATCAAAATCTTACTTCCAATATGATATGCAAAAATAATTTTGTAAACCTTGCAACCTTGGCTTGACAAGGTAAATTTAAATGTCCAATTCTACACATGTTTACTATGTACCGTAATTTAACTTTTTGAAGATGCAAGAGGATATTTAACATTGAAAATTTATAGATATTGGGTTATGCTAACATATAGGTGCCTATAAACATTTATTTTAACTAGTTAATCATGCTAAAGCATGACAATTGAATATAATTCAAATATGGACAGATTTGAATTAACATGTTAAATTGCCAATTTTTATTCCTACATATCCAAGCTAACACAAGTATACACAAACCATGCTAAGAAATTTAAAATCCATATATATTGATTTTTCTTTAAAGTGTATAGGTTGAATTTCCTAAGTTATGCCAAGACTTATAGGTGCCCAAGATGATATAAGTATATGAGTTGTTTTCACATATTGTCTCAAGGTGTTTTGCGTAGATATTTATACATATATGTGGAGGTTTACCTTCTTGGAGATGCGAAGAGAAGGTTTACTATTGAAAATTAATGGGTGTAGATTTAGGATAACATATAGGAACCTATAACTCCCATTTGACTAAATAATTAAGTCCAAATATATTAAATAGGAATATTTTCCAATGTGGACAGATTTGATATAATGTGTTAAAATTGAAAACTAACTCATGTGTATACGTATCATACAAAGAAAAAAAATATAAATATAAACTCATATGTATATATTTTTCTTTTAAGTGTAAAGGGTGAGTCCTTAAGTTATGTCAAGACTTGTAAGTGTCCATATAAATTTAAGTACATAAGTTTGTGTCCACATAATGTGTCAAGTGTACATATATATATATATATATATATATATATATATATATATATATATATATATATATATATATATATATATATATATAAAATCAGGCAAAATAATAATTCGAAGTGTCCCTTTTTGTGTTGTGTCCTTAACATTGTGTTCAAGTCATATACACATACATAATTGTGTCCATAAATGGGTCATTATCAAAAAATTTATGCTTATATCCATATTTTATTTTTATAAAGTTGATATATTCATGAAAATTCACAAATTTCAGAATTAAAAACTAAACAATATATATTCTTATGACAAGTAGAATATTGAAAACCAATTTTCAAGAGGGAAAGAGGGAGAGGACTTGCCTTGGTTTGAAGATGACCTTGATTTTCTCCACAAATTACTAATTTGAACCAAACCATAGTTCAAAATAGAATTTTTGTTAGTAAACCCTAACCTAGGTTTGAAATTTGGAAGAAATTGAGAAGGGAAATGGGGTTTTACCTTGGGTTTTGGGAGTGGAAGAAGAGGAAGAGGAGAAGGAGAAGGTGCTGGAGGTGGTGGTAGCTGGCGGCGGGGTTGCCGGTGGCGGCGATGTGCTCGACAGTCGGCGACGACAGTGGGTGGCCTGCGGCGGGCAGCGACAACAGTACAGCAGCAGTAGCAGCAACAACAGAAGCTTGGGAAGAGGGGAGGGAGGAATGGAGTGGTTTTTGTATGTGTGTGTATGTAGAAAATGGAGGGGGAGAAGAAATAATAGGGAAATGGTAAGAGGTGTCTCATGTAGAAGACGCTCTCCATGCTAGGAGACATGTGGCAAGTTATGTGCCACATGTCATGGAAGGTTGCCACCTATATCCATATGATGACACATCATCTAGGTGAGTTGGTAGAAAAAATATGTAATTGCAACAATTTTCTAGGGTTCCAAAAAATGTAATAATATACATTTTAATTAAAATATTATGATTATCAATAACATTATTTGTAAATTTTTAAAACAAAATTTAATTAGGGCTTAACATGTCTACCCTCCTTAGAAATTCCGTCCTCGAAATTTTGAAATAACTAATGTATAACATGCAATTACTGACCTGGCTTAGAGAATAGATACGGGTATTTTCTTCTTATATCTTCCTTTTTCTCCCAAGTTGAGTCTCCAGGAGAATCTTTGCTCCAGGCTACGCGTACTAATGGAATGACCCAATTTCGAAGAATCTTGTCCCTTCGATCCAAAATACCAACAGGTTTCTGTTCTATCCGCAGTGTAGGTCCGATAGTGATCTCTGAGTGATCAAGTATATGGTTCGGATTCGGTACATATCTTTGGAGCTGGAAAACATGAAAGACATTGTGGACTCCTTCTAGTGTTGGCGGTAGGGCGAATCTTTATGACACATTTTCGACCTTCTTCAGTATGTCAAAGGGTCCAATGTACCTTGGACTCAGTTTCCCTTGGGTCCTGAATCTAACAGTTCCCTTGGTTGGTGAAATTTTTAGGAATACATGATCTCCAGGTTGGAATTCTAATATCCTTCGATGCTTGTCAGCCCACATCTTCTGTCTATCTTGGGCTTCTTGCAGATGGCTTCTAATCACCTTGACTTTATCGATTGTCTGTGTTACCTGTTCTGGACCTAGCAATTGCCTTTCTCCTAGATCCGTCCAACATACTGGTGACCTACACTTTCTTCCGTACAAGGCTTCAAAAGGTGCCATTTTCATACTATCATGGTAACTGTTGTTATAAGAAAATTCTACCAAATGTAGATGGTCGTCCCATGATCCTCCAAAATCAAATTTGCAGGCCCTTAGCATGTCTTCCAAGGTTTGAATTGTTCTTTCGGACTGACCGTCCGTTTGAGGATGGTAGGCGGAGCTGAACTTCAACCGAGTACCAAGATTTTCCTGTAAACTTTTCCAGAAATATGAAGTAAATCTGGTGTCTATCCTTGTTGAGTGATAATCTATCTCATATATATTTCAGCCAGTATTTCTGTTGACTGTCCAACTCGAAAGGGTAGAAATCGAGCCGTTTTAGTGAGTCTATCCACGATAACCCAGATAGCATTATTACCTTTTGGGCCTTAGGCAGTCCTGTCACAAAATCCATTGTGAGATGCTCCCATTTTCATTCTGGTATGGGCAAAGGCTGAAGAAGTTATGCTGTCCTCTGGTGTTCTGCTTTCACTTATTGACAGACGAGACATTTTGACAAAAACCTGGCAATTTCTCTTTTCATCCCATGCCATCAAAAATTTTGCCTCAAATCCTTGTATATTTTAGTACTGTCCGAGTGGATAGAATATTACGAGTTATGAGCTTCTGACATAACCTCTGCCCGCAATTCTCTACCGGGTATGCACAACCTATATCCGAATCATAATGATCCGTCTGGATGCTTTCTCATCCCGGTCTGGATCCCTTTTTCTATTTGTTTCCAGATTTTCTGAAGTTTTGCATCACTTTGTTGAGCTTTCTTGATTCTATCTATTAGGGAGGATTGTATTTGTAATTTTTTTCATATTCCTTCTGCTGCCGGGCATATTACTTCAATTCCCATTTTTCTCAAATCCTCCAGGATTTCCTTTGGGGTATTCATAAAGAATGTTGTTGGCTTCCTGCTTAATGTATCTGCAACCTTATTAGTTTTACCCAGATGATATTCCAATTCCATATCAAAGTCTTTGAGTAACTCTAGCCATCTTCTTTGTCGCATATTAATTTCTTTCTGGGTGAATACATACTTTAAACTTTTGTGATTTGTATAAATTTTAATCCTTTCTCCATACAGGTAGTGTCTCCATAGTTTAAGTGCAAATACGACAGCTGGAAGTTCTAAATCATGAGTCGAATAATTTCTCTCATGTTGTTTTAGCTGTCGAGAGGCGTAGGCTATAACTCTTCCGTGCTGCGTTAGCACACAACCTAGCCCCTTGCCTGAGGCATCACTGTATATCTCATATCCACTCGATTCTGACAGTAATGCCAATACAGGTGCTGAAATCAGCCTTTCATTTAACTCTTCAAAAGCTGCTTGGCATTTCTCTGTCCAATTAAAATTTTCTTCTTTCCGGGTCAGCCGAGTTAATGGTTCTACGATTCTTGAGAAGTTTTCCACAATGCGTCTGTAATATCTGGCTAAACCCAAGAAACTTTGAATTTCTGCTACAGACTTTAGCGCTGGCCAGGATTTAACAGCTTCCACCTTCTTTGGATCTACTGAAATTTCGTCACCACTGATGATGTGGCCTAAGAATGATATATGATCCAACCAAAATTCATATTTACTCAATTTGGCATATAACCGTTCTTCTCTCAGAGTCTGTAGTACTATCCTTAGGTGCTCTTCATGTTCTTCTTTATTCTTCGAATATATGAGGATATCATCAATGAATACAATCACGAATTTATCCAAGTGTTGATAGAATATTCGATTCATTAGATCCATGAATATAGCAGGAGCATTTGAATGTCCTCTTTCTTGACTTTAACTTGATGATACAGATCTCAAATCAATCTTTGAGAATACCTTAGTCTCTCCTAGTTGATCAAATAGCTCATCAATACGGGGTAAGGGATATTTATTTTTGATTATTACTTCATTCAAGGCTCTGTAATCTATTACCAGTCGTAAAGTTCCATATTTCTTCTTTACAAATAACACTGGTGCACCCCAGGGTGAGGCACTCGGTTGTATGAATCCCTTTGATAATAATTCTTTTATTTGTTTGTTTAGGTCCACTAACTCTTCCTTGTTCATTGGATATATCTTTTTAGCTATAGGCGCTGCCCTAGGTACTAAATGGATAGAGAATTCTACTGCTCTATCTGGAGGCAGTCCTGGTAGCTCTTCTAGAAATACATCCTTAAAATCTTCTACAACTTTTGGAAATTATTTTTTCTCCAGTTCTTGGAATTTTCTTCGAATCGGTAGTTCATGTTTTTCCAATTCTCCAACATCAAATTCTTTCTGATTTCGGTTAAATTCATATATTTTCTTATTTGGAAGTTGGAATAAAATTCTTCCTTGATCACAGTCTATATTGGCTGACATCCTTGTTAGCCAATCCATTCCAAGTACTATATCATAATTGTTCATTAGGAAGACCAATAGTCTTACCCGAAAGGCTCCACTGCCTAATTTTACTGGATATGCATTGCAAACATGGCTAACCTTTACTATGCCATTTCCTGTAAGAATATTCAAATTCTTAATTAAGGGTTGTGATTCAATTTTCTGGTCAGATATAAAAGAGTGTGTGGCTTCTGAATCAGATAAAACTGATGTTGGATATGACGAAACTAATATAGTACCTGTTACCACTTCACCCGCGATTTTAGCTTCTTCAGTATCCATCATAAATGCTTGACCATGTTTCTTCTTCTTTTTCTCGGCCTGGGGCTATCTAGCCTTCTACACTTGTTGGAATTGATGGGCCTGGGATGCGAGAGGTGGTCTTCGTTGATTATATGTTATCATAGCTTAGTGTACAGGTGCTTGTAGCAATGGTCGAGAACCATTGTTTGCAAAAAACAAAAATTTGTTTTATTCCAAACTTGTAAAAATAGTACAAAGTACAATGAATTCTGGGAAAGTACAACTTTAGGAATCTGATCAGAAGACAATCACTTTATCCCTTGGACTATGTGAACTTGAAGACTGTAGCCTCTAGAGAACGCAGCAGCAATTTTCCAAGAGTTCTTGATCCTCTCTGATGATGATTGGACACTCTATTTATAGAGTTCAGGAAATAACTGTTTTAGCAGTTATTCTGATGTGCGCGAGGCTGGATTGCGCCATACTGGATTGTGCCAACCTTCTGTTGTGCCAACTTTTATTCAGTTGTCAATCGTGTACTAACTGTATTTAGACGCGTGGTATCATATAATTGAGATGCGCGTGGTCGTGTACAGGATAGTAGACACGTCTTGAGAGATTAGTGGCATGTGCGCCACGTCATCCTGCTTTAGAATGTAAGTTGTCTTAACTTTACCAGGTTGTACGAGCTTCAGTCAACAAGTCAAACTGTGCTTGATTTGAGCTGTGCCTACACATGTGGCAGCTTCTGGTCAAAAGTCGTTCAGGTTGCGCCCAGGCGCAACTAAGGATTTCATTTAGATTGCGCTTGGGCGCAACTCACGAATTGTACAGGACAGCTGTCCACCAACTTTTTCTTGAGCGACACAATTTACGGGATTCGAAGAGATTTTCCTCGTTCTCTGTTGTATCAGTCGTCAGTATGGTCAGGTAATGATGACCATTAAGTGTCAGATGCCACATAGATTTTGGCGCAAAAAGATTGGGCACAGTCTGATATCGGGCGCAATCTGATCGATGGTGCAGTCTGCTTCATATTAGTGGCGCAACTTAATTTTTGGGGCACAATTTGATCACTGACCAGTACATGCAAGGTGCAACTTGATTTTTAGGCTCTATAAGACCCCCTTCAAAGTTTTCAAAACTTAAAAACATTACAAAGTTTTGGAATACTTTGAATTTATAAAAGTTTTGACTAAGTCAGGTTGCGCCGGTCAATGCAATCTGTTATGCACGATTCGGGATGACTGTTAAGATTCTGATTTTCTGGCTATAAATAATCCTCGTTTACTCCACTGTGATTCTTTACTTTCACTTTTAATCTTCTGAGAAAACTTTTGCAACCCTCTTCTCCGATCATCTTCTTGACGACATGACCCCAAAAAGGACTGCTGCTGACAAGGGAAAAGCTATCGCCACTTCTTCAACTCGTGTTCCACCTATCCATATACCACAATATGTGCCGCCTTTATCTCGTCGAGAGATAGCTAATCCAGCAATGGAAGGTGATTAGGGGCGAGCCGATTTGATTTGTGATTTCATCAATAATTGATTTGTGCCCCTCTTTTTAGAGTGTGGTGCATCATAAACCCTGCGTCACCCCTTCTTAGGGTATGATCGCTCTCTCTTTGAACAGTATTCGTTTTTACGAATACTGTTTGCGCACAATAAAAATTGTGGCGCAACCTGAGGTGTGGCACAACTTGAGTTTCACGCAACATACCATGTGACACAACTTGGGTTGTCGTGCAACTCGATATATCGCGTAACTTAAGTCTCGCGCAATACATCTCATGGCGCAACTCAAAAAATCTGTGTGATTTAAGAAATCACACATCTTTATTTCTTTTTGTTTCTAATAATTTATATTTATGCATCTCTCTGCAGTCAATCTCAGGGAAGACCCAGATGCAGAGAAGTTTGCTTCAACTTTTAATGTCCCAGAATACAGAGAGAATTTATCTCACATCACTTTTCCTCATTACGATGGCCCTGAAGCACGAAGAAGTCTGCCCATAGATCAGGACAATCAAACCCTTTTAAACTTAATGAATGGTGAACCTCTACAGAGCTTGGATACTACAGTTCACAAAAAACCTGCCTTTTTATTTGGAGATGCAATCAAGAAGACTTCCCAATCTAAGGTAAGAAAAGAGATGAGATACTTCTTAAAGGAAAACAATGCCATACATCTAACAGAAATATCTAGGTCCATGGCATTATCTCAGTATGCTTTTGCTAGCTATCCTAGGAGGATGGCATAGGATCTGACTCCTCTTCAACAAGCAAGAGTCGGCCGAATCTGCTGTAAAGTGGGTCCACAGAACAAAGACCTTTTTTACAGCACTTCTAAAAAATATAGCACACATTTGAGAGGTTTAAGACAGAGCTGTATTCCTTCCGAAGACTCTTCTCTGCTCCTTCCTGTCAGAGTACCTATTTTTGCAAATACATTTGCAAAAGCTGAAGGAAGATATCCAGACCGTGCTATGCGAATGACAGGCCTGGTAAACCCTGGAATGAAATGTTGGAGTAGCTTGTCTATATGGATTTTGGTGGAATTCAAAGACAGGCTCATTGATTTGGGCCTTTACAATCCCATCTGTACTACGGTGTATGGCATTCATCCAAACCCTCACATGTTCTTGGCTTTAGTAGAGAGATATAACAAAAGCACTGGGACCTTCATGACACCTCATGGAGAAATGGGGTTTGCTTTTAATGAAATGGAATATATCTTTCATCTGCCGATGGGTGACAATCCATATAAAGAATATGTACCCACAAATGATGAATTAGAT
Organism: Iris pallida; assembly: GCA_029216955.1. Taxonomy (NCBI): domain Eukaryota; kingdom Viridiplantae; phylum Streptophyta; class Magnoliopsida; order Asparagales; family Iridaceae; genus Iris; species Iris pallida. The sequence continues at coordinate 7,209,090 of JANAVB010004399.1, read as the reverse complement.
GCTTTAGCAAAGAAGAATCCCCAGATGATCACAGTTTTCCAAGAGCTGCTGTGCCACTATAAAATCTGCTCACTCTATTACGAAAGTGCCACTGCGGGTACTTGTTATATTACAAAATGGATGCCATATCTGTTCCTAGGTCATGTGTGGGAGGACAAGCCACTGGACAGTCAAGCTTGTACGCCTCGTTTCTTTGAACCTTTTGATAGGAGTGATAAACAATTATTGATAGAGAAGCATAATCATGGGGATGTCACTCTAACTGAGGACTCGGGTCAGTTCAAGGCTGGTGACGTTCTTCAAAGTTATCTTCGACAAGGTTACTGACCTATGTCTCAAAAAGCCCAGCTAGCGGGCTTTTTATCTTTATGGCTACGACGCTTTGTAGTTCCGGGGGCTAGTGCAGTTGACAGGTTTCATCGAGGTGTTTTGTTCGCTGCGACACGTCTTGTATTTGGATACAAGATGGATCTGCTTTCAGCCATGACCTGTCGCCTGAACGCAGGATTACGTTCTTTTGTGGACACTATACTGAAAGAAAATGATAATCGGTCGGATTTTCCTCGTACAGAAATGCCACTCACTTATTTGTTCGGATGGTTATTACTATACCATCCCTGCTTGATGGACTCGGATATGGGACCTTCTGATGGAGATTTCATTGGGCGTTTTACTAATGCCTACTGGAAATACACTGCTCTTACGGAATGCCGACTTGCTCTGAACCGTAGATCAGGATGGTTCTTTCAGTGTCTTGGGCCTCCTACAGGATATGACGCCATGCCTCCACAGATGATGGATTTACCCGAAGAAACACTCCGTTTAAGTCCAAACATCTTTTCCTGGCTGAAAATAATCCGACCGTCCCACTTGGTTTATAGATTTGAAGAAGAATGCTACTTGGAGCCGTATTTGCCGAGTCGATTTGCACGACAATTCGGGTATGATCAACTTCATGTAGGAAATGCGACCACTTGCCTCCAAGCTATAGGTTATCTCATTGATGCGACTAGAGCTTGCAATTATTACAATGCTCGGGGGACAAAGGCTATTTTTTCTATGCCTTATAAACTTCCCCAAGGTCCGCGTATGTTATATTCATATGCAAACTTCTACACTTCAGCGAACACATTTGCTGAAAACTTCCATCCCTCACATAGCTTTACAACCGAAAGGAGAATTAAACAAGAAAAATGCACTCTTCAGTCTTTCCGAGATGTAGAAGACAAAGACCCTACTGATGTACCTCTGGAAGCATCAATTTTAATGAATTTTGCTGACCCAGTTCAAGATCCTTTAGATATATCTCTAAAGATGTGGAAAGACAAATCTCCTGTCAAAGGTCTGAAGAAGAGAAAGACTAAGGAAACGACAGTTTCTCCTCAACGGGATAATCTTTCGAATTATCCAAGGGCTCCAGAGAAGAAGAAAAGAACATCACTGGTTATCAATGAACCAGTGACCACAAGAACAACTCGTTCTCAATCAAAATAGCTGCTTCTCAGTTCTTCATTTGGAGAGAAGGATATTACTCCTTCTTCTATTCAGAAACAAGGGAAGATTACTGAAGGAGGAACTTCTGCTTCCTTGATTGATCCAGAAGGTACTCATACCGGGGATGTTGCAAGGCTAAGCGCACCGATACCCAAAGAATTTAGAAGAAGGTTGGACATTGCTGAAGAGAAACCATCTCAAGAAGGTAATATCAAAGCTGTGAAATATCCTCATATATTTACTTTTACCAGAGATATATATATCTAAATTGCTTTTCCCTGATTACTTAAATAGATGTCTGTCCTTCTCCTACCATTGTGACAGTAAATGTTCCTGCCAATGTACTTGCTGCAGCAGGGATAACAGTTCCCTCTCCAACTCCTATGAGTCCAAAAGCTTCCTCTCCGAAACAAGATCTACCTCCACAAGATACTTCTCAAGCTCAAATATCTACTCATTCAGGAGAAGCAGTGATTGATGCATTGAATGGTTGTGATTTTGATAATAAAACTTATGATAAAGATTGGGACAACATTGCTAAAGAAAAACAAACTTTAGCGAATGTATCACCATCACAAGAAATCCCAATTGATAAAAATCCTTTGCCTGTTGAAGACGAGGAGGATGTGGAACCTGTCAATCTTCCTGGAGTTAAGGAATTCGTAACCACTGAGCCACCTGAAGTGCCTAAGGTGGCAATTGAAATAAATAAAACTCCAGTAACTCTACCACCCCCGACTGAATCAGGAGTAGGGAGTAGTCAGGCCGCCATGTCTATAGAGACTCTGTCCAAACTTCAGTCTGAGACAACTAAGACGATTGAGACTCCTCATAATGTACTCAGCCCAAGTAAGTTCCCCCACTATGAATGATTTGTTATTGCATCTTCAGCATTATGACTCATAACATATGTAATTTATAGCAGCACCCACGGGGACTGTAGCCGGGGAAGGAAGCTCTTCTCATATTAGTGCTCCAGATGAAGTACCCCCACCTGCTAAAGCTGTGAAGACTTCTTCAAATATAGTAGCCACTCCAGGAGCCCTGGCAGCTAACAAATTTGTGGTGACCTCTTTCACAAGAGTCTTCTTTACGTCTCTGGAGCCTCTAGTTCATAGAGTTATGGAGAGAGAAGATGTCCCTTTCAGTACCGTTAGAACTCCTACCACATTCTTGATTGAAGGCATCCGTAGTCAAGGAGACGAAGCTCAAGCTTCATTTTTGGAACATATTTTGGATGAACTAGAGAGTTCAATTAAGGCTTACAAGGAGCTGAAAGGAGGAGATATCGAGCCGCTTGTAAACACGGAATATGAAGCCATGGTCCAAGAAGCAGAGATTAGTAAAGCTAATTTTGAGACATTCCTGCTGGCTTTCACTAGACAGTCCTATGAGCTAGATGTTCAAATCTCTGACGTAACTGTTGTTGCTGAGAGTCACAAGACTAAGGCTATAGAAGAAGAGAAAAAGACTGCTGGTCTAAAAGCCGAAATTGCTCGACTTCAGGCAGAACTCCAAAATACTGAGCAGAACATAGAACAAAAAAATTGATTGTATCAATCTGCTGTTGATCAGGTGGATATTTTGAAGGATCAAAAGAAGGAATTTGAACGTCTTCAAAATGAAGAACTAAAACGTCGAACTGTTGCTCTACAACCTTTCGATCCTGAATCAGGACGAATTGAAGCTAGGCAGAGAGTGCTAGATTCTTATGATGGAAGAATTCAAGTTCTGAAGAAATAAATTGTAGAACTTATCATCTATCCTTCAGAGTGAAAGATGAGCAAATGCTATTTTTTTCAATGTACTTTTCTTCTTCTTTTGCAGAAAAGAAATAGTAAAAACTTTTTATATGGTTCTATTACTTGTTGCATATCTTGTTATAGATATAAGTAATAGAATAGAAAATATATTCAGAGGTACTGGACGTGATATATTTCAAGATTTTGTAAAATAACAATATTCATTATATCTGCTCAGAGGTAATGTGGACGTGGCAGAATATAAAATTTAGCAATACTTATTTCAATGGACAACTTTATCAGAGGTAATAAGGACATGACAAGTTGCTGATATAAATAATCAAAATTTAGAGGTGTAAAGGACATGAATTCAAATTATTTAAATAAGAGACAATAAATGTCCAATGAATGATAAGTCAAATAAAGTGAATGAACTGATGGTCACTTTAATTTTCAAAGAAAAGATGCCAGCTTAAATCTTGAATGTGATCTTCTTTGAGACGACTTTTGACAGCAATATCGTCAACATAGCATTCGACAGTCTTTCGCAAATGATCTCGAAATTTAGTGCTCATAGCCCGCTGGTAAGTTGCACCTGCGTTCTTAAGACCAAATGGCATGACCGTATAACAGTACACACCCCGAGGAGTACGAAATGAAGTACGTTTTTCATCTTCAGGATCCATCCAGATTTGATTGTATCCAGAAAATCCATCCATGAAAGAAATTCGTTCGAACCCACATGTATTGTCGATCATAACATCAGTAATTGGGAGGGGGAATTCATCTTTGGGGCAAGCATCATTGAGATCCCAAAAGTCTATGTAAACTCGAACCTTTCCGATCTTCTTCAGAACAGGGACGACATTGGCCACCCAATCAGGATGTTGTTCTTCTCTGATAAAGACACAATCTATAAACTTTTTGACTTCATCATCAATTGCATCCATCATTTCAGGCTTGAATCACGGTTGTTGTTGTTTAACCGGTTTGACATTCGGTAAGATGTTAAGCTTGTGAGTTACAATTTGAGGATCTAATCCCGACATATCTTCGTAACTCCAGGCGAAGACATCAATGTATTCTCGAATAAGGTGAATTAATTCTTGTTTATCATCCTCTGGGAGATTCTTGCTGATGAAGATTGGTCGTGATACGCCTTTCTCTCTAATGTCGATCTGGACCAATTGATCCTCAGTAGGTGGTTCTCGTTGTTCAAAATGATGTTCCCACTAATTGTCTATCCTTTGGGCCCAAGGATCCATTTCAGTAGCTTCTTCAATGTCACTTTCATTATCTTCTGAGAATTCGGTGGACACCATGTTAGAAGATACTATCACCTTATGAATATGACCGATGCTGGTATCAGAATCCCACGAGATAGAATCAGAAGAGTTTGAACGTTCTTCTTCATCAAATTCAGAAGGTTCTGGAGTTGGAAGTGGTGATGTATAACCTAGTCCTCATTTCGTTTTACTATGGTATTGTTGTGATTTTCCTTTTGGAACAGCAATACGAAGAGGGGTTCGCCTTCCTTTACCATTTTTGAGACCTGTTCTGAAATCATAGCCCATTTTATGGATGATGGCTTTAGATTGTAGACTATAACATCGTAATTGTAGCCTTCCTGTATCATCTCTATTATCATTATAGAGCATGATTTTTGGTTCTTCTCTTTTGTTGAAGAATATAGGCTTTTCATCTTTCTTTCGAGACGGTACTAAGAAGTACGACTCTTATATTGAATCCAGTGATACCACATTTCGTCGTGATGATACGACTTCTATTGCAAGTGGTTTAAAGCTATCTAGCATATCCAGATAACACTGAGTATAGTAAAAGACATTAGTATACTGCAAAGGAGATGCTTTATTGATCTTTACACCATCATTTACAATAGGGACTTTAGCCTTAGCAGGCTTAGTCAGATTGATGACAAGAGGGGGAGAAAAAGAACGAGAAGGAGGAGGAGCTTCTTGCAACGAAGATCGATTACAAGCGGCTCAGAAGAGGTGAGCTCCCTTTGTTCCTGACTATCACCTTTAGGTCGCTTCTCATGGGAAGGTAGATAAATAGTCAGTGGTTGGGAAGACTGAGGACAGGAGGTACGTCCTTTGATCGGGATCACCAATGTATCATTCGGTATACTCTTCTGTTCTTCATCTGTGTCCATTGTTAGTACCATCTTCATGAATTCCTCTTTGTACATACGAGAATCGTTGTAATATGCTTCAACTCCTTTGAAAGGATTCAGATCTGCAACCTCTTTTTGGACTTCTCCATTACCATCCACATATTTGAAGCATTGGTGGAATGTAGAGGGTACAATATTGTGTTCATGGAGGAATGGCCTTCCCAACAAAGCATTGTATGAGCCATGATTGTTAATAACATAGAAAGTTACTTTTGTACGAAGATTGCCAATTTGAAGTTTTAGGCGTATCTTCCCCAAAGGTTCACTTCTTCCTTGATTGAATCCCAGGATGGTAGTATTAGTTGTAGAAAGATTATGTACTGGAATTTTCAAAGCGTCCAATAAGGACTTTGGCATGATGCTAAGTGCAGACCCGGGATCAATCAGAATACGGTCGACTTTTATGGTATCCACATATCCCGTAAAATAGAGAGGACGATCATGACGATTGTCTTCTAATAATATGTCATCTTGTGTAAAAGTGATATTGGGCATCAACTCAAATATACTATGACAATGTGCACAGCTGATTGGCTCCTTTTCAGGTTTCTTGAGAAGAGTTAAACAAGTGTCAGCCTGCATCAAGGCTTCACTTAACGTCTCACGAGTTTCTTTTGAGAGACGTAAAAGTTCAAAGATTGACAATCTTGCTGGAGTATTGGCCAATTGAGCCAATATGTCAAAATTGTAATGCTTTTCAAGTCCAAGAGATGATGACTTCTTCAATGCTTTATCAAAGCGAACATGTTGCTTCCCCTTGTCTGCTGATGTTGGCTTAGGAGGAGATGGTTCAACCAATGGCAAAGATGTAGACGGTGTATCTTCAGCAGGAGAAGATGATGGAGGAAGAGCACCCGGGGATGGAGCAGGGTTCTCTTGATTTTCGGAATACTCCCGAAGATAGGATTTTCCAGATCTGGTGCCCATTAGGATTTCTTCTTCTGTAAATGGTTCAAAGGATACCAAATTACAGTTCTTGGATTTAGACTTGGAATGCTTCTTTTGTTTAGAAGAGGAAGGCGTTTCAAATTCTGTAACCAGATCTGGATGAATCCATATAATCTCTCCTCTGTCAGTTGACATTGGAATAAGACCTTCATTTTGAGGAGGCGGGCTATTCACAATTTCTAGAGTAGTCCTTGGAATGTGGACAGCACCATCTTGTATGAGTTGTGGTAGAAAATCACCAAATTAGAGAGAAACCACATTTGCAGTCACTATTTTCTCGTCCTGCTGTAGAGTAATTGCTCAAGAGTTGACCAACTCCTGGATTTTGCCCTTGAGCACATAACATGCTCTGGTTGGATGCCCTATGAATCTGTGATAAACACAGTATTTAGGGTGATCAGTTTTACCAACTTCTTCTGGTCGCTTTGCCTCTGGAAGTTGAAGCTTATTGCTTTTGATCAAGCAATCAAAGATACTTAAAGTATCATCTTCATCGAAAGAATACTCTTCTTTTGGACGAGTTGACTTTTGCAGTGGTGCTGATGGGGTGGATGCCGTCTGAGTAACATTGACAGCCAAAGACTCTTTGCCTTTAAGATTGATGGCCAATGTTTCTTTATTCTTGCGGTTGTTCTGGCGATTACTACCCCCAGGTGTAGAATGTTCATCTTGGTTAGGGTGAGTCATCTGGACTCCTAACTGCTTTAACTTTTCGGCACTCACTTCTGCCGCCTTTGCATTAACAATGAAAGAAGGCCAATCCTAGAATTGTGTAGATCCCGTCCACATACTGATAATAGGCAACAAGTTTGATTTGCAAGTGTCTATTGTTACAGCAGATGGAGTACCTAAAGGCATTTTGAGTTCCTCTCGACGGAATCTTTCAATGAAACTCTCTATGGATTCATTGTGCCTCTGTTTAATTTTAATGAGGGCAGACATTGTCATGTCGTTGACTCTCTCATAAAATCGTTCCAAGAATATTTGTTTGAAACCAGCAAAAAAAGTGATACAGCCATCAGGTAAGCTACGATACCAGTCATATGCTGTACCGGCTAAACAACCGACGAACACTCTGGTAAGGAGAGCATCATTTGGCTGTAATTGATCAGTCATCACTTCGAAATGATTGATGTATTGACTTGGAGAAGTGCTACCATCAAATAGCATAATGGTTGGGAGTTTATACTTAGGAGGAAATGGAACTTCCTTCCACTCTTTAGGATATGGTTGCTTTATGCCCAATCTTTGTAGGCCATTCTTCTGCTTGAAAGCCTCAAACTGAGTACGTAGAAGTTTCACAGCCTCATTTGCATCCCCTGATGTTTGAGAATTGATGGGCTGGTTAGAAGTGTTAGGAGGAGGAACAGCTGTAAAACTCCTAAATTTTCTACTATATATTTTTTTTAAAATTTGGTATTGATTTAAATTTTTGTATTGTACGTCGCGTAGTCGTATTGTACGTCGCGCACGAAATTTTATTTTTCGTAATTGCTCGACGAGTGCGAATATGTGCGAGCGTACATATTTTAGAAAAATATTTTTATTTATTTATAGTTTCAAAATAATATATGTAATAATTATTTTTGCTATCATATCAATATTTCCAAGTCCATTATTTTATTTATTTATAAAAAGTCTTCGTGAAAACAGTTATTAATAATAAATAATATTATTCCCGTATACATATATATTTCATAAATATTTATTAAGTTTATATTATAATGTATTTTCGAAATTAATTATTATAGTATTTTTGGAAAACGTATTTTTGAAATATTTGTGACTATTTAAATTTTGATTTGATTCCATGGATACATTTAAATAGTAAACTAATATCTATAATTGAAATTTGATTTATTTGATTGATTTTAAACTAAAGGAATATAATTTAAATAGGATTGTAATTGGATTTGGATTTGATTGAAGAACAGATGGCAACTCTAGAGGGGGGGTGAATAGAGTATATAGAGATAATATCCAATTAAAAATCAACTCTATCACAAATAAAACCAATCAGAGTAAATGCGGAAAATAAAGAGAGAATCAAGAGAGCATACGCAGACACAGCCGATTTTAACCTGGTTTCCCTCGTGGAGGACTAGTCCAGGCCTGAGAACTCTAGCTCAGGATTAAATCCACTATTTGTGAAATAGTAGTTTACAACCCGTGCCTTTTCTTCAGAAGAGCACGTCAACTTCTTACAGAGGATCGCAGTGGCGATTTGCTTGGAATTATTCAAGCGACTTCTTCAACTCTTGCACAAGACTCATAACTGAGAGATGCTGAGCACTCGAGACTTAGGAAGCTTGTGGCTAGTAGATGGGAAGGGTATGGCTTATCTGAGCTTAAGAGAGAAGAGAAGAGAAGATTGGATGATTTGAAATGAGAGAATTCTAGGCCTATTTATAGGATTTTTATAGGCAAAATTCGGCCAGAATTCGGGTAGAAAATTTCAAATATTTGGCCGTTGGACAACTAGCAACCAGCTAACCCTAAAATTAAGGCTGCTAATTTTTAGGGGACAGAGTTCGGCCCGAACTCTGTGTGGAGGCAGAGTTCGGCCCGAACTCTGTCTCCAGAGCACAGAACTGGTTCTTGGGAGCCAATGGTCATTTTCTGGATGGTGGAGTTTAGGGATTATTGGGTAGGCTATAGGTCAAGTCTCAAGAGCCCAGCATGACACAGTTTACATCAATCTAGACTCAATAAAAGTATAAAATACAGACTTATGAACAACTGAAATACAAAGACTGAGCTGTCTTCTGACTTGAGCTTGATGTAGACGTCGTGTGTCGTATTAAATTATTACAATTATTATTTAGTCAAGTTATCAATATTTGGTTGACTGTGACTTTGTGTCAACAATCTCCCCCATATTGATAATTGACAAAATAGTAAATGTATATTCAATATTCATACCTGGACACAGTCAATGACAAAAGCAAAGCTCCTCCATAATCAGTGCCGAGCTAAACAAGATAGCTCCCCCGTAAACAATGCGTTGAACTTGTTGGCCTGATAGAGAAATTCTCCCAAAAGTACCAAAAGCACATATACCAGAAAAATAAGAATAATATACATATCTCTCCCCCTTTTGGCATTTAGCAATATAATAAGAAGCAGATAATAATGGGCAAACACACCAAAAGAGAAGAAATAGCATATGAACTAACAGAACGAGTAAACTGTAGTGCCCCGTCCCACTCAGTCAATCGGAGGAATCGAAACGCCGACGGCGTTCGGCCTTAGCCTTGCAACGGCTGCTGGAAGACATCGCTCGGTCGAAGCGACCGCTCGCTCAGGTGGGATAGTTTCGGTGAACTTGCCTCATCTTTCCCTTCACATAATAAATTGCATGTTTTTAACTTGCACAAGTAGGCTTGATAATAAAAGAGACGAATCCACATAGCTAAAGAGAATAATCCCGACGGATTGAATTGAGTTAGAATATGGAAAGGTCCAACGACAGTCTTAGAGTTGGTGCACGGCGTGCTTTGAAAATGACACTCGATCCTTCGTCCCGTGGCTTGGGAGAAGGAAAGTTGGTTGAGTCGGCGAAGTTATGTACGTAGCCTAAGTCTTAGGCGTCGCCCGCATGAATGCTTCATAAAGCATGCACGGTCCTGTCGTCCAAGGCTTGGCATAGCCTTGGCTTGCCCCATGAGTTAAGTTGCGTTGCACAGCTTGTGCCATAAGTCTAGGCACCCAAATGACTTGGTCGTTCAAAGTTGAATGCGTGCACGGCACGTTCCATCGAGGCAAGGCTTGACGCGGCCTTTGCTCGTTAAGTTGTAGGCTTGAGTAAGTTAGGCAAAGTTATGTCGGTCGACCTAAGTCATTCGAAGTGCTGTCCTGTTCATTCTACGGTTGCCAGGTTAAATAGTCCCACGATCCCAAGGCCCGTCATATAAAGTATAACTTGGGCGATAGCGTCGCGTAGAACGGAAGTCGGTTTGAGGCACGATGCACAGATCTAGTGTTAAGGCAGGAACCACAGTTGATTGAATGAGTTCTTGGAGAAAAGATTATTGAATAGGCATTGAGTTGAATGAAATGATATGATAACATGGAAAGAATGCTCGCGACCGTGGGTCGTCGAGGGGTCTCAATGATAGAAAGAATGCTCGCGACCGTGGGTCGTCGAGGGGTCTCAAATGATAGATGGTTTGATATTGGTTTTGAAAGAGATGGTAACATTGAAAGAGGAATGACTGTGTGAGACGTCAGTTTGTGTCGAGTCTTGCATGGTCATTGGACAACTTGTCGACAAGGAGAAGTTTCCACGCACGACAACCCTGGGCGCCATGGGACCGCGGCATTCCGGAGGGAAACACGGTATAGCCGTAGCTGGACGAACCGCTCGGGTCATTCGGGAACTTTCAGCGGGGCTAGCTACTTGCGCTGAAAGGGTCGCCGAATGGCAAGGCTATAAGTCCAGAATAGCTTGTGATGTTAGTGACCAATTCATATAGATGGGTCGGCACGAGCGGCAATCCGCATGTGTGCCTTTGGATTCAGTCTAGCAATTGTGTGTATGGTTGGGACACAAGTGTTTGGGCCTAAGAATGGCTACAGCATAGGCAACGTGCTTTGGCACGAGATATGGCGTCGGGTTTTAAGTTGTCGGCATATAAGTTGCATAAGTTGGTTTGAGTTGTCTTTGAGTCTAAGTCAGAACTGCCGTAAGGCAAAGTTGGTCGAGTGGCACTTAGCCCACAAGTCTTGGATTGGGTCGGATGATGGTTTAGTAGCAAAGGGCCGCAAGGCGGCGATACGTTTGAGTCACATTGAGTTGTTGGCACGGTATGATGGATTCGTAGCACGGTCACCAGGAATGGAGCCTTATCACGTAGTTGCGTCTCTGATTTTGGCCAAAAGGCAAGCACGACTTGATAGGTTAACGTTGTTGAGTCGACATCGATGTTGCAAGCACGGGATGGTCTTGAAATACAAAAAGGCAAGGCGTCGGTCATAAAACTGATCCTAAGGCAAGACTAGAAAGACAATTGATAAAAAGGGAATTATGTTGCACAAAGTAAATAAAACGTGCGGGTTTTGTATGGGTGGGCGAGGAGCTCATTCCACCCGTACAGTTGAGTACTGACACCCATATAGTTTACATGTGCAGGGACAGGTAGAAGCTCGTGGCGCGGAGCTCGCTTGGATGCGTCGAGGCACGGAGTTTCCTTGGCGATTCGAAGCGTGCGGCCGCATGGAGACAAGACTTATACGGGACATAATGTATGGACATCGCCTTCCGAAGCTTCCGCTGGATCAAGCATTTGTAATTGAGAGATGAGAGAGAGCTGAGTGACTTGTAATGTGAGCTTGAGTGAGCTTGAGAGAATTGTAATCTTGGCCTTGCGCCCCAATGTAATCTTTGTTTCAATATCAATAAAAGAGTGTTTTGGAATGACTTGTGTTTTGCTTCAAATTTCCGCTGCTATTATTCAATGTCTTTGCATGGGACTTCTGTGCGACGACCCCGTCGCAGCCGCTGAAATCGGCCGTTATGGAACCCGCCTTGCACGAGCGCAATCTAGGCTCGTGCGGCATCACGCCTTAGCAAGGACGATCGCTCCTACGGGAGCGGGGCGTGACATAGTGGTATCAGAGCCCGGCTTTACATCCTTGGACTATCGATTGAATTCTTTAACTCATTGTTTCCGCAAACTCTAAAATTGCTTCCGCAAGTTGATATCGTTGGTGCGCTCTCTCAATTGTCCCACGGGATATCCATACAATTAGTCTAACTATTTTGCAAAACATAGGAGAACAGTTTTTGACAAAACGAAAAGATGGTTTGCGTAAGCACGGTTGGCTAAGTCGGGCTGGACATATACACCAAAGTTGCGTCGACCTTAGAAAAGTCGAGTGCGAGAATTAAATTGTGTCGGACGAGAATGAGTTGAACTCGATTGAGTAAAGTGAGATAACTATCGATAGGGGTACTAGCGAGCGACGATAATGTCGATGCGATATAGATGAGCGTGCTTGGAATTCGAGGAATGGTTCGAACGGGATTTGAAGAAGTGGATTTTGGATTTGAATGATAAGTTGAGGATTTGTTGAATGACTTCATCCCTGAGTGGTGTATGCGATAGCCTCAGGGATGTCGATCAATTGATTAAGGAAATTGATGTTGTGAATGATTCGAGGGATAAAGATCGAACTTGAATTGAATGTCGAAGGGACTATCCAGTCGGACGATAGCATCGTTCGTACGACTCAGAATTTGTTGCAAAAGAAGATCGTCAGGTTACGCATATCATCGATGGTATTGAGGCGTATCAAAGATCGATATGCGATAACTCGGGGGTACTCTGACTCGGCGAATGACGATCGTACAAGTGTTATTGTTCGGTTGGATATGATACTTAGGATTTTGATCGAGATGGATGTTGGATGAAAATGATTGTGTCTTGATGGTTACGCAGATAGCCACAACATCGACGATCTTGTCTTGCGCAAGCGCAACTCTAGCCTCGCACATGCGTTACGTCGAATTTGGGGCGATCGTTCCGCGTGAGCGTTGACATGGTGATTCATGTCGCGGGAATGATCGAACTCGGAAATTCTGGATACGACAACTTTGATTGTCTCGACTTGTTGGCTTGATGCGAAGGTAAACTCGAGGATTTGTAGGACTTATGATTGATGAATGAAAGAAACTTGAGGATTGAGTAGGTCCAATCCGTGCATCGAGAATGAACTAGTCTAGACGCAAAACAAGAGTTACGTCCCAATGAGGATGATTATCCCGCGGGAGCGTGCATGGTGATTCATGCCCACCGTAGAAAATCTGACTCGCGTGAGATCGGGACACAACATATTGTTAAGCTAGACGACCTCATGATCGATTACGTGAATCGGAATAGATGACTTAGGAAATATGAAATATGGAATTTTGGTTAGCAATGAATTGCGTCATAGCGTGCTTGACTTGAAAGGATTGATAGGTGGATTATACCGAACGTGTTTGAAGGGATAGACTATACGAAATAGCTTGATGAAAGAGCAATGTGTTCATGTCGAGTATTGGTTGAACGTGAGTTGTCGTAGGATGGCTTTGCTGAACGACTCGGACCCCGTGCGGCGAAATGTTGCGATGTGTGTAGGCAATCTATGCTCGAAGTTTAGAAATCGGAGTGATGCGAGCTTGGGTAGAAAACCTCGTACTAACAACTTGGTTTGACCTTAGGATGGGGTCAGTGTTGATATCGTTGTTTGGGGACTATGATTCCAGTACTGACAGAAAGACATAGCCTAGCGGTTAGACAGACGTCCGAGTGCGAAGTGGTAGGATTGTGGAGGCACCACTCGCAAGTCTCGGTTGACATGCATGTATCTCAAGGACGCTTGAATGCGTGCACGATCCGACTCGAGTGGTAATGGCGGGATTCGCTATCACGAGGCTTGGTTGAAATGTATGTATTTTAGGGACGCCTAAGATATGTGCACGATCCATACTAAGTGATACGTTGAATTCAAGTGAGACTTGAGGAACGGGAAGTATCGAGGATGTTGAGAATCGTAAGTTTTAAAGAAAGGATTGAGGGTAGCACGAGCGTGGCTCGGATTTGAGAAAAACATAGAAGAATTGTGTGCGAGAGTTCGTGAATGTTGAGTAAAGTGATAAGTCGATAAGTAAGTACTCAGGTAGTTTCGAGGACGAAACTTTTTCTGAGTGGTGTATGATGTAGTGCCCCGTCCCGCTCAGTCAATCGGAGGAATTGAAACGCCGACGGCGTTCGGCCTTAGCCTTGCAACGGCTGCTGGAAGACATCGCTCGGTCGAAGCGACCGCTCGCTCAGGTAGGGTAGTTTCGGTGAACTTGCCTCATCTTTCCCTTCACATAATAAATTGCATGTTTTCAACTTGCACAAGTAGGCTTGATAATAAAAGAGACGAATCCACATAGCTAAAGGGAATAATCTCGACGGGTTGAATTGAGTTAGAATATGGAAAGGTCCAACGGCCGTCTTAGAGTTGGTGCACGGCGTGCTTTGAAAATGACACTCGATCCTTCGTCTCGTGGCTTGGGAGAAGGAAAGTTGGTTGAGTCGGCGAAGTTATGTACGTAGCCTAAGTCTTAGGCGTCGCCCGCATGAATGCTTCATAAAGCATGCACGGTCCTGTCGTCCAAGGCTTGGCATAGCCTTGGCTTGCCCCATGAGTTAAGTTGCGTTGCACAGCTTGTGCCATAAGTCTAGGCACCCAAATGACTTGGTCATTCAAAGTTGAATGCGTGCACGGCACGTTACATCGAGGCAAGGCTTGACGCGGCCTTTGCTCGTTAAGTTGTAGGCTTGAGTAAGTTAGGCAAAGTTATGTCGGTCGATCTAAGTCATTCGAAGTGCTGTCCCGTTCATTCTGCGGTTGCCAGGTTAAATAGTCCCACGATCCCAAGGCCCGTCATATAAAGTATAACTTGGGCGATAGCGTCGCGTAGAACGGAAGTCGGTTTGAGGCACGATGCACGGACCTAGTGTTAAGGCAGGAACCACAGTTGATTGAATGAGTTCTTGGAAAAAAGATTATTGAATAGGCATTGAGTTGAATGAAATGATATGATAACATGGAAAGAATGCTCGCGACCGTGGGTCGTCGAGGGGTCTCAATGATAGAAAGAATGCTCGCGACCGTGGGTCGTCGAGGGGTCTCAAATGATAGATGGTTTGATATTGGTTTTGAAAAGATGGTAACATTGAAAGAGGAATGACTGTGTGAGACGTCAGTTTGTGTCGAGTCTTGCATGGTCATTGGACAACTTGTCGACAAGGGAAAGTTTCCACGTGCGACAACCTGGGCGCCATGGGACCGCGGCGTTCCGGAGGGAAACACGGTATAGCCGTAGCTGGACGAACCGCTCGGGTCATTCGGGAACTTTCAGCGGGGCTAGCTACTTGTGCTGAAAGGGTCGCCGAATGGCAAGGCTATAAGTCCAGAATAGCTTGTGATGTTAGTGACCAATTCATATAGATGGGTCGGCACGAGCGGTAATCTGCGTGTGTGCCTTTGGATTCAGTCTAGCAATTGTGTGTATGGTTGGGACACAAGTGTTTGGGCCTAAGAATGGCTACAGCATAGGCAACGTGCTTCGGCACGAGATGTGGCGTCGGGTTTTAAGTTGTCGGCATATAAGTTGCATAAGTTGGTTTGAGTTGTCTTTGAGTCTAAGTCAGAACTGCCGTAAGGCAAAGTTGGTCGAGTGGCACTTAGCCCACAAGTCTTGGATTGGGTCGGATGATGGTTTAGTAGCAAAGGGCCGCAAGGCGGTGATACGTTTGAGTCACATTGAGTTGTTGGCACGGTATGATGGATTCGTAGCACGGTCACAAGAATGGAGCCTTATCGCGTAGTTGCGTCTCTGATTTTGGTCGAAAGGCAAGCACGACTTGATAGGTTAACGTTGTTGAGTCGACATCAATATTGCAAGCACGGGATGGTCTTGAAATACAAATAGGCAAGGCGTCGGTCATAAAACTGATCCTAAGGCAAGATAAAAAGACAATTGATAAAAAGGGGATTATGTTGCACAAAGTAAAAAAAACGTGCGGGTTTTGTATGGGTGGGCGAGGAGCTCATTCCACCAGTACAGTTGAGTACTGACACCCACATAGTTTACATGTGCAGGCACAGGTAGAAGCTCATGGCACGGAGCTCGCTTGGATGCGTCGAGGCACGGAGTTTCCTTGGCGATTCGAAGCGTGCGGCCGCATGGAGACAAGACTTATACGGGACATAATGTATGGACATCGCCTTTCGAAGCTTCCGCTGGATCAAGCATTTGTAATTGAGAGATGAGAGAGAGATGAGTGACTTGTAATGTGAGCTTGAGTGAGCTTGAGAGAATTATAATCTTGGCCTTGCGTCCCAATGTAATCTTTGTTTCAATATCAATAAAAGAGTGTTTTGGAATGACTTGTGTTTTGCTTCAAATTTTCGCTGCTATTATTCAATGTCTTTGCATGGGACTTCTGTGCGACGACCCCGTCGCAGTCGCTGAAATCGGCCGTTATGGAACCCGCCTTGCACGAGCGCAATCTAGGCTCGTGCGGCATCACGCCTTAGCGAGGACGATCGCTCCTACGGGAGCGGGACGTGACATAAACTAACTAACAGAATGATCAAATGTCAGAGAATAATAAAACTACCAGAATCATAAGAGTCACAACTCATAACTAGAGTCACCAAAACATAAAGAGTGTACCAAGTACATAAATCCAACTAAACAACTGAAAAGTACTAGAAAGCATAAAAATAAACTACGATCAGCAGCAGCATCATCAAGTAGAAGCCATCTCCATCATGGAGCACGAGAAGGCCCAGCAGAGTCGGAGCGCCTGGGGTCCACAAAAGCAGCACCCGGATCCATGTAACGCATGACCCAAGAATCGTCAATGCGATATCCCTCACGACCGGGATCCCGCTCCATGGGAATGGGCATAGAAGGATGACGGGACATGGAATACCGAATATCATGCAGCGAGTTGCTGAGTGCACTCATCTGCAGGGTAGTACGGTAGTCCATCTGAGCCCAGCGATCGTCCTCTAAGTCGAAACGATCTCGGAGCATGGTCTGGATGGAGTCAAGGGTAGCAGGAGGAAGAGGCGCATCCTGACCAAGTGGAGGGGCGTCGGGCTCCTCATTATCAGAATGCTCAGAAGTGACAGGAGAGGCTACGACTGCCTGAAGTCGTCGTACCTTAGAAAGGAAGGCAGGAGCAGGCAAGAAAGGACAATTATCAAGAGGTACATAGAATGCACGAAAGACCATAGGAAGATATAAGGCATAAACCAAGGCTCGTGGTTTCTTCCTACAGTTAATTATCCAGTCCATCATGGTACGTGGAAGATTAAACGGAACACAAAAGTGAATATGATAAAGAGCAGATATTTCAAAATAAGTAACTTCATCGGTGGAACCTGCTTTGGGTAGAATGGTGTTAAAAACAATCCGATGAAGTTCATAGAAATATGGATTTAGATATTTAGCCATAAGCTTGCGAGGACGTGTGTTCGGAGTACACAAGTCGTCCTTGAAGCTTTCAAGGGAAGTTCCTTCGGGAAATAGGAACGACCGAGCTTCAACAAGCCTTTCACAAGAATTGGGCTCTTGAAGATCAAGATAAGTTATAAAGATAAAGAATTCAATAAGCCAGATAGTACAAGTAGGCGAATAGCAGTATGAAATTGAAAAGTAGCATGTTAGCAGATTATAAATTAAAATGTACCGTATAATAAACAAGGAAATATATCATGATTCAATAATTTGAATCTGCCATGGGTTAGCTGCAGGGGCCGGATCCCAGCTAGCGGTAGTCCTGAGGACTAGTGCACCATATCGCTTAGGCTTTTACGCCTTGTTGTCAAAAGGACCCTTTCGGCTTGTACCCATAGCAAGTTCATTTTAAGAGAATCTCAATATAATCGATATTTACGCAGGTGTATTTTATTTTATGACAGCTTCATCTAAGATTCCAAGTTCACGACAAAGGAAATTGAAGCGCTCTTCGGATAATGGCTTTGTAAAGAAGTCTGCTAACTGGTGATCAGTGTCAACAAATTCTAAGTTAATCGTGCCATTTTGCTGATGATCACGTAAAAAGTGGTGTCGTATCTCAATGTGCTTCGTGCGTGAGTGACAAATGGGGTTCTTAGTAAGATTTATTGCACTAGTGTTGTTACAAAAGATAGGAATATGCATGAAAGATAAATTATAGTCTTCAAGGGTTTGCTTCATCCACAGAATTTGTGCACAACAACGCCCAGCTGCTATATATTCAGCTTTTGTTGTGGATAGTGCGACAGAGTTCTGTTTCTTGCTAAACCAAAAGACTAAAGCCTTTCCTAATAAATGGCACGTACCGCTCGTACTTTTACGGTCGACCTTGCATCCAGCAAAATCAGCATCAGAGTAACCAATGAGGTCAAATGATGTTGATTTGGGATACCATAGGCCCACTGTAACCGTACCCTTAAGGTATCTAAAGATACGCTTAACTGCGGTCATGTGCGATTCCTTAGGATTTGCTTGATATCTAGCACACAGGCAAATGCTAAACATTATATCAGGGCGACTAGCAGTAAGATAAAGTAGACTGCCTATCATACCTCGATACTTACATTGATCTACGGGTTTGCCGCTCTCATCTGGTTCCAGTTTGGTTGAAGTAGCCATAGGAGTGCTGATTGGTTTGACATTATCAAGTTCGAATTTCTTCAGCATGTCCTTTGTATACTTCAACTGACAGATGAAGGTTTCATTTATCATTTGTTTGACTTGCAGCCCAATAAAGTAGTTGAGCTCCTCCATCATGCTCATCTCAAACTCGGTCTGCATACACTTGGCAAAATCTTGACAAAGGGTTTCATCAGTAGAACCAAAAATAATATCATCTACATATATCTGAACTAAGAGAATAGTGTCCTTCAAAGACTTTATGAAAAGTGTAGTGTCAATTTTCCCTTTTGAAAAACCTTTCTCAAGCAAGAAGTTGCTTAGCCGTTCATACCAAGCTCTAGGGCTTGTTTGAGGCCGTACAGCGCTTTCTTTAGCTTGAACACGTGATCGGGAAATTTGTGATTTTCAAAGCCAGGAGGCTGTTTTACATAAACTTCCTCCTTAATAAAACCATTCAAGAAAGCACTTTTAACATCCATTTGAAATAATTTAAAATTTTGAAAATTTGCAAATGCACAAAGCATCCGAATGGATTCTAGTCTAGCAACAGGAGCATACGTCTCATCGTAGTCGATACCTTCCTCTTGGTTGTATCCTTGAGCTACTAGACGAGCTTTGTTGCGTGTGACTGAACCATCTTTATTTACTTTGTTTCTAAAAACCCATTTAGTACCAATAATCGAGTGATTAGCCGGTCTAGGAACGAGTTCCCATACTTGGCTCCTCTCGAATTGGTTGAGTTCTTCTTGCATAGCAGAAATCCAAAATTCATCACTGAAAGCTTCAGAAATGTTTTTAGGCTCAATTTGTGAAATAAAGGCAGTGCTAGCAATAGAGTCTCTTAATGATGATCTAGTAGTTACTCCTCGTGAAACCTCACCGATTACCAAATTTTCTGGATGTGATGGCTTGAAAGAGAATTTCTTAGGCAAGCTTTCCAGAGAATTTGTTTCGGTTGTGGTGTTCATTGGAGTAGACGTTGATGGCTCAACATCATCATCAAGAGTAGCTGCTGCACTGTTATCTTCATCAAAAGTCACATTTGTAGACTCTTCCACAATTAAAGAGCGTTTGTTAAAACCTCTATATCCCTTACTCTTGGCAGCATAGCCAAGGAAAATACCATCGTCAGCTTTGGCATCAAATTTGCCTAAGTTATCTTTGGTGTTAAGGATAAAGCATCTACATCCAAAAACTCTAAAATAAGAAACATTTGGGGTTCTTCCAAACCAAAGCTCATAGGGTGTTTTCTTCGTAATAGGACGAATAAGCACCCTATTTAAAATGTGGCATGCTGTACTGACAGCTTCAGCCCAAAAATATTTCGGAAGTGAAAACTTATTCTAACTCTGGCCATATCGCCAAGAGTCCTATTCTTCCGCTCCACAACACCATTTTGTTGAGGAGTTCTTGGACAAGAAAACTCATGATCAAAACCATTAGAATCACAAAACCTTTCAAAATCAGAATTTTCGAATTCGCCTCCATGATCACTTCGGATTCGAGTAATCATGTAGCCCTTTTCGTTTTGAACTTTCTTAACAAAAATCTTGAAAACTAAAATAGTATCACTTTTATTTGCAAGAAAGAAAACCCAAGTAAATCTTGAAAAATCATCAACAATAACAAAGGCATAGAGTTTTCTGCCAAGATTGGCTACTCTACTAGGCCCAAATAAATCCATATGGAGTAGTTGCAAGGGTCTAGAAGTGCTTACAAAGTTTATGGAATGAAAAGATGACTTGGTTGCTTTGTTCAACTCACATTCGGCACATATGGTGTCCTTTTTGAATGTGATGTCGGGCAAGCCTCTAACTAGCTTCTTGGTTGATAGCCTGGATATATTTTCCATATTGGCATGACCAAGACGCTGGTGCCATAGTAGCCGTTCATCTTTATGAGCATATAGGCATCTACCTGCATTGTTAGTATTTTCAGACAAATAGAAAGTATAAATATTATCCTCTCTTACCCCTTCAAAAGCGATGTCTCCTGTTGACCTATCATAAATAAGGTATTTGTTTTGTCCAAAGTTAATGTCATATCCATGGTCAGCAAGATGACTAATGCTGAGCAGGTTATGCTTTAACTCAGTCACTAGGCAGACATCCTTTATTACGGGAGAGGGAGGATAACCAATATTACCATTACCTATAATATAACCTTTGAGGTTGTTGCCGAAGGATACATATCCTTCTCTCTTCATCGATAGTGATGCGAAAAGATTTGCGTCTCCTGTCATATGCCGCGAGCATCCACTATCGAGAATCTACTTACTTTTAGTTGAGGAGGGAAGGTCCACCTACATCAAAAGTAGATGTGACCTTTGGTACCCAATTTCTTGAGGGTCCTGAAAAGTTAGTTTTTGGAAACCATGCATATATTTTTCTATCAACTAATCTTCTAATTCTACATTGTGGTGATATGTGTCCATGCAAACCACAATAAGTACATGTAGTATTCCTATTTATATTAGGAGCATGCTGATGATGTCTATAAGCAGTGTAATGAGCAGAAGTATGATGATTAGCATGATGATGATGATTATGCATAGAGTGCTGTGGAGTGGCATGGTGATATTGTCTATATGGAGCATGGTGATGTTGTCTATATGGAGCATGGTGATGTTGTCTATATGGCATGACATTGTGATGTTGTCTATATGGCATGACATTGTGATGTTGTCTATATGGCATGACACTGTGATGTTGATTGTGTCTTTGTGCAGCATGATGATTGTATCTATGATAATTATTTCTACGTGTATGTGGTTTGTGTCCTTTGTGAAACTGTGTGTATATGAAAGCATGATTATGTGTTGTAGATGGATGATATGAATGACTAGCATGAGAAGTGTTATGCTCTGTGGGTGTCTCATGAGATTGGGTTTGAGGTTGAGCAACCTGTTTACCCAGTTTAGTCTCTAATCTCTTGGAGACAGCCTGCAGATCAGTTACCTTAGCATTTAAACCATAAATCTTAGTCATAGAAATCTTGTGTCTACTCTTTTCTTCAGCAAGCAATGTGTTGAGTGTTGTGATTTCTTGTGTCTGTTGCTCAATACGTGTTTCAGCATCATGAAGGCTTAGTTTAAGCTTCGATACCTCATCTGTGACTTCCGTGGGTGAAGTGTCTCTAATGTTATCAAGCAATAGAGAAAGTCTTTGAATCTCGTCTTCATGACTTTTGATTTTGTCCTTGGCGTGTTTGTATTTACCAATGATCTTTTTGTGATCATCGAGTAAATCAGTGAAAGCATCGCCAAGTTCATCAAAAGAGAAGTCGTCAAGAGTTTCGTTTGATACCTTATCGGATGTTGCCATTAGGCACACATTAGCCGTATCTTGAGGAGAGTCCTTTTCTTCCTCGGAGTCACTAGCTTTGCTTTTATGCCAAATGCTTGTGTTGGTATATTTCTTTGATGAAGTCTTCTTGTATGGCTTTTCATAGCGGTTGCTCTTCTTCAAGAATGGACAGTCTTTTCGGGCGTGTCCAGTCTTCTTGCAACCATAGCAAGTTGGCTCTTCTTCACCATCTTCTTGTGGTTCCTTCTTCCTTCGATTGAAGCGAAGAAATTTCTTGAAGTTGCGGACCATAAGGGCTTGATCATCTTCCGAGTCATCATCATCTGTCTCTTCGGGTTCAGCCCTTCGCCGATGAGCTTTGAGTGCGATCTCTTTAGCCTTAGGAGCAGGCTTTTCGAAGTCCTTGAGGTCAAGTTCATGAGTCATTAGCTTTCCCATCAAGGTCTCCATGGACATGGTTGTGAGATCATTTTCTTCTATGATGGCCGTCACTTTAGGGTTCCAAATCTTTGGTAACCCCCTAAGTAGCTTGCGAATCTTCTCGTGATTTGAGTATTGCTTGCCGAACGAAGACAGGGGGTTGATGATGTCGAGGAATCTTGTGAACATTAGCGTGATCGTCTCATTTGGTTTCATCTTGAAAGCCTCGTATTCTTGCGTGAGACGGCTTATCTTTGATTCCTTGACTTGGGTAGTTCCTTCATGCGTCACTTCTAGAAGTCTCCATACTTCATGAGATGTGGTGCATGTTGATACCCTGTTGAACTCATTCCTGTCTATAGCACAGAATAAAGCATTAATAGCTCTCGCATATAGACTTGCCTGTTTCTTCTCCTCGTCAGAATATTTGTCATGTGATTTCTCAACAAGATCACCGTTGACAACTATCCTGGCGGGCTTTTTGTAACCGTCAGTGACGACAGTCCACAGGTCAAAGTCTAGAGACTTGAAATAAAAACTCATCCTTGTTTTCCAATATGTGTAGTTAGTTCCATCAAATAGGGGAGGCCTATGAGTGGACTGCCCTTCACCATGATTGGAAATCAAGGATTGTGTGGTTGCCATGGATCAGCTCTAGGATGTAAGTCCTTGTAAAGAGAACAGAGCTCTGATACCAATTGAAGAACAGATGGCAACTCTAGAGGGGGGTGAATAGAGTATATAGAGATAATATCCAATTAAAAATCAACTCTATCACAAATAAAACCAATCAGAGTAAATGCGGAAAATAAAGAGAGAATCAAGAGAGCATACGCAGACACAGCCGATTTTAACCTGGTTTCCCTCGTGGAGGACTAGTCCAGGCCTGAGAACTCTAGCTCAGGATTAAATCCACTATTTGTGAAATAGTAGTTTACAACCCGTGCCTTTTCTTCAGAAGAGCACGTCAACTTCTTACAGAGGATCGCAGTGGCGATTTGCTTGGAATTATCCAAGCGACTTCTTCAACTCTTGCACAAGACTCCTAACTGAGAGATGCTGAGCACTCGAGACTTAGGAAGCTTGTGGCTAGTAGATGGGAAGGGTATGGCTTATCTGAGCTTAAGAGAGAAGAGAAGAGAAGATTGGATGATTTGAAATGAGAGAATTCTAGGCCTATTTATAGGATTTTTGTAGGCAGAATTCGGCCAGAATTCGGGTAGAAAATTTCAAATATTTGGCCGTTGGACAACTAGCAACCAGCTAACCCTAAAATTAAGGCTGCTGATTTTTAGGGGACAGAGTTCGGCCCGAACTCTGTGTGGAGGCAGAGTTCGGCCCGAACTCTGTCTCCAGAGCACAGAACTGGTTCTTGGGAGCCAATGGTCATTTTCTGGATGGTGGAGTTTAGGGATTATTGGGTAGGCTATAGGTCAAGTCTCAAGAGCCCAGCATGACACAGTTTACATCAATCTAGACTCAATAAAAGTATAAAATACAGACTTATGAACAACTGAAATACAAAGACTGAGCTGTCTTCTGACTTGAGCTTGATGTAGACGTCGTGTGTCGTATTGAATTATTACAATTATTATTTAGTCAAGTTATCAATATTTGGTTGACTGTGACTTTGTGTCAACATTGATTTGATTGGCTTATTATCTATTTAATTATCTACTTTGGGTTTTAAATAAATCATAATCCAATCCAATTGGGAATTCCTACATCCTATAAATAGACAGGTACTCATCCATAATTCTCCACTATTTATTCTTCCACAAATTTCCACAAAGTGTACGTGCCTCGTGTCGGTGTCCATCTCTTCCGTGTCAGCCGTGACGGCCTCGGGTCCGACCCCGGGTGTCTATCCAATAGGTTATTCTTTTACATATACAAATATCAAATTCTCGTCCAACCACCCTGGACACAAATCCAGTATTCCCCCGCCGTGTCTGACACCTCGGACACGACAACCACCTAAAACCTAATCCTATTCTAATGGCCATACCCCATCTCCGCCCAGCCACCCGTACCACCTGCACCAAACCACCAGCCATAGCCGCACCACCACTTCCTCCTCCCCCGGCCAGACCCGAGTCCGACCACCATACATCCATCACCATCCTCCGACTTCACCCGTCACTGTCAGCCTCAAAACTATTGCCAACCCAGCCTTTCCGCCCTCTGCCAACCCACCACCAATGGCCGTGGCCGTCGCCCAGCCCTTATCATCCTCGACACCACTCTGGCTCTGACCCCAACCCGTCGCCGATTACCCCG
This sequence comes from Iris pallida, assembly GCA_029216955.1. Classification (NCBI taxonomy): domain Eukaryota; kingdom Viridiplantae; phylum Streptophyta; class Magnoliopsida; order Asparagales; family Iridaceae; genus Iris; species Iris pallida. Next base: position 7,184,517 of record JANAVB010004399.1, on the reverse strand, counting down.
CAAACACCACAACGCCATCACCGTCAACACCAGGCCGACCACCACCCGAAATCCCCAACCATCCTCACCCGACTTCCCAGATCTTCACCGCCCAGCCTCACCATCACGGAAAGGCACCGCCAGCCACCACGGACCACCACCCTGTCACCATCGCCACCCCAGTCATCACCCAAAATTTAACACCACCACCGCGCCAAGCCTAAAAATTTTGGCCAAGACCAACCGTGAAAACTCTCACACCACCGTCGCCGGCGACACACCAAAAACCAAAATAATAAAGGAAACAGCCACCACCACTTACCCCGCTGCCGCCGACCGGAACCCTATCCTTAGCCGCCGCCCCGCGCCGTCCGCCCCAAGCTCGCCGTCACCTGACCACTGCGCCACCGTGCTCACTCCCGATCCAGCCGCCCCCTTCCGTGCGCCACCGCGCGTGGGGCCACCGCCGACCACCGCGTCCTGCCCGCTGGTTCCCGACGCCCAGCCTCCGCCCACCGGCCAACGTGCGCCCATTTTCTCCGCCGATCGGCCTCCGCCACCTCCCACAGCCGCTGACCTCTCCGACCACGCGCCATCCACCTCCGGCTCAGCCTCCCCGTTCCCCGTACGAACTCCTTCCCTCTCTCCCTCTCACGCTCATCTCTCCCCCAAACCCCCCGAGTCTCTCTCTCTCCCCTTTTCTGATTTCCCACGCCCTCTATTCTCTCTCTCTCCCTCTTTACTGATGAAGAGTAACAGCACCGTTCGTTTTATTGATGGGTTTTCTTTGTGTGTTTTTTTGTTTTATTTTTGTTTTGGTGTTGTTTTTTTTTGTCTTCTTCTTCTTCTTCTGTTTAGTAATTAATCACTATTATTATTTTATTTTATCAATCCCTTTCTCTATCTTTACTTCTGTTGAAGAGTGGTTCTCGGGAGAACCACATACTGATTTCCTTATAATTTAATTATTATTTTTGTTTTTTATTATTATTATTATTATTATTTTAGGAATGTATTTATGTACTGTATATGTAAATATATCATTAGTATTTTTGAATTATTATTATTATAATTATTTTAATGACTACTACTAGTAAAGTAGTATGTGGGCATTATTATTATGATTACTATCATTATTATTTCTATTTATTAGAATTTAGTTATGAATATTAGAGATTATGGTTATTGGTATTATTTTTAATATTTTTATTAAGTTATCATTTTAGAATATGATGAAATTTCAAATTTGGAGATATTTTCCTAGATTTTATTATTTAAAATATATTTTTAAATAATAGATTTCTACGAAAAATCCTACCTTTACAACTTAAGGTTTTAATACGATTATGATTTTCAACCTAAAAGGTATTTTTGGACTAACAAAATATACTTTCAGAAATTTTTATATATAACTATTCTCAAGTATTTATTTAAACTCATAGAATATATTTTGAGAGATTATAAATAGTTTTCTATATCATATAATATTTATCCATTAATTCTTTGATTTTTCTCCTGTCCGAAACCAGTCCTATTATTTCTATTCCTTCGCCCATTTCGAGACTACCTTATGTCCACCTTAACTAATCTAACCCTTCTGGACCCAATGGAACCGTCCGTACCGACATCCGAGGTCACCTTACATAGTTGTTGCACTGAAGTCGCAGTTCGTGCCACCTTGATCATCGCAGCATACCAGGCGTACTACCAGGCAAGACACCTTACCATTCGCTGTTTAATTATTTTAGCTCATATTTCATACATTACTTATTTTCTTTATGCAAAATAAACTGTGATACATGGCATAACCTGTTAGAACTTACTGTTTATTTATATTTCCTGCTATGTATTATTTTTCTCACATTAAACCTAGATTTAAGGGACCACCTTTGTGTGTTGCATTCATTGGCCTTGATACGTTGTAACACGAAGTTGTGGGTCGCATGTAGGACACGGAAGTGCGTGATTGGCTAGCCACCAGTACGTACAAGTCGTGCGATAGGAATAACCGCTAATAGAGGTTGCATGCTAGTTTGACTTAGCGGTTATAGAGGTTTACTGTTGTGGATACAACAGAGTAGGCATTGGGCGGGGAGGACAATTCCTTAGCGTATGGGCTTCGATGCACTTTCCCTTTTGTAACCCGTGAGCTCCGCCGGAGACGCGGGTCAGCTTACCCAAGATTACTGACGGCCACTGGCGATTCTGCGGAACGTCATGCTCTTATTGATTGGGCCTCTAGTGCCCCAAGGGGGGACTATGTCGATCCTATTTAGCTAGGGCCCATGCGTAGGAAGGATTATTCTTAACTATATTTCACTTAGAACGGTAGGCTACCTTTATCCGTTAGGTACGAGTACTTTTGGTTTGGGTACTTGTATCTGACCGTGGCTTGGAACAATAACTTGTCACGGATTAGTTCGTCACATCTTGTCCTTGTTTGGTTGTAGGTGTGACTTACTACTTCGATGAGAAGGTATTGAACCTTGTTGGGGTCCGGATACCATATTGGATTCTTAGCATGGAAAGATACGTCACCGTGAATTAGTTTACCATCTCATGTCCTTGTTTGGTTGGGGGGATGGTACGCTCGTTCAGTAGGTGCATATTGGACCATGTTATAATTCGATTGACTTATTTATTTAAGCAGTATTTATTCAGTTTATATGGCATGATATTATGTGTCTTGTTATATCCCTCTGAGGACCTGGTTATCTCTCCAGGTGTGTGCTATTATCTTTTGCAGGTGTTCTAGCTCTAGCCGTGATCCTCTCAATTTCGTCGAGGATGATTGCACTTGGATCGTCTTCGCTTCGCTCGCCAAAATCTTTTTTTTGCTTATCATGTATTTCTTTTTCATAGTTGGTAGTGGATTTGTCTCCGCCCAACTACATGTACCAAATAATAATTTTTATAGTTGATTATAGGAGATCTTCTATTCATTTATTTTGTGTGGATGAGATTAGTTATGGTTCTACTGCATATTACAGCTTATGTATTTATACGAGACTTCCATATATTGGAGTATACTTCGTATGAATACAGCTGGCACGCCTACGTTCCTAGTCCTACGTATTTTGGGACTGGGGCGTTACAACAGCGTGGTAATTACCACCCCCAGCACCAGACTGACTTGGATCAGCTTGAATTGGCACAGAAGCAACCTGAGGGGCTGGTACCCCCAGACTAACAGGTACAGAAGATGCTATAAGCTCAGGATTTGTAACAGGATTTATAATCGAATGCATTGTATGTTGAGCCACCATTATGGTGTGCATGCTTGCAACTATTTCTGCCATGGTTTTTAATTTGTCTTCTAATACAATAATCTGTTGCTCTTGGCTAGTTGATGTAGAGGCATCTTGATCTTCTGTAATGGTATATGCTGTCACTTCTCTTGGTTCTATTGATGAGGTAGTTTATTCAGAACTTTCACTATCTGCATCAAACTCCGAAAGAGAGTCCTCTCCCACATGAGTGATAGGGAGATCTTCTTGATTAAAGACACCTTGAATCAAATGACGGTTTCTCGATCTAGTGTATTGAAAGACACCTTCATTGGATGCATGGATCCGTTCTAAGTATTGTTGACTGGGATTACGGGATGTATTACGTCTTGGACGTTTCCCACCCCCAGTGCCTTGAGAAGTCATGTTAACAGAAGCATATAATAGTTCATCTTCGTCTTCTATTATATGTTCAGAAGTTGAAGCATAGTTCAGACGATCGAAGACAGATCGTCGAGCCGATTGGCAACAACAGTTGATGACAACTTCATGTAAGCAGTGGCGATTTGAAGCACGATTTGGAGGTGAGAAAAACATTTCCGTAGTCTCCCGTCTTTGCGTAAGACGTTGCCGGAGATCAGTTACAACCACAGGACGAGAAGAAGTCGGAGGGACATATTCCTTAATGATGTTAGGAACATGTCTCCTATTCTTCAGGTGTTTGGTTCCTTGAGTGTACAAGGATGTACTTGTTTGCCATTAAAATCGTTTGATTACAAATCTTAATACAAACAGAACAGTATTACAATATAGGACTTAGATGTAGTCCTAGGAGTACACTTTTGTTTAATCTGGGTCCTAAGTGCCAATGGAGCGAGTGGTAATGCATTGACTCCGTTGATGGGCTGACGACGGTTATCGGTTCTGTGAAGGTGTAGATTGCTCTGGGTGCTGGAGCTTGCTGAGAGGAGGAAGACATTGAGTGTCTGTATCTGCCTCTCTGGTGATATCTGTCTGGATTATCCGTATATGTGTATGTCTGGAAGAAGGAAATAATTCCTCTATTTATAGCTGGGCAGGTTGGCTGCTCATGCGCGCATATGTAGGATACGCCGGTATGTGGGGACGCCACGTGGAGGTTGCTGAGGGAGGCACATGGATGATGCGTCCTGATCGAGGGGTTGAATTCTTCATGCTGCTGTTGTGAGCCGGCACGTAGCAGAGGAGAAGATCTTTCCGTTGCTGAAATCTTGGATGAGTTGAGTCAAAGGACACGTGTCGTCGACTCATGGCTCAGAGATCTCGGATCTGATGGGGGGATGATTTGGTGGGATGCGCCTTGGATTGGGCGCATGATGAGACTTTGGCTCGTGACCTTTAGGAGTCACGAGCGGTTCTGGGCGCAGGGCTTTTGAGGCGCATACAAGCGACTTTCCTTCTGTCTTTCGGGATCAGAGATCAGTCTGGGGCGCATAGCTTTTGAGGCGCATGCAAAGCTTCAACTAGAGACTCTCCTTCTGTCTTTAGGGATCAGTGAAGAGTCTGAAGCGCATGGCTTTTGAGGCGCATGCGGATGGTTGGGTGGCCACGTGGCAGTAGCCGTCGGGGCAAAGTCATGATAATGCTGACGTTGTGGACGCTTCATTTTCTGAAAAAGCTGTCCACTGTCCAGACTTGGGAAGGCGTGCTGCCAACTCTGTCAGTTCAGCATTTAATGTTGGTGACATTCGATTGACAGCTGAGTGGGCACGTCGATTGACGTTCTACTAAAGGTATGGGGACGTATGGGGGTGCATCCTCTATGATACGCTCGGTACAGGGTGCATCTGTTGGAGGCGCTTGATGTTTGAAGGGGTGTGATGCAATGTCCAGCCGGCGCATCCGATACGTCTTTAATGATGCGGCTGTTTCGCTTCTCGAGTGCCTTTAAATAGCCGTTTGGCTGAAGTCGAGGCGTCCGGTTCATCCATTTAATGTGAGTTCATTGCACGGAATTCGGAGGGCCATCCACTTGGCGTGTGGGTTTGATCTGCCTGGCCTATAAATAGTGGCATGGAGAGAGGGTTGGCCTCTCGTCTTCTCACGTCTTTCCGACATGAACTTGTGTGTTCGAATGCATGCTATTGACGAGATGCTCCCGAGGGTGAAGATGAGACGCCATGTCATTGTTGATGCTCTTGAAGGTGACTGTTACATCCAAAAGACGGAGTCGAGGGCTTCTGAGGCAGGCGGAAGGTGCCTGTTGCATCCAAAGATAGGGATGTTCGGGCCTCGTCTCCGTTGTTCCGGAAGAGCCGTAGATCGGAATGACGGTGCTAGGCTCTCTCTTCCTTCAAAGTGGGTGCTGCCCACTTTGATTGTGTTGAAAGCTGCTCCTTTCGCCGTGATTTCGATCACGGTCTTCCTTGGTCTTTGGAGGCTCTTTCGAAGCCTCCCCTGGCCACAGCTTTGTGGTGCTCTTCTCTTCCTTGGTTCCAGCCAGAGGGTTAAATGCTTTGTATAATCGAAGCATTTATCAGGTGACCCTGGCTGGAAGAGCGGCACATAACTGGGCTGCTGAAGGGATGCACATAACTGAGTTGGATGTACATAACTGAGCTGCTGAAAAGATGGTAGGATGCGCCTGGTTGGAGGCGCATGACATCTGCTGTGCCTAACTGGCAGCGCATGGTGACTGTTGCGCCTATCGGAAGGCGCATGGTGGCTGCTGTGCCTATCTGGAGGCGCATGGTGGCCGTTGGCTGTAGACTTAGGATCTTTCCTTTGTAGAAATTCTCCTTTGTACAACCTTTTCTAGACATGTAATAGACTTTTATATATAAATAAAAAGTCCTTTTTCAAATGTCTATGGCTATTGACGTTGCTGTTTGAGTTCTGCTCAAGTTCTGGTGCATGTAGTATCTGGCGCATGGGCTTTCTGGTTGTGAAATTCCATGCTTCTACAGTACTCAACTCATTAGCATAGGTAGAAGGGTCTTTCTTTTCAAACTTTGACTTTTGATGCCGATTGGCTTTTGGCATAGGGTTCTTACGTTTTGCCAAAGCTGATATTGGTTGACGCCTTTTGAGATAAGCGCGTAAATCTGAAAATTCTGCTCCCGGTGTCTTTGTTTGTAATACCTTCAATTTTCCTTGTTTGGATCTTGAAATTTGCAAGGTAGGAAGATCTTGACCAGACCGCATAGGGGTAGGTAAGATACCTCTTTGATCAGTATTCTTTCCGGTATCAGAGATTCGAGGACCTCTGTTTACAGGAATGGAATCTGATACATCTTCCTCTGAGTCATAGACCAGGGAAGTTTGAGAAAAGACCAAAGGGTGCTTTCCTTTATTTTGAACAGGGTTAGCTAAGAAGCATTTCCTTTTGTTCTGTTGTGTGATCATTTTAGGCATAGATTGTGCCAATTGAGACAATGCCATAGGACTTTTTCCTTTGTTTTGTCTAGTGTTAACACTAGGACATGAATTCTCTAAGTTCAGAACTTGAGAATTGCCGAATTGGAAGAGGGTATAGCCAAAAGACTAGTTCCCGTAAGTTGCGCCGAAGTAGCAGATTGCTTGGGTTGCGCCATAGTCCTACGGACTACTGGTAGCACGTTGGCAGCAACTTTGGCAGACTGTGCCTCGACAGTAGCTTGAACTGACTGTGCTTTAGCAGCAAGGATAGTGGTAGACTGCGCATGGGCAGCAAAGTGAGCAGATTGTGCCCTAGCAACAGAAACATGCTGTACTGGAGCCACTGAGGCAGATTGCGCCTTGATCATTGAGCACTCAAGTTGCGCCTGGGCAACAACGACTGTGGGGGATTTAGGAGTCCACACAGTCCTGTTCTTGGCAATAGCCACCGTGCGCTTGTTGCTCTTGGTGTTGATCATATTCTCGTAGGCTGTCTGGTTGACTTGAACAACCAGAGTCTTCTGGTTCTTGCCGATCGACGCAATGTCACATTGAGTTATCACTTTCTCGTCGGAGGAGAAAGTCGTCCCCAGCAGAGTCGCCATTTTGTTTACAAAAAACAAAAAATATTTTATTCCAAACTTGTAAAAAGAGTACAAAGTACAATGAATTCTGGGGAAGTACAACTTTAGGAATCTGATCAGAAGACGATCATTTTATCCCTTTGACTATGTGAACTTGAAGATTGTTGCTTCTAGAGAACGCAGCAACAATTTTGCAAGAGTTCTTGATCCTCTCTGATGATGATTGGAAACTCTATTTATAGAGTTCAGGAAATAACAGTTTTAGCAGTTATTCTGATGTACGCAAGGCTGGATTGTGCCATACTGGATTGCGCCAACCTCCTGTTGTGCCAACTTTCATTCAGTTGTCAATCGTGTACTAATTGTATTTAGACGCGTGGTATTATATGATTGAGATGCGTGTGGTCGTGTACAGGATAGTAGACACGTCTTGAGAGATTAGTGGCATGTGCGCCACGTCATCCTGCTTTAGTATGTAAGTTGTCTCAACTTTACCAGGTTGCGCGAGCTTCAGTCAACAAGTCAAACTATGCTTGATTTGAGCTGTGCCTACACACGTGGCAGCTTCTGATCAAAAGTCGTTCAGGTTGCGCCCAGGCGCAACTAAGGATTTCGTTTAGATTGCGCTTGGGCGCAACTCACGAATTGTACAGGACAACTGTCCACCAACTTTTCCTTGAGCGGCACAATTCACGGGATTCGAAGAGATTTTCCTCGTTCTCTGTTGTATCAGTCGTCAGTATGGTCAGGTAATGATGACCATTAAGTGTCAGATGCCACAAAGGTTTTGGCACAAAAAGATTGGGCACAGTCTGATATCGGGCGCAATCTGATCGATGGTGCAGTCTGCTTCATATCAGTGGCGCAACTTTATTTTTGGGGCATAATTTGATCACTGATCAGTACATGCAAGGCGCAACTTGATTTTTAGGCTCTACAACCATTTCCTTGGATCATGGGCTTGCCCTGATTTCCTCGAAACTCTTGCCTTGCTCCTTACTTCGAATTTTGCATTACTGGCCCCGTGGTTGATGGTTGTAGACATTGACCAGTTTGGTGGTTAGCTGAACCACACCTTAGGCATAGCCCCAATAACTTCCTACAATTTTTCTTTAAATGCCCAGGCTTGTGGCAATAATTGCAAATGAGTGCTCCATCCGAATTATCAACTTGGGTACATTTGGATGGTCCCTGCCACTGATTCCTGGAGGATGGAGCTCTTAACTCTAGAGCCCTCTTCTGAGTTTGGGTCGGAACGTTTGTTCCTCCTTCATCATTCTTTCCTGATTTCGTGCAGCTTCGGTTATTTCAGAATACGTTTGGCATCGATATGCTACAACTTTACTTTTTAGTTGACCTCCTAATCCTTCTAAAAATCTAGATATCTTAGTCTCTTCATCAGCTACCATGTATGAAGCGAGCGACTAAGACTAGAGAATTCTGCGGTATACTCGTCAACTGTAAGCTTTCCTTGCTTTAAATGGATAAATTGTCGCTCCAGCTCCATTCTAGCCGACTTTGGGAAGAATCTTTCTTCGAACTTCTTTTTAAATTCTCTCCAGGATATTGCTTCGTCAGACTCCTCGGGATGTTCCGTACTCCACCAATGCTCAGCAACATCTTCCAACTGGATGCGGACTATAGAAACCATATTTTTAGGACTAACCTTTGCCGTTTTTAATAGTCCTTCGATAGTCCTTATCCATTGCCCTGCTTCTATTAGGCTCTCCGTTCCATGAAATTTCGACGGCCTAGGATCTCTAAAATCTGCTATCGTCCCATCTTTAGAGTTTGTTTCCCGCATTTGCTCTAGTACTATAGCAGTAGTGGCTTGGGCCGCATTTGCATGTTGACTATTTGATTCTAGAACTTGTTGAAATAACTGTACATGTTCGAAATAGACGGCTCGGTCTGGCCTTGAGATGATGAAGCGTGGATTGTCCTGGATTAGACATTGTCCTGAAAATTTCGAATATACAAATTTTCTCAGGAATGGTCCTTAACTTATAATGCTCACAGAAAGAAATTTTGCATGTCTTAGCAATAAGGAATACAATTCATAAGTAAAACACGAGAATGTAAGACAAGCATATTTCATTCACTCTTATCAAAATATGATACAAAATATGCTGCTAAGACTTATCTTACATATCCATACATACTTTTTACATATTTAGCCTTACTTTCAGGTTATTATACATACATATGATCTGTTATACTGTATAGCAGAGAAAAGAAAACAACCCATACATACATAGGATCCCTTATTCTAGTTACCTACATATAAGGGTATGTTCATAACTAAGGATTGTCACTTCGGGATGTAAGTCTCGGAAGTCATTTAATGTTCCTTCATATCCTTCAAGTATGGGATATATGTATTAACGATCTGGGTCTCGAACATAAATTCAGTAAACCTGCCTTTCGTGGTCTACTTCAGCACCATTTTCGATATCTCTGATAACATGATTCATTACTCAATAGTATACTTCATAAACTGGTATATCGTACCAGTCTGGTACCTTCTATATTTCCCTTACGTGTTGCTGGTACCCATATAGGGTGCGGTCGCTCCTATCCCATAGCAAACTTGGAAGGAATAGATCCATAACCTACATACACAATATCCTTTAAATAAGAACAATATTTGTAGGGAGTATAAGGACAAGGACATGGATCACGTGCATACTTTATTTATTTTAATACAGTACGCAATCAAGCATTACATTCTTACTATTTACATTCATACATTATTTATACATTGGTAATTTAGATCCACATTTTCCTAATGTTAAGGACGGCTACCTCTGGATAGGTCTGCTTCCATTCATCCAAAGTACCGTTGTAGTTGGATTCTGGTCCTCCAGATGGTTTGGCCTTGATGAGTACAAAATAGTTTATGGTATTATAGTATTCTTCCATTTCATCAGCAATATCTGATACCACTGGGTACTTTAGTTCATAGTGGACACCATAGACTTCTATCCTTTGTTTTGGAAGAATTTGCCATATCTTCTTTATAAACTCGTAGTATTCATCTAAGCTGTGGATTTTATTCTCCAATCTGGCAAAAGGTACGAATCGAGGCATGATCTACACCAAAAAACTTTTAGGTTAGTATCATTCTAACTAAGATTTACATAAATGGGTTAGATAGCGAAAAAATAATGTAATGTTATTAATTACCGGTTCTACCTTCCTTAGAATAACTTAAGGACTTCTAGGGTGTAACTGGATCTCAAGGTTTTCTCCTATATATTCATAACCTATATTTTACTTTATACCTTTTATTAACCTGGACCTATACCTGTCCTAGATTTTCCATTTTTTGTTGGACCTGCATCCTATTCTATATTTTCTATTCCCTGCTGACCTGCATGGGCCACCGCTAAAAGACGTGTCATGTCCCGCATCCAAGATTCAACGGTGACGTCATGAACACATCCCCAGGCTACGCGTCGAATTCGCGATTGTCGCCCGTTAAACATCAGAATAGAAAATAACAGAAATTACTACATTCATGTACACAACTACATATATATATTATACATCAAGTGTTTTCTAAGAGTACATTATTACAAGTCTATTACAATAAGATATTTTACATACGACGGACTACAAAATGTTGGTTGCCGTCTCTTGAGGTTCTCCATACCGTCTATTCCTTGATGTTGTCTTCATCATACAGAGGTAACGTTTCAGCAGGAACGTCATCTTCTCCTAGTGAACAAATACTAGGTCGCTTGGAAACGACAAGCAAGTCCTCGGTCAAGAACGGTTAAAGAAATAAAAAAGTGATGAAGACTGGAAAGACATAAATAAACTAT
>JANAVB010004399.1:6986004-7168504 GCA_029216955.1 Iris pallida | reverse complement strand
AAAGCCAGCATAAAATCCCCACTCGGGTTGGGGACCATCTCCACTTGTCGGGTGTGTCTGTGATCCGCAGATTGGTTGCTAGAAGAACGTTGACCGCCGGTGGACCAAGCCAGTCCCTGACCCTCCCCCAATTCCATCCGGAGCCGGCCTCCGAAAGATCCCTAATAGTGCACCCCTGCGGCGTAGTAGCATTGGGCTAGATGGTGTCCACTCTAAGCCACCATTCCTCATAGGCTAATGGTCGCCCGTTGCCCAACTGGAGACGGATTAAGGGTTCAGCTAGGTTACGACCCCGGATAATGAGACGCTACGATGCCGAGGATCTATTATTGGACACCACCTCCGTCAGATGGATGAATCTGGAGTATCTGGCTCTCATAAATCTCGTCCATAACGAGTTTTTCGTGCGTAATTTCCACCACATCTTCATGGCACAGGCGTCCACTATGTGTGCTAGCCTGTGAAATCCCAGACCTCCGTCTTCGATTGGTTTGGCCATGGTATCCCAACAGGCCCAGTGGTATTTATCTTTGCCGTCGCTGTGACCCCAGAAGAACTTGGCAAAGAGGGATTCTAGGGAGAGGAGGACTTTCTTAGGGGGAGCTGGCGGCTAGGGTGTACAATAGGATGGACGAAAGGATGTGTTTGATGAGGATCATCTTGCCCCGGAGGATAATGTGGCGTTGTGCCATCCCGCGATAAGTTTCTTGCTCTTGTTAACAAGGTGGTTGTAAATGCCAGAGTTAGCCTTACCATACACCAGCGGGCAGCCCAAGTAGATGAAAGACGGGTAGGTCGTGCCGTACGAGGTGACGTTGGAGAGCAGAGCTGAACGGGTTCTATCCGCTTTGTGATGAGTGTAGATAACGCTCTTGTTGCTATTGACTCGCTGTCCGGAGCATCTGGTGTATCACTCTAACATGGTACGCACCACCTCGATCGAACCGATGTCTCCGGAGGAAAATATAAGAATGTCGTCAGCGTACGCCATGTGAGTGATAAGAGGACAGCCAGTTGTGGTGTGAGAGTGGTAGAAACCGACAATCGTAGGCATGCTATTGAGGCTTCTACTGAGAGCTTCTGCCGCGATGATGAAAATAGTGGAAGAGAGTGGGTCTCCCTGCCTCACCCCGCGAGTAGATCGAAAGAACCCAGCTACCTGGCCATTGGTGACGGTTGAGAACCATGCATTGTTGATGGATCTGAAGATGATATCGATCTATTGTTCGAAGAATCCGAAAGCCCTGAAGACCCAGATCATGAATTGCCAGTCCAGGCGATCATAAGCCTTCTCCATGTCTAATTTGATGGCAATGTTCCCTCCTCTGGACGGAAATTTTATACATATGATCATCTCCTGAGCGAGGAGTATGTTGTCGGTGATGTTCCGACCTTGGACAAATCCGCTTTGCTCTTCGAAGATGATCTTGGAGAGGAGATTGGACATCCGTTTGGCTGCGATCTTGGAAATGATCTTGTTGGTGAAGGTACAAAGGCTGATAGGGCGAAAGTCTCTGAAGGTTTTCGGGTTGTCTTTTCTGAGGATGAGAATGATGTTGGCACAAAAAATGGAATTAGGATATCTGGCCCCTTGGAAGAAGGCAATCGTAGCCTCCAATAAGTCTGATTTTAGAATGTCCCAGCAAACTCTGAAAAAGACGCCGTTGAACCCGTCAGGCCCCGGGGCGCTGTGTTCATTTATGGACCAGACAACCGCCTTGACCTCCTCTTCCGTAGGCGTAGCCGCCAATGTCTCATTATCGATGTCGCTGATGAGGGATGGGATGACGGACAGGAGTGCATCGTCTTTAACGACCGGCTCTTTGGAGAAAAGGTTTGAGTAGAAGTTCTCCGCCGCAGTCTGAATACCTTCCTGGTTGTCCACGAGGGCGCCTCTGTCATCGTAAATTCGATGAAGTTTTAATTTATTTCTGCGTTCTTTGACGCACGCATGAAAGAACTTGGTGTTCCGGTCACCGTCCATGTCCTAAGACATTCTGGCTTTTGGCCTCTAGAATTCCGTTTCCACTTTGAGTCTGGATTTAAGGAGAGCTCTGGCGAGATGGAGCGAGGCGCGGGCAGCCGGAGACTGGTCGTTGATAAACACTGCCTCGGTACGGGTGACGTCGTCCTCCGCCTCCTTAATAGCCTGGAATATGTCTCCAAAAGCCGTTTTGCTCCACGACGTTAAAGGCGAGCGAATGGCTTTCAGTTTGGCTGTCATCCGGATGAGGGGGTCTATTTCCGATACTGAATTCCATGCTGAGGCAACGACATTCTGGAATTGTGGATGGTGACGCCAGAAATCGAGGAAACTGAAAGCTTTTATAGTGTTGGTGTGGTTGTTACCGATCGTGATGAGAAGGGGGGAGTGGTCCGATTCAGTTGAATTCAGGTGGAAGAGATTGGTGATGAGACCCATGTCAGACCAACTGTCGTTGATCAACGCCCGATCCAAACGGGAGTACTGTCGGCGCTATCCTTCCTGCATGTTGCACCAAGTGAATAAATTGCCGTGGTAGGGGATGGGGTTAGGTGACCATGGAAGATGAAGTTGTTGAAGTCGTCCATCGCAGGCTGGGGAGGCGGGCGACCACCAGATTTCTCCTCTCTGCATGTTACTATGTTGAAATCTCCAATGCACAGCCATGGGGTGTCTTGGTAAGGAGAGGCAGCTTCTAGCAGTTCTTCCCAAAGCAATCTACGCTCGGGGATGTCACAACTGTCGTGAACAGCGAAAATAATGGAGCGGGACTTGAGGTCCGGATGTTCGACCCAAAAGGAGCGGGCCTGAGATGAGTCATTGATGGTGCCAAATTTGAATTCTGGGGCTAAGAAGATCTAGATGTCGCTACATCCAGTGATGGCATGAGGGAATCCGAGCTTGAGCTGGGTGGTTTTGATTATTCTTTAAGAAATTTTTGGATCAATAATGATAAGGAGGTCTATGCTATTGGTTTTCTTGAGGCTGAGGATTCTATTCAGCGTCGGTTTGTTGCCAAGCCCTCTCAAGATCCAGGAGATGATGTTAAGAATTAGATGAGTTAGTGGGGGGGAGGTGATTGAGCTTCATGGCGGACCTGGTTGTCATCGCTGTCTGCTGATTTGGTTTATTTTTGTTCTTTCTTGAGGATTTTTTTTTGGTCGGGGTTACGATGGCCCCTTTGATACCATTGGCATTGAGGCCGGGTTCGCTCCTGCCGTTGACATCTGTCAGGGAGGAAGTCGACTCATCATCATCTTCTTGTAGGGCGCTTAAAGGATTTTTACGGTCCAGGAAACCCGCTTCCTTGGCTTGCCAGAACCTGCCGAAAAGAGTGAGGCCGAAACTGGGTTGGAGGCCCGCTGTGGGAGGGGTGGGGGTTTTGGGGGACCTCGTTTCTGACGAGTGGATAGTGGCTCGGATGTAAGATAGATTGGGAAGTGTCGAGGATTCGGGGATCTTTATCCGGCTCAGGACCGCTATCCGTCTGAGTCTCAACTGGGCGATGAGGGCGGCGGGTGGTCAGAGGGGTTGGGTGGGGGTCCACCCGAGGGGAGGTGGTGGATGTGAGTGGCTCGGAGGGTGCGATGACGACTTCTGGGAGATGCGTGAGAGGGGGTTGTTCCGCTCGGAGTGGGTTGTTCCGCTCGGCACAATGGCCGTTCTTGTTGGGACCCGGTTGGGTGTCTCCGCCCTGATCGGACGATGAAGGCTCACTGTCACTAATGAGGGCATTGTCACTGCTGGTTAGGAGAAGAAAGGAAATATTGAGCGGGATGTAGGGGGGATAGAATGGGACTATAGCTTTGCTGGTCAAGACGGTTGGCCGGGGGCTGGGCTGCAAAGTTGGGCCACCGATCTGTTGGGGAGGATTGGGAGGTGAAGTCTATTTGGCCGTGTCCGGGACACGTTGAGCGACCGTCGCACGCGGGTTGCTTTATATATATATATATATATATATATATATATATATACATATATATATATATATATATATATATATAGTGTCAAGATGTATATATGTGTATATATATAAACATATGTGTTGGTTTCATGCATATATAATTATTCCAAGGGTTGTATCCACACCTCTCTCTCTCTATATATATATATAATCAGACAAAATAATAATTCGAAGTGTCCCTTTTTGTGTTGTGTCCTAAACATTGTGTTCATGTCATATACACATACATCATTGTGTCCATAAGTGAGTCATTATCCAAATTTTTATGCTTATATCACTATTTTATTTTTATAAAATTGATCTATTCATGAATATTCACAAATTTCAGAATTAAAACTAAACAATATATATACTTATGACAAGTAGAATATTGAAAACCAATTTTTAAGAGGGAGAGCACTTGCCTTGGTTTGAAGATGACCTAGATTTTCTCCACAAATTCCTAATTTGAACCCAACCATAGTTCAAAATAGAATTTTTGTCAGTAAACCCTAGCCTAGGTTTGAAATTTGGAAGAAATTGAGAGGGAAAATGGGGTTTTACCTTGGGTTTTGGGAGTGGAAGAAGAGGAGGAGGAGAAGGAGAAGGTGCTGGAGGTGGTGGTGGATGGCGACGGGGTGGCCGGCGGCGGCAGCGTGCTCGACGGTCGGCGGCGGGTAGCGAGTGGCCGACGGCGGACAGCGGCAGCATCACAGCAATAGTAGCAGCAACAACAGGAGCTTGGGAAGAGGGGAGGGAGGAATAGAGTGGTTTTTGTATGTGTGTGTATGTGTAGAGAATGGAGGGGGAGAAGAAATAATGGGGAAATGGTGAGAGGTGTCTCATGAAGAAGACTCTCTCCATGCTAGGAGACATGTGGCAAGTTATGTGCCACATGTCATGGAAGGTTGCCACCTATATCCATATGAGAATACATCATCTAGGTGAGTTGGTGGAAAAAATATGTAACTGCAACTATTTTTTAGGGTTCCAAATGTAATAATTTATATTTTAATTAAAATATTATGATTATCAATAACATTATTTGTAAATTTTTAAAAAAATTTAATTAGGGCATAACACCCTCACTCCTTCCCAGTTCTAAACTTGGTGGAGGGCGCATCAATCACTGCCTCTGTGTAGAACAAGAGAAAGTGCTCTATGGCCACTCCCTACTCTTCTCCAGCCTTCGACTTGATAGAAAATCTATCAGATTGTGCCTCTGTGCCAATCGATGCTATAACACTTCTGAGAAGAAATTCTATTTCTCTTAGAAGAGACAATCAAATACATGCCAAGAAAATAAGTTCTGCTTAAATGACACGTCATGCTGCCCATTCACGCCACGCCAAACGTGCGAGGACAGTATGCACAGAGCAACAGGGTATCCTGTCCACTCCTTATCAAACTGGCCAGTGCCAATCAGGCCAAAGTTAGGACCTCCCTACCCTGCGTATATCAAGAATAACGTAGGAAAAAATGATGGTGTCCTAGACCGACAAACAAGTGGAGCATGACACTGACATGAATTCTTATCTTAACAAGTGCAGAACATAACTTATTCCGACAAGTCACATGGTGCACCAAATGCAGTATGTGCCAATTACCATCAGTGAAGGCTTCTAAGATCAAGAACCCTCTCACTTACGCTAATCAACTTAGCACTTCTTTGTATACTCAAGGGACACATAACCTTCGAAATATAAATTATATTCCTAATGTAATCATCGAACACGTGTCTTCTTCTTCTCCTCCTCCTCCTACTGCTAATGTAACTGATCTCCGCAAACATCTTGCACAAAAGCGGAAGACTACAGGTCCACCTTGTGCAACTATGACTCCATATCACGAGCATCACTATAATTAGCATCACGAGATTGTAATCCAGTGCTGTTGTAAGTCAGCCAAACGGTCTATTTTTGACCGTTTGAACTATCCTCGGTCCCCTAAATTGATCATGCTAGTGGATGACGATTTGTTTCATACAACAACGATTACATGCAATTAACGCCGTTCTGATTCACATGAGGTCAGTGTCTAATGCTGCTGTAAATCAGCTAGACGATCTATGTTTGACCGCATGAATTATAATTGCTCTCTTGACATGCACAATCACCCTCCTAATTTGACCCTAGGGGACGAAGATGAATTACTATTTGCCTCAGTCAACATGATGTCTCGTGGTACTGGGGGTAGAAGACATCCAAGGTGTAACCCATCCCGCACTCCCAGTCAATAATACCTTGATCAACTCTGTGACTCTGGTGACGGTGTTTACCAGAACACACGTTCAGGAAGTCAAAATTTTATCGGTCAAAGGAACCTTTCCACTCCTAACATTGAGGGTAGCAATTTACCGGACTTTGAAGTCGATCGCGAAGATTCTGATCAGACTACGTTTTCCACCAGCTCATCCTCAATGTCTAGAGAAGTATCTGTCTATGTCACCAACGAAGAGAAAGACACTTCCAGTTCGGCTAGCCAAGAGCAAAGAATTGCTTCTCTGGAGGCCAACCTAAAAGCCATGGCTGCCATGTTGCGGGCATGCACACGGTGATTATGACACAACATGTTGTTTCCTCAGTTGTGAATCCAATTCTAACCGAAGAACATGCAGCAGTCTCTGCACCTACCAACACTGGTCTGGGAGTACAATACCCTCTCAATACTACTATACCATCTCAGGCTACCCCGAGTCAGTCTGGTATTGGGGGTGGTACTTGTCATGCGGTTCCACCTCCAAATCTATCAAACCAATCTGTCGCTCCTCAAACATCAGGAGACCCTCTGGAGGCAGCAAGTTTCCACAAAATCAATTTGAAGCTTTCAAGCAAAAGCAAGGGATCAAACAACCATATCCTGCAGAATGGAAAGAAGTTCCATTCCTACCTAAGTACAAGCCACCGACTATAATACTGTTCGATGGTAGCACATCTCCAAGTCAGTACATCAACCACTTCGAGATGATGACTGATCACCTTCAACATAATGATGCTCTACTCGCTAAAGTATTTGTCGGATGCCTATTCGGTGTTGTCTACGACTGATATCGTAGCTTGCCAGACGGTTGCATAACATCCTTTGCAGTACTAAAATAGATGTTCCTAGAACGATTCTATGAGGGGACTAAGGATATGTCCATGTCAGCCCTCGCAAAAATCAAACAAAGGCCTAATAAAATGGTTGAACATTTCATAGAGTGCTTCCGTCATGAAGCACTTAAATGGACTCTGGGTTCTCCGGACGCATTGACTATAGATACATGAAAATCAAACATGTTACCTATAGTCAGCATGTGGACATGACCCACACAATTTTAAGATTGGGGCTCCTTCATAATGAGTGCCAGGGCGGCTGAGGACAGTGATGATAAGTTCAAGCAGTTAGGCATCCTAATGCTTAATCTCGACAAAGACGAACATCCTGCTACTAACAGAGGTGGTCGTCAAAACAACCGTAAAGGCAAAAAGACTCTTGCCATCAATATGGGTCAGTCAACACCTGCAACAACGACAACTCTGCAGAGAGCACCACATCCCAAATAAGAGTATTCCTTTGATGAAGATGACATCTTGAGTATCTTCGACTGTCTGATTAAAAGCAAGAAACTTCAACTGCCCGAAGCCAAGCTGCCGGATGAAGTCGATAAAACTGACAATCTTAAATATTGTATATATCACAGGTTCCTCGGACATCCAACTAGGACGTGCTACATACTCAAAAGAAAAATATAAGAACTGATCAATGCCAAGACAATCACTCCTCAACAAGACGAGAAGACGGTGACTGCCAATGTCGTTTCTCTACAATTCGATGACTTTTTCGCTCAGCTGGTACCTGATGGTGTTGTCCCCATCCCAAAGGCTACCTTGGAGATCATCAACCTCCCGCTAGCATGAAGCGACAGTCTGGTACCACTATCAACCCACAAATGGAAGATTATGTGGATTAATCCTGACTTGGTTGTTGACTTTGAACCAAAGACATCTACTTCTTCTACCAAGTCAAAAAATGACAAAATACAAGTTGTATCATGTGACATCACTGGACGGTCATGTTCTATCTCTGAACACTACATTCGTTACAGTGGCAGCTTCATTTTCCTCTTTAAGGACGGTGTCATCGACGCTAGAGATCAAGTACCTGCCAGAATTCCATCGGTATAGTCAACAGTCTCGCGAACTAATGACAAAAATAGGATACGACCTACAAAAATCCCCTGAGTTGAATGACGAAAAAGGATTTTTGATACCTCTCTCTCTCTACGTCTTCAAGACAATCAGTCCCATTCGGCCTGGGATTTTGGACAGATCTTTTATCTCCTCAAAAGAAGAAATCTACCAGAAGCAAGACAGAGTGAAGGACTACAACATGGTTTCCTTCTCACCTATTCCGGAAGAAGAAGCCATGATTGGTAGCAAGTCCGCAAGACTCTATCTTAGAGACTACCCAGAAGGACAGGAGAATGTTGTCACTTCTCTTCATGTCTCCAATGCTCCCCCGACATCATCTCTTCCTGTCTCCAATGCTCCTCCGACAATATCTCCTCAAGCGGAACCAGGTCCTCCTAAGCCAACAACAGCTGACAAGTTTCTTATATTTCCTACAAGTTATTCTTTACATGAATTATCAATTATCAATTTTTGAACTCCTGTACCAATGGCCTGACCCAAGCTAATACAACCAGTCACAACTGTAGGGATCATCCCCTGCAACTGAATACACACTTCACTCTGATATCTAACTGGTTCCTAGGATACTAGGACTGATACCTGTAATGCTCACTCCTCACGGAGCATTATGCTGAGTCATTGACTCGAAGAGTTGTGTTGATCCGATGAAGTATCGATGCAAGTCGATACAAGAGTTATGATGACCCAAAGAATGTATCGAGTAAGCTTGATGCAAGTGTTCAGTTGGTCCGAGAGAAAGCATTGAGTCGGTTCATAGATTCTAAGAAATCGAATCGATGCAACGCACAAGTCCGATTCGGACAAGTATTAATTTTAGTTGGTTTCTTGTGGAGGCTATACGTTTATGCCAAAATATAAGAGGTCGACATTTGCCTTGTTAGCAACGGAGTTCGCAAAACCAAATCGTCGCCTTGCCACGGACTGCCAGTAGGCCAAATCGCTTAGGTAATTCAATATAGCATGAACAGTCTGAATGGCCAAGTCAGAAGATTTGGCCGTACAAACAAAGTTATGAAATCGAGTCACATAGGCTCAGTGAAATGACAAAGCGTATCAACTAAGGTGGAAGGACTTTGGCTCTTATTTTCTACTCCTTCATGCCTAAGTAAAATACATCGTTGTATGCTATATTAACCTATCAAAACCACGGGCGTGGCTCGATCAAGAGATGAATATAGTGTGTATCGAACACTAGATAGAACAATTGAAATAAAACGTACATCAAATGTATGGCTCGCTATTGAATATTGAATATCGCAAAGGAAAGAGCCTCGGTGCGCAAGCCATAAGAACATAGGATAACTGTATCAATAAGTGCCTTTGCGCATGAGTCGTTCGTGTCTTCGCACACGAGTTAGAAAGCTAGCATATTGAAAGGCTATTGAGATGAGTGCCCTAGTGCACGAGTCATGAACACTAAGGCATAGAATATGAAAATATGATGTCGAGGCTTGCATCGCATACACGACTCGAAATATAGAGAACAATTATGCCAAAGCATGTATACATGCACGAGAATCATAAAAGATGGCTTCGTTGCGAACAGAATAGTTATGGTAGGAATGTGACGGAACAATCGAATATGGCACGGTGCCTTAGAAATGTTCAGGTCCTTCGGGTCGTTCGTTTGACGAACATTGAGTTGAGGTATGGTGCCATTGAACATTGAAACAAAGAATAAAATCGTACAAAAAATGCAAGAACATAGAAAGAGTGAGAACATTGAAAGAAAAAGAATTTCAAGACGACGTAAAGTTTGAGTTTTGGACACAAGACTATGTTTTATTGTTTGAGTAAGGCGCACATTGCATGGTTGAATGGACTTGAGATATTGCCCATGCACGGGTTTGTTTCCTCGAACAAGATCGCCAGGGCGATGGGACTGTTTGACCTAGAAGGAATAGTAAATTCATGGCAAGTGATAGTACGAGCATTGCAGGACCTTCAGAGAGGATTGTAACCTATGGCTGAGGGATGGCTCACAATGAATATGAGAAACATAAGTCCATTCTGGTGCGGATACGCTAATGACCTTTATACAGTTAAGAAACGGTAGACCAAAAGTGCATGAACACAGAGATCCTGTACAAGATCAATTGTAACATAACAGAAAAAGATGGTAGGCATATTTACCTTGCGTTGGACAAGGGTGAGTGCGTTAATGTTGGTAAGGAGTCACGAAACAACACGAGATTGATATTGGTTGCCTGCTTGCTTATGCGAATCAAATAACATGCTTGACATGATAAGATATTTTTCTTCTTTCAAATATGCAATGAAACTCACCCTAAGGCAAGGATAGAAAGATCACTAACTTGTATTTTGTATGATTATTTGCCATTAATTATCAAAACAAGAACTACAAAGGAACTAGATTTGATTGCAAACTTGAAAGTACAACAGAGAGCCTAGAAAGAAATCCTAGGAAACAATCTAAGTATAATTGTTTAGTTTTGATTCTGGGGGTGACGGTGGAGGCTCGAGAGAAGTGTAGAAACTCTGCCTTACTCCTTGGACTATCGGACACAGTCTTTGCTCTTGAGGAAATGCTCTTAATTTTTTTCAGTCCTTAGCATGGGTGTGGTACCCTGCTATTTATAATAATTTTAGGATAAAGCATATTTTGGGCCGCATAGATGGCCACATGACTGTAATAGCACACGAAGACTCGGTCTTTGGCTTCCAGTTGATGGTTTGTTGAGATTTCTTTGTTGCAGGGTGGTTGAGACTTGGTCAACTTGCCACGTGCCCTATCACAAAATAGAATCAATCTGTTTGAGATAGCAAATGAGGGGCCCCATAGAGTTTGGGGCATTTTGGACCGCATAGGTCTTCTTTGTCCTCTAGTGCTCGGCTATGCTGGGTCGCATAAGACTCATGCGGCTCAGGTCACAATTTTTCTTAGCTACGTGTCCCACCAGCAGTGCCACCAGTACGCATGAAGTTTGGAAACTTTTGGGCCACATAGATCCTGCAGTATTGGCGAACTGCTCAGTCATGTTTTGTCATACTGGGACGCATAAGGCTCATGCGGCTCAGGTCGCAGTCTCCCTGGAAGCATAGCACCCCTGTGGACCATGCCTCAAACCGCATGAACTCTCCTACACGTGGGCCCTATGTCTGGTGACATAAAACTTCTTGTCTTTTTAGAAAGGTCACGTCTTATCTTCTTTTTTTGTCAGGATGTGTCAGAGTTGTCAGAGTAGCTCTTCCTTCTGCGGCCCGAATCAATCTGTTTGAGATAGCAATGATGGGTCGCATGGAGTTTGGGGCATTTTGTACCGTATAGGTCCTGCAGACCCTTGTCTTCTAGCGCTCTTATGCCTCCCAAGGCAGTCAGAAAAAAGGTTGCTGAGTTATGCTTTGTTATTTTGGGCCGTATAAGGCTCATACGGCTCTTCCTTCTGCGGCCTGGATCAACTTGGCCGCATAACGCCTATGCGGTCAGCAAAGATTTTGAGAGAATTTTTTTTGTCTCTCTTTTGACTTCTCGATGAAGATAAATTTGACTGATCCTCGTCGGTGAGTGCTGGTACTGCGGATTATGGATCTTCTTGTTCGAATAAGATTTGATGATGAATTCCCTCAAAAGATTGTGATGCGTCGTGCTGAGACAATGCGCCTAACTGAGATAACTGAGTAATGCGTCTAGTTGTAGGCCGTTATGAAGTCTTCAAATGGCATCATGATTCTGAGATGATATCAAAAAGGTGCAGCAGGTTGCGGTCTCTGGAACACAGACTGCCTTGGTGGTGGAGCCACTGTCTTGTGGCAGCAGTAGTTGATGGCGACTTGGGTGCAGTGATGTCCCGGAAATGGCTCCTCGCACGCCAAGGTTGCTTCTCCCTCCTTGCGTTTGTGAATGACCACCTCTCGCAAGTCAAAAGCAGATTGATTTACCTTTGCATCCGTTTTGTGGGCCCGGGTATCCCGAGCGCCCGCGTGCGTGTGTATCATATTTGCTCCCTGATCTGAGGCTAGTAAAAGCACATGCTCTCGATCGTTGTTGGAAGACTTTTGGGACCTGCCCTGTCTGTTTGCCGCAGAGGGCTGGACACGGAAGGTTATGTACAACTTTCCATCAGGAGCCCTTGTAACAGTTAATGGTACCGGCTGACGGTCAGCAGATTAGACAGTTGACTGGGCTTGTTGAGCCCGTACTGCCCTAGACTTCTTCGACTTAGTACCCGAAGGTGCGTAGTAGGAAGAGTCCAAGTTGTAAGCTTCGATATTCTCAAGGGGCCGTATTGGGTCTGGCCCGCAAGAGATTTGCCCCCCTGACTTGGTTCCAGTACATAAAATGCACCATAGTGGAAGGGGGACTTTGGGAATTGGCTCGTTGCTGGTGCTAAAGCACCCGAGTCAAATTTGTACTGTGGACATGAATTTCAGTGCACATCTCTGGTTTACTGCTGGCATAGCACGTTTAGGGGGCATGGCCCGTGCTACCTTGGATTTCTTCGTACTAGCCCGTAAAGGCACATAGTACTCAGAATCCAACTTTACCCTTGCCGAAATGGCGAGTGAAGAACTTGCAGCCGATCCAAAAGAAGAAGAAGCATTGTTGCAACTTTTTTTATACCGAACAGGCTCTCTAGATTACAGGCTCCCTTTTTTATATTTTATTTTTTTTGGTGACCTTTTCAAAGGAGGCAAGGGGGCTCTATATATAGAATAGAATGAGTCCTTCTTCTTCTCCTTGGCGTACCTTGGTTTTAGGTACAGATAATAAGTTGAGAGAGGAAACCAACACATTTACTCAGAGGTGATATGGATGTGGTAAATATGAGGTTGATGGTAAAGCTTTCCTACTCAGAGGTGATATAGACGTGGTAGGAGTGAACTCAGTGAGGATACACAGAACAACTCATAGGTGATATGAACGTGGAAGTTCTATGATTGATTCGCCACAACGCAGAGGTTGTTGCACAGGGTGTTTACTCAGAGGTAAGTGTTTGCCATAAAAAATCAACAACAGGTATTACAGAACACTGGAATTGATTGCAAACTCGCTTGTACAAAGAAGGGCCTAGAAAGAAAGCCTAAGAAACAATCTAAGTACAATTGTTTAGTTTTGATTCTGGGGGATGATGGTGGAGGCTCGGGAAAGTGCTATCAACTCTGCCTTACTCCGTGGACTATCTGATGCAGTCTCTAGCTCGCGAAGATATTACTTTGTTCTTGAAGGTTGTCAGCCTTTTGCAGGGGTATGGCACCCTGCTATTTATAATAGGATGGATTTTGAGCCGCATAGACGGCTTGTGGCCACGTGGCTGATTAGCACGCGAAGACCCGCTCTCGGGCTGCCATTTATTGATTTGTTAGGATTTTATTACAGCAAATCTGGGTGGTTAAGGAATTGGTCAGATTGTCACGTGTCCCGTTGTATATAGCATTCTCAGTCTTCGATCATGTGGGGTCGCATGAGACTCATGCATGTGGCCTGGATCACAATTACTCTCGGCTGCTTGAAGTTCTGGAAATTTTGGGGCCGCATAATCTGGGCCGTATAAGTGTCATGCGGCCTAGATGACACTCTTCTAGCCGCATGGAGGCGTACGAACCCTGCTTTTGGGTGACGTTCCACCTTTTATCTTTTTTGTCGAAGTGTCAGAACTGCCATATTTTGCCAGAACTTGTCAGCTTTATCAGTCCAACTGCTCCTCTTGGCCGCATGTCTTCCTTTTACAACTGTTCGTCGACGGGCCGCATATGTCATGCGGCTTTCCTTCATGCAGACCTGTTTGGCCCGAAGTATCTATGCGATAATTCGTAATCCGTATAAACTCCGTATTTTTAATGTTTTTTCAAGACCCCCTTCAAAGTTTTGAAATTGTAAATTTGGAATACTTTGAATAAGAAGCATGAAAAATATGCCAAGCCGTAGGGAGTCTTCAAGTTTGCAGGAAGTGGTTTTTCGAACTTGAGTTACAGAGAAATACTGAGCTGCAGGGGGGTCCTGTATCGCAGAATAAATCTTAAGTCGCAAGGATGCCTTGAGCCGCAAAGAGTCTGTCAGCTGTCACTGCTGCATTTAATGCTCTTGATTCGATTTTGGATTTGGGTTCTTTTTTCAAGATAAAGCTGACGGTTACTAGGAAAAAAATCCCCAAACGTCATCATTATCTTTAATGATCTCAAGAATCGAAGCGGCACCCTTTCTGGAGTCTCTATAAATAGGAGTGATTTTGAAGAGAAATTTTTCTCTTTTTACCTCCTTCTCTTTCATCTTCATCTTCCTATCTTCAATGGCTCCCAAAGCTTCCAAGTCGACTGTGGCCAAAGGAAAGGGGCTTGTCTCTCCATTGAGGGCGGCGGACTCCTCTTTCACTCACTCCGACGTGCACCCTCCTATCAAAGGTAAGGATGGTAGGGAGACGATGGTTATGTCGTGCTACTAAACTTTGGTCGATGCGTACCCTATCTTAGTTGAACCACATGTGTTCTGAATGATAGGGCCGTATAAGCTGAGTCACATAAGTGCTGCATAAATGGCTGAGGATTAATCTTCATCAATGCTGCATGGTTATGCCGCATAAGTGTCTCCTGACTGAGCTGCATGGGTGTTTCATATCTCGAGCCGCAGGAGCGCTTCAAGTGCAAGCCGCCTTAGTGCCTCATTACTGAGCTGCATGAATACTCTGCATCTGGGCCGCATAAATGTCTCATCACTGAGTCGCATGAGCACCCTTTTTGGGCAGCCTAAGTGTCCCCAGACTGTGCCGCATAAGCATGCGACCTATCCGCATACGTCTCATGCCGTAGAAGTCTTCATTTTGGCTAAGTTGATCAGGTGAACTACTAACTTTTATTTCTTCTCTGTCTTTTGCAGTGGACTTGCCTTTAGCTCCCTCGGGAGAACTCTTGATAGGATGTGTTCAATCTGCGTCGGGTGTAACTTTTGATCAGATAGTCGAGCAGGTGTCGACTCAGATTAACCGAAATCAACCTGAAGACCGGCTGAGGGAGATCAGAAACCAATCTTCCTTTTTCATACTAAGCATGATGAACTCCGGGCAACTGAATGGCATTCATCCGAAGCCTCTATTTTTATTCGAGGATGCCCTGGCTGTTTCAGATCCCAGCGTCATAGAGATTCTTAAGAGTTGGGATTTCTATTTTCAGGGGGAGGCAGTTCACATACCCTTGATGGAGCGCCACTTTCCCTTATCTGGTTTCAATATGGTACCTTTTGAGGAGAAGATATCGAGTTCTCTAACTTTGGATCAGCAGGGGATCTTTGTAGGCCATATCCGTTTCAACAACGCTGCGAGGTCAGTGGTCGCAGTGAAGGAATCAATGAGCTACTCCGTTATTGGGCTGGCTCGTGGCAGTCTTATCAACGAGTTGAAGCCTAATATGTTTTTCACTGAAGCTGACACCTTTTTGAATCAGATTGCTCATAAAGGATCATACCCTATAGGGAGACTGTCCTTACTAAACTAGCAGCATCGTTCCCCTCCCTGGGTTAACCTGACTTCTTGGATCCTGACGCAGTATGAGGGTACCCTTCGACAGACTGGCCTCTATTATGCCATCAGAGGCTCCTGCTACGGCTTGTTTATGATCTTGAAGTTATTTATTGTCACCTCCAGTTTTCATGAACAGGGGTATTTTGATCATTTTCCACTTTAGAATAATTTTGGAATTATTTATTTATTTGTGATATTATTTGGGGTTATTTGAGTCGGGTTCGAATTTCAACTCAATTCGACTTGTGTCGGGGACCCGGGGTAGTTTTGACTCTAGTGGGACCCACACATTAGTTAGGCATGGCTCACATGACATTATTTTTAGTTAGTGAGTTAGATTAATTATTCATGGATATGTTTAGTTTGATTAGAGACTTAAAACATGACTAAAATAGCCTCAACCTTAAATATTTTCCTAATTTTAATTAAATAGGACTAGTAGGAGATTTTTGGACTTTTGATAGGGGGACACCTATGCCAATAGGTGGCCGGCCATAGCTAGGGGGATAGGGATGGCCTCCTTTGTTATTATCCACTCTATTTTCTCTTTATTGTTTTTTTCCTAAATTTTGAGAAGAGACTCCTTTGATTTTACCATCAAATCAATCCATTTCTCCACTCAATCCCTTTCTTTTCTTCTCTATTTCCATCAAGAGGAGGAGCCAGCTAGATTTGGGGAGCTTCGGAACTCGTTCGTGTCCATTTGGAGGTCTCTACGTGTCGGTGTCGTATCGAAAGGAGTTTCCTTAGATTCGATCAACCGGGAGGTATAATCTCTTCTCTATTTCATCCCTACAAGCATTTAGGATTATTTTGAGCCCATAGGAATGACCCCCATGGTTGTATCTCCATTTGTGTCCATTTTGTGTCCATTTGGAGGTCATAGGAGTGTCCTTTGTGTTGTGTTTGTGTCCGAGTGGGAAACCCCCAATTTTGGACACACCTAGTATTTGTGTCAATGTGGGAATGATTTATTTGTGTTTTAATCTCAGATTTTATATTGTTAGAGTGTTGTTCTTAATGTATCATATGGTATCATATTGTATCATATTCTATATCTATATATATATATATATATATATATATATATATATATATATATATATATATATATATATATATATATATATATATATATATATATATATAACAATGATATATATATATATATATATATATATATATATATATATATATATATATATATATATATATATATATATATATATATATATATTTTTTTTTTTTTTTTTTGGGTGTCCGCGCATCCCCATCCACCCCGTGGCCACTGCCACCCAGCCGAGTGGATGCGGGAGGGGGGGCTCGATCCTGGGTCTCCCCGCCGAGAGCCCCCCCTCGTGCCACTCGCGCTACGAGCGCCGGACATATATATATATATATATATATATATATATATATATATATATATATATATATATATATATATATATATATATATATATATTTTATATATATATATATATATAAAAATATATATATATATATATATATATATATATATATATATATATATATATATATATATATATATATATATATATATATATATATATATATATATTTTAACAATGATATATATATATATATATATATATATATATATATATATATATATATATATATATATATATATATATATATATATATATATATATACATATTGGTGTGTTTTTGTGTTTAATGTTTTTATGGGTGTGTGGAGATTTCGAGTATGAGAGTGAGATTATGAGAGTGAGATTGAGAGAGTGTTAGAGAGTGGTAGAGAGAGTGTTAGAGAGTGGTGGAGAGAGTGATAGAGGGAGTGAGGGAGAATAAGAGAATGGGGGGGGTGGCACAGCTGCAAACAGCAGCAGTAGGAACTGCAGCAGTCCCCATAGGGGACTGCTGAATATACAGTAGCAGTAAGCAGCAGAAAAAAAAAAAATATACATATTGGTGTGTTTTTGTGTCTAATGTTTTTATGGGTGTGTGGAGATTTCGAGTATGAGAGTGAGATTATGAGAGTGAGATTGAGAGAGTGTTAGAGAGTGGTAGAGAGAGTGTTAGAGAGTGGTGGAGAGAGTGATAGAGGGAGTGAGGGAGAATAAGAGAATGGGGGGGGTGGCACAGCTGCAAACAGCAGCAGTAGGAACTGCAGCAGTCCCCACAGGGGACTGCTGAATATACAGTAGCAGTAGCAGCAATATGCTGCTGCTTAGCAGCAGGTTTTGAGGGGGGGGACAGCCCCTTAGATGCATAGCAGCAGCAGTAGCAGTGTGTACTGCATTTTGCAGTGAGAGGGCGGGACAGCCCCATAGGCAGCCCTTAACAGCCCCTTGGCTTTCACCAATTCATTCATTGTTTCATCCATCCATCTATCCATTCCTCCACTCATCAAATCATTCATATTCCCATTCATTCACTCATATCCATCCACCTATACACATTCACTCATATCCAATTCAATAATTCATCCTCTCATTCATACATACACTCTCCACTCACTCATTCATTCACCTATTCCACTCATCCACTCAATTCATTCATTCACCTACTCCACTCATCCACGCAATTCATTCATTCACCTATTCCATTCATTCACTCATTCAAATTTCCTTTTGATTTCACCCTTCCGTACACATCCATATCTTCATTCATTCACTCCATTCACTTATGCATACAACCCAATTATCATTTCAGTCCCATATGCTTTTGTTTTGAGTTGTGTATGTGAGTGGTTAGCTAAATGTTAGAATATTATATGGTAAGGTAATGTTCTGATAACCAACATGTGTCATAAGATGGGTTAGATGAGCTAGGTACTAGGATTTTATTGTTGGTAATGTTTAGGTAGGTTAGTGTCTAGCTATCCTAGGAAGCCTAGGTTAGTATTCCAAGGTTAGTGGTTTACCTTGGTATGTGCAAGGTATTGGTATTTATCTTGTGAAGGGTAAATGTAGGTAATGGGGTATAGCTAAGGTATTGAGTTTGACTTCTAAGATGGGCTTAGAAATATGTTATTTTGGTAGGTAATGACTAGATGAGGGTAGTTTAGGCTAGTCTTGACCCCCGTTGACCGAGAGTTGACTTTTTATCGAAAGTCAACTTCAAGTCAATGCTTGACCTAAAATTGACCGAAACCAAACCAGAGTTGACCAGTTGACTGAAGTCAATAGTTGGTCAACATTAGACTAGTTTGACCTAGGGTTGACCTAGAGTTTACCAGAGTTGACCAGAGTTGACCAGGGTTGACAGTTGACCAAAAGTCAACTGTAAGTCAACCTTTGACCCCGTTTGACCTAGTTTGACTTGGATTGACTCCCAGTGAGATAGTATGATCTAGTATGACCCAGTTTGACCTAGTTTGACCTAGTTTAACTTAGACTTGTATATCATGACTTAAATTAGTTTTCCTTTCATTATAAAACCCTGTTTGACTTATAGTATCTCATTTTAGGTCTGTGATTACTCTGAGCGTCTGTTCACCTTATCAGTTCAAGACCACAGGCGAGTATATTCACTGATAGTTTTCATTGTCTTGATATCTGCTATATCCGATTCAGTTGTAGTGTCTTACTTGATTCCCGACACGATGGTTCACGGACTAGTATACGTCGGATCCTGTCATGAGATGTTATTCCTGGACTTTCTTGGTATATTGGTACGTGATATTTCTTGTTTCCTGTACTTGTATAGACATCGATTTGGGAGGGGGCTGGCCCCCTGCTTTTGAATCCCGTGTCATGACGTACCATATCCGAATTTGTGATACTATTCGGGGATGGGGGAATTATTAGGGGTTATGTGACCAAAGCCTCCTATCACTATTATGCTTGTGCCACTCTCACCTCACGTAGGGTGTAGCAGATTCCTCCATGTGCTTGTTATCCAGGTTGGTCGGCATGACCCTTTCCAGATTTTTATGTGATTGTCGAGCCAAGTGGATAGCCTGTCCTGTAACATACCTAAAGCCGATCACATAACGCTCTAATAATTCAAGGCATATTTTATATTTATTTTATCTTATCTTATATCCTGTTCGGTTCTACTTTCAGTACTTTTCTCACCATGCTATGATATTCATTTACTCACATGTTCTACATGCCTTTATGCTGTACCTTGATTGGAGGCTAAGTTCTGTTCGGGAGAAGAGTTACAACCTCGGTCCTTATTTGGTTTAAGGGTTGTAACTCGGTTTCCGAATGGTTCCCAAGTCATCCTATATCTTTGTCTTGTATTTCATTATACTGTCTCTTATAGAATTTATCAATTCATTTGGAACTGCTGTTAGTGTTTGTACTTGTTCATTTTCCTGATAGGATACCGTTGATATATTACAGATGACTCTGAGGCAGACTGCCCGACCTATTATGGGGTCGAGTTAGATGGAGTAGTCCAGGACCGTGGCCTGATAGTAGAGCCACTAGACTTTGTACACCCAGAGTAGTGTAGCTTAGTTAGGTTTGCCTGGACTGCGATCCAGCTAGTACTTTCAGACTGTAGTTTCTATATTATATTTTGTGACCCTGTGATGTTGTGTATATCTCTGGGCTTGTGTGGGATCTTGAACTTATTTCCTATTTTCATCTATCATATTTCTGTTTTATGCTATCTACCTTAGTTTTATCTTGTGATTGAGACAGTATTTACTATGTCACCTCCATTCGGAGTGTATATATTGTACAGGTACCTTTATACTGTTTAGTCATAGTATTTACAGACGTTATATACAGTATTCTATTGCCGATTCTTCGACGTAGGCTGGACGTACCTACGTGCTCATGCCCCTGATAAGGGTACGGGTCGTGACATTTATGGCTTTGCTTGAGATGTACAATTGCCAGACGGGGACTTTTTTACTCCAGGTGGAGAGATGGGGCTTGCTCTCCATGAAATGCATAGTATGTCCAGACTGCCCTGGGGCGATGAGGCTTATGAAGAGTCTACCCCGACAAACAAAGAATTTGAAGAATTAGAACGGCGGTATCCTGGGTTCCTAGCTGTATATCAGGAATTGCTATGTCACCACAGCACCTGCCAACAAATATCCAAGAAGAAGGATGATAGTTCAGAAGGGAACCTTCCTCACATCACGGCCTGGATTGGCTATCTTTTTAACCATAGCGCATCCGGTCGAGTTGTTGTTAGGAGTCCTCAATCTCTGAAGCAGGTGATGCGCAGGTGCGAAGTACTAAAATGTCCCGTACTGCTGGTGACAGATTTGGGAGCCTGAGTGACACCTTTAGCTATTTTTATCATGATACTCAACCTCTGCCTGCTGAAGCCATCTTGGCCAGATACCTGGTGATCTGGTTGAGGATTTGCGTTGTTTCGACGGGTTCTGGTACGATCGAGAGGATTAGCCGCAACCTTATTCTTCCAACGGTGAAACTGGTTTTTGGGGCCAAGTTGGCTCTGCTTCCTGCGATGGTATGCATCATCCATAGGGGTCTTCGTTCCTTTACGTCGAAAGTCATTGCTCATGATCTTACGAAACCCTGCAACAGAATCGAACTACCGTATCATTATTTAATGGGATGGTTATTGATGCATTACCCCTCTCTGATGCGACCGGGTCCGGAGGGCGATGTGACGAGTGACGATGCCTTTATCTACCATTATCGCGACATGCCCTGAAACTGTACCAGCTTTTCTGATTGCCGAGTAGCTCTCGCGCGAGTGGATAGATACTCTTTTTTTGTGTCGGTCCCACCTTTTACCGAGGAGAATCTTGATAGTGCTGTTGCGCCCGAGTCTTTATCTAAAAAACTATTTTGTTGGTTGCAGAGTATCCATCCTTTCCATCTGGTGTACCGCAACCGAAATGTTGTATACCTGGAGTCATATCTACCTAGCCAGTTTTCTTGGCAATTTGGGTATAGCCAATTATATTTGGATACCCCTAACCCTTGCCTGGGTTTCGAGGGGAGTGTCTTGGATGGTATCCGAGCCTGGCATTATTATTCAGCGATCCATACCCAGGCCAGCTTCGTCTTACATGATGGCAAGACTCCAGGGCGTATTGTACATGGCGGCTCTTCGTCACGTAGCTGTGAATGTGCCTTCCAACGACTTTGATCCTCGTACCAGCTTTATTGTCGGTACAAAATTGGAGGAGCGACTGCGGGACTCTCAAAAAAGGACGAGGAAGGGAAAGAAAAAAGTTTCTGATTCTGACTCTGACAACACGGAGGAGAAGGAAGATGACTCTGAGGATCTCCAGCCCTCTACAAGTCCTTTGTCTATACGTGTGCCTTCACCTATGTTGAATCCTCCATGTGCACCAAGCGGATCCGAACCTCTTGTCGCTGGTAGACCTCAATCTCAGAAGCGACTCGCAGCTCGGTTCCATAGGCTTGGCATGGGGGAAACAGGTAGTAGCGCCGAGGTTGATATAAGGGTAAGTTCTTTCTCGACAAGTCCTAATGTTGTCCTTTGGAATGTTATTTGAAGGTTTTCCTTTACAGGCATCGGAGGAGACAAACCTTTATTACCAGCTGCCTCCCATGTGGCTTCTTCTTTGGGTGATGACCCCAAAGTTGCGGGGTCCTCACAGGTTGGTGCTGATATCATTATGTCTCTACCTAGAGTGGCAGGGGCGGGAGGAACAAGCCTTGATGGTTCGGGTGCCATCGCTGACCCCACTGGAGTTGTGGAAACGGTGGGAGGAGCCAAGACTACTCCTGCTGAGCCTCAGCCGTTGCCCTTCTTCTCTGAAAAGCTATACCACTTTCTTACCAATGAGGAGATTTTTTTTGCTTCAACTCCATCTTCTTCGTGTTAAACTGATTGCTAGTTGTGCCGGAACTACAGGACCTGCCTCGCCGCTACCGATGGCGGATGTGGCCGCGGAGGAGAAGATAGCAGCGGATCCAGGGGCCGACCTGATACGAGCAAGAAACATTTCTCTCCCTTGTCGACTCGAGTTGAGGCGTCTTCTACCGTGATGAGTACAAACATCCTGGCTCCTTCCACCTCTTTGGCACATACGGGATCGGTTGGAACTGCCTCTCTCTCAAAACTTGAACCTTCTGCCCTGCCCAGCCTTCAGCTCCTTCTGGGTGCAGAAAGGGAAATTGCTACTCTGTAGGAGTCTCGTCGTTCGGAGTTTATTTCCCTTATAACAGGGTCCTCAGGCTCAAGTGTACCTTCTTCCCAGAAGTCCTCAGCTTCCTTAGATGCTATCTCGTCGACGCCATCCTCTTTGGAGAATTTGGACGAGTCGTCAAGGGACGTTGTTGAGAGCTTTATCGCCATTTGAAACGGGGGTCGAGGCGCTTTGAGGATAGGGACTTCATTTGTTGTGGCCCGCCACTGCGCCCAAGGTCAGATTGCCCTGCTGAAGACGCTCCCAGGTAAAGAAGGGGTGGTCGTCCTTCTGGAGCACAAGCTAGCAGAAGCTAATCAGTGCATAACCTAATTGCAAAAATTGCAGCAAGTCGATGTATCTGCCATGGTGGAGCAGGAGCGTGCTTTCCTTGTATCAGCCGTAGAAAAGGTGAAGGTTGTTCAAGAGACAACCAAACCCTCCTTGGAGAAGGAGCTCCAGGAGTTGTCCCTTAAGTATGACAAGCTGAACCGGGAGGGAGAGATTTTCTTGACTCGTGAGGAGACCATTACTCGAGCTATGACCGAAACTAACGAGTAGCTTCTCCAGCTCCAGGCTAGGTTAACGTCTCTGGAGACTGAGCTCCAAGTCACCCGTCAAGAGAGTGGGAAGATCTGGAAGGAGACTGATGAAGTCACCCGAGCCTCTGCTGCTTTAGACAGAGCACCGAAGAGACTGGAATAGAATCGGCAGGCTCATGCGCATCTGGAGGACGCCGAGAGGTTATCCCAGGAAGTTGAACATCGAGTCAAACTGAGAATTGAGCGTTCAACTGCACAGCTGGAGTGCACTCTTAGCAAGCTGTGTGTTGCTGATGAGTAGTGGACTTTGTTGCTTCTTCTCTCTCTCATTTTTTTATATGGAGCAGAATATATTCACTCCACTATGATGAGCTTGTAATAACATTTTGATGAAGAATATCCCCGGGGGGAAATTTGTGGACCTATTGCCCTTTGGTGCATTTTTTGAAAATACGAGCAAATAGATTTGAAATATATTTTGTGGACCTAATACTCTTTGATGCACCGATGGTGTGAGTAATAGATTAGGATAATCTTTTGTGGACTTATCATCATTTTTGTGTACTGGCGAGCGAGTACTGATAATAAGTGGAGAGGAAACCAACGTATTTACTCAGAGGTAATGAGGACATGGTAAATACGGGTCAAAACAATGCCTTCCTACTCAGAGGTAATGAGGACATGTTAGGGGTAGGCATGATTGGGATACACAGAACAACTCAGATGTGCTATCAACGTGGAAGTTTTATGCATTGGGTGATTTGTTTGTGATGGATGGAAAAACAACTCAGAGGTAACATGGGCATGGTTGTTTTTTTTCGTTGGAGAATTATGTGGATCTATTACCCTTTTTTGTGCACCGATGGTACGAGTAAAAGATTAGGATAAGTTTTATGGACCTACTATCCTTCTGCACACTGGTGGTGCGGGTAATAGATTAGGATAAGTTTTGTGGGCCTATCACCCTTCAGTGCGGGTAATAGATTTTGAAACAAAACCGAACAGGGGTGGTATGGGCATGATGGTGGTCGAAACATCAATGCGAAAGTTCAGAGGTATCAATATACATGACTTGTCACTCGTAGAGATGCAATGTGAGTCCCTTCGGAGGGGGGAGAACAGAGTGTAAGTTCAGGGGTACCTGATGTACATAACTCAACACCCTAGGTAGCATTTATTCTTTTTTTATTTTTTACCGACAGCCTCTTTTTGATGAGATAAGGGACTCCGTCCATAGGGATTATGTCATCAGGAGAGGTACCATCCATCTGTGCCGTGAGGTATTCGGCGAGCTCTACGTCCTCTTCGGCTACCCCCTGCGATCTCAGAGATTGGGATGCCGTCTTGGGTAACTTGACCGCCGAGGGTTGAACTTGAGATACTGGCTTGCCTGAGTATGTCGGATCGACATTTAGTTGCTGGCTCGTCTTGGGAAGACGAGTGGTAATTGGCTCGGCCAGGGATTTTGCGTCTTCCGATTGTCTTTGGATGGATTTTGGTAACTAGATCACCATCGGCCCTACGATGGGCTTCAACTTTTGAGTTTAGGAATCGGATGACCATTGGTTTCGACTGCACAGCTTGAATGAGAGAACTAGGCACCTCTTCATGCATGGTTGCAACAAGGGGTACAGCTTTGCCTGATTTATGAGTCTGGAGGTGAATTATCAACGGTTCCTTTGGCCCTGCGATGTATTTCTTGGATTCTTCATATAAGCAAGCCTTTGAAGAATAATAAGACTCGGCCCCTTTGAAGGGATCGATATTGGCAAATTTGGTCCTCACGAAACCGTGTCTGTTGACATACTTGAAGCACTGATGGAGGGTGGATGGCACGATCATATAGTCATGTATCCACTGACGCCCCAAGAGGATATTGTAGGGTGTGTCTACCTCTATGACGTAGCAGGTAACTTCCGTCCACAGGTCACCAATCTGGCACTTCAACCGGATCTTCCCTAGGGGATAGCTTCTTCCTGAGTTAAAACCCGCTAATGGTAGTGTTGGTTGCTGCTAGCCGGTGCATAGGGATGCCAAAAAGTTGGAGCAGGCTTTTCGGGATGATGCTTATTGACGATCCCGGGTCTATATGCATCATATCCACCTTAATGTCGCCTATGTATCCAGTGTAGTACAAGGGACGATCATGTAAGTTGGTCTTAATCAACATGTCCTGCGGAGTAAATACGATGTTGGGCATTGCATATGTGCTACCGCCATCCTGTAGATCTGCTGGCGGGTCTTCCCCTGGAGGCTTGACCTGAGCTAAGTAGGCATCAGCATTCTGGAGTGCTTCGCTTAATGCGACATGAAGATCCTTGGAGAGCCTTAGGAGCTCATATAGCGACAACTTTGCTGGCGTACTAGCCAATTGTGCTAATATATCAAAGTTGTAAGGTCTTTCCAGTCCCTGAGGTACATCATTGTGGAGTGGCCTATAGAAGCGGATCTCCTTTGTCTTGGACTTATCTTCCAGCGGAGGCTGAGATGGCCTTGGAACATCAGAGGGAGGCAACGTTGCCAGCTGAGGATCCTCGGCTGGACTATCCCGTGTGGGCTAGACTTGTGCTCCAGATCGAGTAACAACATCTGCAGCTTCTTCAGGTTCAGTTGAAATTGTGTGGCAGGCTCTAGACTTTCTGTCCTTCTTGTTGGTAGGAGATGACAACCCCTGGGTAACTTCGGGCACCAATTCTGGATGCACTCACATGATTTTTCCTCGCGATGTGGTGAGGGGTACCAACCCAGATGTCTGGCTCCGGGCGGGTGGAAGATTAGTAACCTCCATCGTTGCCCGGAGGACAGGTATTACCCCGTCTGGAGTATTTGTTGGAGGAAAGTCGCCGAACTGAATAGATACCATGTTTGTCGCCACGGTAACCTCTTCAAAGTCTATTGAGAGAGCTTTGGAGTCGATAAGACTCTGAATGTACCGCTTCCTATGGAAGCAATCCTGGGTGGCATGATGGACATAGCTGTAGAAGTGACAGTATTTTGGATCCTCCATTTCTGCTGCTCAGGGCTCACATCTTGGTGGAGGGAGTTGGATCCTACCCCCTTGCAGGAGCATATCGAAGATAGGTTTGACATGACTATCTTCAAATGAGTAGTTGATCTTGGGCCACTGACCTTCCGCCTATTTTTGTTCGGGCTTCTGAGCCACATCAGTAACCATGGCATGTTTGCCCTTGTTGTCTCGATTGGTGGTGGCGCCACTGTTGTTGTTACTGGAGGTGGGACCAGGACGTCTGCCCTTATCTTCTCTGTCTGGTATGTGTAACCCCAGCTGGCGAGCCTTCTTTAATTTTGCCTCCGCGGTGGTAGCACTTATGATGAAGGTCGTCCAGTCTCTGAACTGATCATCTCCCATCCATAGGCTAATTGCAGGGAGCAGCTTCTTCTGGCAGATATCTATCAAGGAGCTCTCGGGATTGCCCTGAGGAAATCTCATCACAGTTTGGCAAAACCGCTCAATATAGTTCCTTGTCAGCTCCCTCTCTCCCTTAATGACATCCATGAGAGATGACATTGTCACGTCA
Organism: Iris pallida; assembly: GCA_029216955.1. Classification (NCBI taxonomy): domain Eukaryota; kingdom Viridiplantae; phylum Streptophyta; class Magnoliopsida; order Asparagales; family Iridaceae; genus Iris; species Iris pallida. Next base: position 7,141,745 of record JANAVB010004399.1, on the reverse strand, counting down.
TGCCCTACTTCGTAGAATCTCTCCAGGAACATGTGTTTGAAGCCGTCAAAAGAGTGAATGCAGTTATCGGGGAGGTTGCGGTACCAGTCGAACGTAATCCCTTCCAATGCTCCGATGAATAATCGCGTGAGGATGGCATCACTATGCGGCAAGTGCTCGGTGGTGACTTCAAAGTAAGTCATGTATCGACTAGCAGAGGTCTTCCCATCATAAGAATCGATATGGAACGGCTTGTACCATGGTGGAAAAGGCACATCCCTCCATGCTAAGGATATGGCTGCCGTATTCTGAGATCTCGAGAGGAGTCTCGGGCATTGAACATCGCCCGAAGCTCCTGAACTTCCCTCATTGCCTCCATGGCTTCATTAGCAGCTGAAGGAACGGATGGTGCTACGGGATCATCACCCAAAGGAGGGGCGGTCGTGTTGGAGTCCACGTTGACTGCGGGTCCCAAGCTTGTTTGTCCGGGCGTCCTCGCTGGTTGAGCTGGCAAGGCGGCTTTGATCTCGTCCACCGACTTGAGTAAGGACAGGTGCATGGCTTCGAGCACTTCTAACTGTTGCTGGTCGGAAGGCGCTTCATGATCGTCGTTAGTCATAAAGACTGTTCTCACGTGGGTAGAGGTGGAAGGGATTACGGCAGAGGTACTCTCGGTGCCGTACCCTTGTGTAGAGAAATCATCAAAAAATATCGGAATATCATCTTCCTCTGATTCGGAAGGGGTGCTACCTTATGTGCAGGACGTCGCATCATCTTGGTGAAGGTGTTGGCCCTCAGGGAAATCTGATTCTGTTGCAGAGTTCTGGGGGACCTCTACCCCCTATGGGTGCTCTTGGTACACCAGGTTGTCGCATACATTGAGGGGACCGCTACCCCCAGCTTCATCTACTCTCAAGGAGGCTAAAGACGCACCCCCGGGTGCCGGAAGCTTCTTCTTGGATCGAGTGCCTAAATAGACACCCTTGCGGTTGATGGGAACCCCCCAGATGAGGGTCTCCTTGCAATACTGGCCGAGATGGCCGGACAGGAAGAGCCTGTCTTCTTTTTTCCCTTGCCAGGAGTAACTTTTTGAGTTGAATTACAGGAGGTGAAAGAAAACTCTTCGTCCCCTGGAATTTGCACCGGTGCTGGCTGCTGCAGTCGCTGGAAAACTGACTGTCGATCTTCAGGAACTGCTGATTTGTTGCAACAACAGTTGATGATGACTTGGGTGCAACGACGCCCCGAGAGGGGCTCATTGCATGCTGTCGCTGCCGTCTCACACTTATGAGTAATCACATCACGTAAGTCGGTAGGAAGTTGCTCTGCCTTCGCACCAATCTTGCGAACTCGGGGATCCCGAGCGCACGAGTGCTTAGACATCATGTTTGTTCCCTGATCCGTGGCTAGTAAAACACTTGCTCTAGATCTTTAGAAGGAGACTTTAAAGACCCACCCTGTCCGTTAGCCCTGGGGACTGGACGTGGGTGGTTCTGTAAAACTTTTCATCAGGAGCCCATGTAACAGTTAACGGGGCCCACTGACAGTCAGCAACTTGGACAGTTAACTGGGCTGGTTGAGGCTACACTACCCTAGACCTTTTGACTTAGCGCCCAAAGGTGCATAGTAAAAAGAGTCCAGACTGATACGTCCCACATCTTTAGTGGGCCGTATGGCGTCGGTCCCGTATGAGAGGCGGTCGAACACAGAGTTTCTGACAGGGCCACATGAAACATCCTGTCTGTAGGCAGGATTGGTCGTCGCATGGACCATCTACTTGCGGCTAGAGCTGGCTGCCGCATGGATCATCTTCCTACGGCGAGAGTTGGCTGCCGCATGAGTTGTCTGCCTGCGGCCAGAGTTTGCTGTTGCATGGGCAGACTGCCCATCTCTTCTATGCGGCTTCTTCTTTGTCCGTATGGAGTTTCGTTGTGCCCCAAAAAATTCATCATCGTAGTGTTTTCCTCTACTCATTTTGGGGACAGTAGGATCCTCTGCGATCGAAAGCAAAGCCGCAGGAGAGCTTTGGTCACCGTCTTGGGCTGCAGAAGGAGCTTCTTCGAGAACTTGGTCGGGGGAAACAGTTTTGTGCACCGACGTCTTGCGAGTCCTCTTAGGGTTAGCTCGCTTCTGAGACGGGCTGGCACTCCCATCAAAGGGCAATTCTTCAAAGGCTTGTTGGTCGAAGCGAACCACAAGCATCTACTGTGTAGAGCCGAGCTTGGACGCATCAGATTGCGTCACCAACTTCTCATCGAAAGAGAAGGATGTCCCCAGCAGAGTCGCCATCATCTTTGCCATAAAAAATCAACAACAGGTATTACAGAACACTGGAATTGATTACAAACTCGCTTGTACAAAGAAGAGACTAGAAAGAAAGCCTAGGAAATAATCTAAGTACAATTGTTTAGTTTTGATTCTGGGGGGTGACAGTGGAGGCTAGGGAAAGTGCTATCAACTCTGTCTTACTCTGTGGACTATCTGATGCAGTCTCTACTTCGCGAAGATATTGCTTTTTTTTGAAGGTTGCCAGCCTTTTACAGGGGTGTGGCACCCTGCTATTTATAATAGGATAGATTTTGAGCCACATAGACGACTTGTGGCCACATGGCTGATTAGCACGCGAAGACCCGCTCTCGGGCTGCCATCTGTTGATTTGTTAGGATTTTGTTGCAGCAAATCTGGGTAGTTAAGGAATTGGTCAGATTGCCATGTGTCCCGTTGTGTATAGCATTCTCAGTCTTCGATCATGTGGGGTCGCATGAGACTCATGCATGCGGCCTGGATCACAATTACTCTCGACTTCTTGAAGTTCTGGAAATTTTGGGGCCGCATAATCTGGGCCGCATAAGTGTCATGCGTCCTAGATGACACTCTTCTGACCATATGGAGGTGTACGAACCCTGCTTTTGGGCGACGTCCCATGTCTTATCTTTCTTGTCGAAGTGTCAGAACTGTCATGTTTTGCCAGGACTTGTCAGCTTTATCAGTCCAACTGCTCCTCTTGGCCGTATGTTTTTCTTTTACAGCTATTCGTTGATGGACCGCATACGTCATGCGGCTTTCCTTCATGCGGACCTGTTTAGCCCGAAGTATCTATACGGCTTTCCTTCATATGGACGTGGAAGTTCTATGATTGATGTGCCACAACGCAGGGGTTGTTGCACGGGGTGTTTACTCAGAGGTAAGGTGGACATGGTAACATTTGGTTTTAGCATCATCTGCTTTATAAAGGGTAGAAAAACAACTCAGAGGTGATGTGGACATGGTTGTTCTACTACTGGGGAGTGAATGCAACGGAACAATTGGGATCCAGAAGCATATGATTGTGAGGGAAGGGGTGCTTGTACTAGAGGACCTAATATAACATTTGTGATTGGCAGAGGATATCCCACATGGGGGACTTTTTTGGACATATTACCCTTTTGTGTATCTGTGATGCAAGTAAATAGATTCAAAAATAATTTTCAGCAGCCTATTACCCTTTTGTGCACCTGTGGTGCGAGTAATAAATTTGAATGATTTTTTTGTGGACTTATTACCCTTTTGCGCACCGGTAGTACGAATAATAGATTTGAACGACTTTTCGTGGACCTATTACCATTTTGCGCACCGGTAGTGCGAGTACTAGATTTGAATAATTTTTTGTGGACGTACTACCCTTTTGCGCACCAGTAGTGAGAGTAATAGATTTGAACGATTTTTTTGTGGACCTATTACCCTTTTGCTCACCGGTAGTATGAGTAATAGATTTGAACGATTTTTGGTGGACCTATTACCCTTTTGTACACCTGTGGTGCGAGTAATAGATTTTGAAACAAAACCTAGCAGAGGTAATATGGACGTGACAGGTTCTATGGCCTTAACACCGTGACTTTATCCCAGATTGGTGCTTGTGTTAAGTTAGGAGATTATCTATATCAGAGGTAATGTGGACGTGATATACGATAATCAAAACCAGTAAATTTGCTCAAAGGCGACAAAAGAGAACTTGGCAGACTCCGGCAGGGTGAAGCATTAGAGTAGAAGTTCAGAGGTATCAGTTTACATGACTTGTCACCCAGGAAGATTCGATGTGAATCCCCTCGGAGCTAGTAGAGTGTAAGGTCAGAGGTACTTGGTGTACATAACTCGACAGTCTAAGAGATTTAGTAGTTAAGGCAGTACGAGCATGTCTTTAAGCATAGTACTTTTTTAGAAACTTGTCGTTTATGGGCATCATAAGCAAGTCTCCATTTTGTTTTGCAAGCCGGTATACGTCGTTGGAGAATACGGACTCGATGACAAATGGGCCCTCCCATTTGGGCTGAAATTTGCCGGCATTTTGTGAGTCATGACCATCGGTCTGTGAACGGCCAAGACGAGATCGCCTACTTGGAATGTTCTCTGCTTGACTTTCTTATTGAAGGCTCGAGAGATGCGTGCTTGATAGAGCTCGATGCTTTGTTGAGCTTGTAAACGCTTTTCGTCTAAGGCTTCCAGTTCTTATAGCCATCGACGGTAGTTATTGTCCGATGTCAACCGGTAAGTAAGGGCCACACAAAGCGAGGGGATCTAGGTCTCCATTGGGAGAACTGCTTCGCTCCCGTAAACCAGAGAGAACGGTGTATTTTCTATAGCCGTCCGAATTATAGTGCGGTACGCCCATAAGCATTTGCCCAGCTTTTATTTCAGTCGTGCTTGTTTGAAGACACGAACTTTTTGAGAAGCTTGATTATGGTCTTGTTAAAAGCTTCAGCCAGACCGTTAGCCGATGGGTTGTATACCGTTGAAGCCACATTCTGAATCCGATTTTTATCGCAGAATCGATAGAAAGCATGGCTTGCCAACTGGGGACCATTGTCGTGAATAATCCTCTGGGGCAGTCCAAAATGGTAGATGACGTGATATTTTACGAAACTAATCATGTTTGTTGTCTTTACCTCTGCAAGCAAAACAGCTTCCGCCCACTTGGAAAAGTAATCGGTGATTACAAGTATAAACCGGTGTCCCTTAGATGACGGCGGGGTGATTGGTCCAATGATGTCCATTCTTCATATTTCAAATGGCCAAGAGGCCACTGTTGGGTACAAGAATTTGGATGGCTGATGTATGAAGTCTGTATGGATCGGACAAGCCCTATAATTCTTTACATAATCGACAGCGTCCGCTACCATCGTAGGCCAGTAGTAGCCCATCCGACGGAGATGATCCTGCAACTTCGGGCCAGCTTGGTGAGCCTCGCAAACGCCATCGTCAGCCTCATGTAGGGCTTATTTGGCTTCTGTATTTGATAGGCAGCATTGCAGTAGTCCGTAGTAGGATTTTGATATAGCATTTTTGTTTTCGTATCATAGAAGAATCTGAGAGAACGCCTTCTGATTGAAGTTGTTTCTTTCACATTCTCTGGCAGAATTCTGTAGACTGCAAAGTCGATGAACAGGAGTCTCCAGTCTTGTATGTCATTAATTATCTGGGCGAAGTAACTCGTACCTAGTTGAACGTTATTTTTGGGACAAACCAGCTCATGGCCTATCACGTCGACTAGATGATGAACATGATTTGGAATTGCCAAGGAAGCGGCGAGGCCCGCTAGAGCATCGGCTTCAATATTTTGGAGCCTAGGAACATGCTCTATAAAGAACCCCTCCAAGGTTGTAATGATGGTTATCGCTTTCTGATGATACGGAATCAGGTCCTCGTTAGGGACCTCGTATGAGCCTCATATTTGATTAACAATCAAGTGTGAGTTGCCATACGCTTTTAGATATTCGACCCCTACTTCTTTTGTGAGTCGGAGCCCGATGACCAGAGCATTATATTCGGCCACATTATTTGAATAGGGCTCTGTGAGAGAGTACGCCCGATTGACTACCAATCCAGAGAGAGAAATTAATACTATCCCGACTTCAGCGACGATATTACCTTGGGGCCCCATTCTTGAAGCACCGTAGAAGAATATTCGCCAAACGGCATCATGTGAAGTCATGTTTGAGTTGACGACTTCGTTTGGGATTTTTTTATAGATTCTGGCTGTTTTTGAGCCTGGATGGGCTGCTAAGAAGTCTGCCAAGACTTGACCTTTGACAGCCTTCTGTGGAACGAAAACTATGTCGTAGGGGGACAACAATATCGCCCAGGTGGCTAGATGAGAACTGAGTGTGCCTGGCTTGGGTATGAGAACCCTGAGGGGGTTGACTCGTAAGACAATATGGATGGTCTATCCTGTCACATAGTGTCGTATTTTTTGAATGGCGAACACCAAAGCAAGACATTCCTTCTCTAAGGCGATTTACCTTTGCTCTGCCCCCACCATCATTCGGCTGAGGTAATAGATGGCTTGTTCATGCCCTACGTCATTATTTTGGGCCAGTAAAGCGTCGAGGGCGTGTCCCATTGCCCTAACATAGAGCAAGAAGGGCTTTCCAGCGATCGGGGCTCAAACTTGTTTGCATGTACATAAATAAGGAGCGGTCATGTTTGAGTTCGCATTGACTGCGGGGCCCAAACTTGTTTGTCCAGGTGTCCTTGCTGGTTGAGTCGGCAAGGCAGCCTTGATCTCGTCTACTGACTTGACCATGGTTAGGATCATGGCTTCAAGCGCTTCTAGACGTTGTCGATCACTAGGCCCTTCGTGATCATCTCCTGCCATAAATATTGTCCGCATGTGGGAAGAGACTGATGGGACCATAGAGGATAGGCTTTTCGTGTCGTACCTTCGTACAGAGAAATCGTCGGGGAACGTCGGAATGTCCCCTTCCTCGAACTCAGAAGGGGTGCTACCCCCTGCGCAGGAAGCTGTATCGTCTTGGCGAAGGCGGTCACCCTCGGGGACGTCCAAGTCTGTTGCATAATTCCAGTGGATCTCTACCCCCTGTGCAACCTCTTGGAACACTAGGTTGTCGCATACGTTCAAGGGACTACAACCCCCAGCTTCGTTCACCACCCCAGGGACATGGATGATGAACCCCCGGGTGTTAGAACCTTCTTTATTGAACGGGTGCCTAGGTAGACACCCCCTGTGATCGTCGGCGGCAATCCTCCAGATGAGAGTTTTCTTATCGTATTGGCTGAGGTTGCCGAGCTGGAGGAGCATGTCTTCTTTCCTTCCTTGTCGGCATAAACCTTCCGAATTGAATTACAGGAGGCGAAAGGAAATTCCTCGTCTCCCAAAATTTGCACTTGTTTCTAGAGTTGTCATCGTATAGGTGTTGGCTGGTATAGTCGTTGGAAGACGGACTACCGGTCTTTAGGTGCTGCTGACTTGTTGCAGTAGCAGTTGATGACGACTTGGGTACAGTGATGTCCTAGAGAGGGCTCACCGCATGCCAAGGTTGCCTATCTCTTCTTACGTTTGTGGATGAGTACTTCTCGCAAGTCGAGGGCAGATTGATCTACCTTTGCATTTGTTTTGTGGGCCTAGGTATCCTGAGCTCACGGGTGTGTAGGTATCATATTTGCTTCATGATCTGAAGCAAGTAAAAGCAATTGCTCTCGATCGTTGTAGGGAGACTTTTGGGACCTACCATGTCTGTTTGCTGCAGATGGCTGGATACGAGAGGTTTTGTACAGCTTTTCATCAGGGGCCCGAGTAACAGTTAACGGTACCCGCTACGGTTAACAGATTGGACAGTTGACTGGGCTTGTTGAGCTCGTACTGCCCTAGACTTCTTCGACTTAGCATCCAAAGGTGCGTAGTAGGAAGAGTCCAAGTTGGAAGCTTCAACATTCTCAATAGGCCGCATGGGGTCTGGTCTGCATGAGAGATGGTCAAAGACAGGGCTTCTGACAAGGCCGTATGGGGCATCTTGTTTGCTGCCATGATTGGCTTCCGCACAGGCAATCTGCCTGCGGCCACCTTCCTTATGCGGCCTCTTCTTCGACCGCATGAGTTTCCCTTGTGCCTCCAAAAGTCCACCATCATAATGTTTTCATCTGCCGGATTTGTGGACAACGGGGTCCTCTGCGGTTCGAAGCGAGGCCGCATGGGAGCTTTGGTCGCTATCTTGAGTGGCGAGAGGAGTTCCTTCCAGAGCCTGGCGAGGGGCAGCGATCTTGGGCCTCCGTATCCTGCAAGCTCTTTTCGGGTTGGCTCGCTTCTGTGCTGGACTGGTGCTCCCATCGGAGAGCATTTCCTCGAATGCTTGTTGATCAAAGCGAACAACAAGCATCTGGTGCGTAGAGCCGAGCTTGGACGTGTCGGATTGCGTCACCAATTTCTCATCGGTGGAGGAAGAAGTCCCCAGCAGAGTCGCCATCGTGTTTGTCATTAATTATCAAAACAAGAACTACATAGGAACTAGATTTGATTACAAACTTGAAAGTACAAGAAAGAGCCTAGAAAGAAATCCTAGGAAACAATCTAAGTACAATTGTTTAGTTTTGATTCTGGGCGGCGACGGTGTAGGCTCGGGAGAAGTGTAGAAAATCTGCCTCACTCCTTGGACTATCGGACACAGTCTTTGCTCTTGAGGAAATGCACTTGATTTTTTTCCAGCCCTTAGCATGGGTGTGGTACCCTACTATTTATAATGATTATAGGATATAGCATATTTTGGGCTGCATAGATGGCCACGTGGCTGTAACATCACACGAAGACTCAGTCTTTGGCTGCCAGCTGGTGATTTGTTGAGATTTCTTTGTTACAGCAAATCTGGGTGGTTGAAACTTGGTCAACTTTCCACGTGCCCTATCACAAAATCGAATCAATCTGTTTGAGACAGCAAATGAGGGGCCGCATGGAGTTTGGGGCATTTTAGACCGCATAGGTCTTCTTTGTCCTCTAGTGCTCGGCCATGCTGGGCCGCATAAGACTCATGTGGCTCAGATCGCAATTTCCCTTAGCCACGTGTCCTACCAGCAGTGCCACCCGTCCGTATGAAGTTTGAAGACTTTTGGGCCGCATAGCTCCTGCAGTCTTGGCGAACTGTTCAGTCATATTTTGTCATTCTGGGCCGCATAAGGCTCATGCGGCTCAGGTGGCAGTCTTCCTGGCCGCATAGCACCCATGTGGACCATGCCTCAGACCGCATTAACTCTCAGACACGTGGGCCCTATGCTCAAGCACGTGGGCCCTATGTCTGGTGATATGACACTTCTTGTCTTTTTAGAAAGATCACGTCTTATCTTCATCTTTTTGTCAGGATGTGTCAGAGTTGTCAGAGTAGCTCTTCCTTTTGTGTCCCGAATTAATCTGTTTGAGATAGCAGTGATGGGACGCATGGAGTTTGGGGCATTTTGGACCGCATAGGTCCTGCAGACCCTTGTCTTCTAGCGTTCTCATGCCTCCCAAGGCAGTCAGGAAAAAGGTTGCTGAGTCATGCTTTGTTATTTTTGGCCACATAAGGCTCATATGGCTCTTCCTTATGCGACCTGGATTAACTTGGCCGCATAATGCCTATACGGTCAGCAACGATTTTGAGAGAATTTTGTTTGTCTCTCTCTCTTGACTTCTCGATGAAGATGAATTTGACCGATCCTTCTTCTTGGCGAGTGCTGGTACTACGGATTATGGATCTCCTTGTTCGAAGAAGATTTGATGATAAACTTCCTCAAAAGATTGTAATGCGCCGTGCTGAGACAATGCACCTAACTGAGACATCTGAGTAATCTGTCTAGTTGAGAGTAGGCCGTTACGAAGTCTTCAATTGGCATCATGCTTCCGAGATGATGTCGGAAAGGCGCAGCAGGTTGCGGTCTCTGGAATACAGACTGCCTTGGTGGTGGAGCCACTGTGTTGTGGCAGCAGTAGTTGATGGCGACTGGGTGCAGTGATGTCCTGGAAAGGGCTCCTCGTACGCCAAGGTTGCTTCTCTCTCCTTGCATTTGTGAATGACCACCTTTTGCAAGTCGAGAGAAGATTGATCTACCTTTGCATCCGTTTTGTGGGCCCGGGTATCCTGAGTGCCCGGGTGCGCAGGTATCATATTAGCTTCCTGATCCGAGGTTAGTAAAAGTACTTGCTCTCGACCGTTGTAGGGAGACTTTTAGGACCTGTCATGTCCGTTTGCCGCAGAGGGCTGGACACGGGAGGTTCTGTACAACTTTCCATCAGGGGCCCTTGTAAGTTAATGGTACCCGCTGTCGGTCAGCAGATTGGACAGCTGACTGGGCTTGTTGAGCCCGCACTGCCCTAGACTTCTTCGACTTTGCACCTGAAGGTGTGCAGTAGGAAGAGTCCAAGTTGGAAGCTTCGACATTCTCAATGGGCCGCATGGGGTCTGGCCCGCAAGAGATTTGCCCCCCTGACTTGGTTCTAGCGTGTAAAATGCACCCTAATGGTAGGGGGACTTTGGGAGTTGGCTCGTTGCTAGTGCTAAAGCACCCGAGTCGACTTTATACAGCTTACCCTCGACTACGCACATGAATTTCAGTGCACATCTCTGGTGTACTGCTGGCATAGCACGTTTGTGGTGCATGGCCCGTGCTACCTTAGATTTCTTCGTACTAGCCCGTGAAGGCGCATAGTACTCAGAATCCAACTTTATCCTTGCCAAAATGGTGAGTGAAGAACTTATAGCCGATCCAAAAGAAGAAGAAGAACTGTTGCAATTTTTTGTATGCCGAACGGGCTCCCTGGATAACGGGCTCCCTTTTTTTTATATTTTATTTTTTTTTTGGGTGCCCTTTTCAAAGGAGGCAAGGGGGCTCTATATATAGAATGGAATGAGCCCTTTCTTCTTCTTCTTTTCAATGTGGGACTAAATGCAATATCCTATTTTCCGTGCTTCTACAATGATTCAATACCCTACTTAGTGTCAGTTTAGTAAAGTGGGTCTTTGGTCAGTACATCAAGGATGAAAGTACTAATCCCCCACTAGTTTCTAGCAGGTTCAGGGAATGGTGTAAACCACTCACCCAAATTGGATATGTTGATGTGTATTTTATATTTATTTTATTTATTTTAGCATAAATTATAACTCATTTTATGCATTAGGACACTACTTACAGGACCCTTGCATGCCCTAAATATTATCGATTTAATGTTTTTTTATATATTAAAATATAAACCATAGTTCTTCCACTTTTAAATTTATCTATATATTTATTTATTGATTTCTAGTTTGCATTTAATTTTAACTCTTTCCAATTTTTGACGAATTATTGTCCACCTATTTAGAGCCCAATCTTGCCATATTAGACAACCCCCTTGTATGTGAATTTATATGCATTAAATATTTTTCCCAATCAATCTCATTTAAATCCCTTCTAATCATGATCAAATCTTTGCATCTTGCACTCGTGAGCAAATCTTACTATATTAGGAAACCTCCTTCCATGCAAAATATTTCATGCAATCTTTCCCAATCAATTTCCAAATTGCCATAAATTATTGAATTCCACTTTTAAATCCCTTTGTATGCCAACTAGCATGCATATATTTCTCAAATTAAATCCAATTTAAATCTTCAATTGGATTTTCACCTTTGAATATAAGCTTTGACTTATGTTTCATATATTAGAAAACCAAAACTAATCATATTTTTACCAGGCCACCCCCAAAGGGTTGTTAAAACCTTTTTTTATTAGGATTGGCCACCACCTCTCTCCATAATATTTATAACCCATATATATATCAAACCCAAACCCTAATCACAAATCTCTCTCCCTCTCTCCACCCTTGCACCCGACCCCCAGGCCGCCGTCGACCGCTGGACACCCCCCAAGCTCCTGGTCGAGCCCCTATTTCTCTCTCTTTCTCTTTCTCTCCTATTTTAAAGGTATTTACTCTCTCCTCCAATCTCTTTGATAGATATATATACTATATATATAGCCTAGTACTAAAAGAAATAGATAAAAAGCTAGACTACATTAAGATTCAAAACCAAGATAAAATAGAAAGAATTTTAAGGCTTGAAAACCTACCTAGTCAAAAGGAAGTGATCGATTTAAAAAACACCTTAGACAAGACACAAAAAACCATTAACATAGAAGAAGAGCTTACAAACATAACTAATAAGGTAAATACTTTAACATTAAAACCTACTGGAAAAGAAGTAATAACAAGAAAACCTCTTTCATTCAAATTTCCAAATCAAAAACCTTAATGAGTAACTCAGGATCTACTAGCCGAAATAGGCAAATACTAGATATCATATTAAGAAAGAATAGAAATTCTTATGATTTACAGTTAGAAGAATTAATTGATCCAGAACAAGATTATGATAAGTTTCAAAAAGAAGGATTAAACATTTTAAATCCTAGAATTTTATATCAAGCAAAAAGATTTGAAGCTAGAACAGAATTTTTTAAACATATAAGAGAACAGGCTATAAGTTGTTTAGGAAATCAAAGTATCAACTTACCTTTATTAAGTAAAGAAAGTTCTAACGAATTAAAAAATTCTGCTTATAAACTAGTTCACTTAGGGTTAATAGTTATTGGTATAAAAGGTTTAATGAGAAAAAATTTAGGATGTAAGACTTTAGTTACTATATATGATAAAAGATGGAATGATATAGCCAAAGGAATGATAGCAAGCATAGAAGTAGATATGAATAGTAACTCAGGAATCTTTTATTGCAGTCCAGACTTTCTAATAACAATAAAAGATTTTATAAAAAATATTTACGTAGGAATACAAACAAAAGGTTACGAAGAGGTACATACTGGTGAAAATCTTATGATATACCTTGGCTTTTAGGAAGATGTACCATAAACTCAAAAATAAAATATAGAGTACACACTGATGACGTAGTTCAGATAATGAGTAGTAAAGGCATTAAAATGCTTAAACCATTAGACTATGAACCAGAAAGATTAGCAGGATTAGAATGGAGTCTAGACAAATTTATAGAACCAGTCAAAACTCTAACTCCAAAAGAATCTTTAGTTTATAAAGATCATTGTGGCCATGTAAATTTAAGATTTACAGATTACGTTACCCAAACAAACCAAGAAAATAATGAAACAGAAGCAGAAATAGGATGCAATTATGTAGAAATAGAATATGAACTACTAGAAGAAGACAAGATATTATATCCAAAAGAATTAGAATTAAATAGCATGACAAAACAAGAGCTTTTAGAATTAGAAGAAATCCATTACAGGAATAAGACCATAACAGAAGACCAAATTTTATATTATGATGAAGACAAAAACATTAGAATAGGAAAAATTACACAAGAGACAGATACTATTGATATAGAAACAAATGTTTCAGAGATATCTTATTTAAAAGATCTGGCAGAAGAAGAAACTAGCACAGCAACATCTGCTTCTCCTTTCCATAAAACTGTTCCTTTAGCACCCATCCATTATAGTGGAGGAAATGTACCTAGAATACCATACACAGAATACAAAGATAAATACAAATATGGTTACAAATTTATAAATAAGGTAAAAGACAACCGTTAGAACAACCAGTAAAATTTCAGGCTAAAGGAGAACCACAGATTCTTAATCTACCAGCTTATGACCCCCAAAGTTGGTCTAATGTAATTGATGTATGGAAATATACTTTGGTAGGAGAATACTATAGATCAGCATATAATATGGATCCAGAAGAAATGTTTAGATATTTAGAAACCTATTAGGAGAAAGTATAAGAGCAATGTGGGAAGCTTTTAAAAGCACACAGGTAATAGAATATAATCAACTAATAGCTTTAGGAGCAAACCCATATAATTTTGTAAATAAAATCCATAGCCTTGCTACGGGAGAGGATCCAAATTCAGGACATATTGGTATACAAAAAGATACAATAAGACAACTAGAACAGTTGAGTATATACAAATGGAAGTATATCAAACAATTTTTGAATGACTATTTCTACTATACTTGCATATCTGGTAATGCTTTCAATCAAGACTTAGGAGATAAACTATTTAGAAAACTTTCAGGAGCTCTAGGAATAGAAATAGCTGAAAAATGGAAAGAAGAACTAGGTATAAAGGAAAAGCCTCAACATCCTTGGACTATTCGACAGAGAATACAACATATTATAAAATATTAAAAGAAAAATGCACAGAAATACAAATACAAAAACAATTAAAACATTCAGATTATGGATTTTGTAAAGAAATATATATTGTCCAAACTTATGGAGCTAGTGACAGACAAAATAGAGAATATAAGAATAAAATAATAATAAAGGATATTACTCAAAGAAGAAATATTATCTTAGAAAATCTAACAGAAAGAAACCTTATTTAGACCCAAATAAACATGTTAGAAAGTTTAAGCCTAATAGACTATATAAAAATAAACTTGAATGCTTCACTTGTGGAAGCCAGGAACATTTGAGTAGAACTTGCCCTAAAAGAATAAATAAACATGATAGAAATAGTACATTAGTTGAATGCACTAATGAAGATCTAATCAATATAGATGAAACTGTTTCTGATACAGAATCCATTTATTCTATTATATCTTTAGAGGACCAATCATTAAGAGAACGAAACGATAATGATATAAAAGACGAAGAGTTTATAAATAGCTTTGGACATAATACAGAAGAATGGTTTGAAGATTTAGAAGAATTTGATTTAGTAGAAATTGCCTCTAGCAGCTCAGATGACTGTGTACATGAATGGGAAGTAAATATCGGAACTGACAGTATATCTTGCTACCAGTGTAAATGGTATCCTAGTAAAGATAGAAGGGCTAAATGTAAGAAATGTTACATAGAAGGGTGTATTAAATGCATAGAGAAAACCCAGACCATAGAAAAATCTCTTAAAAGCTTTCAAGAATGCGGAACAGAAGAATTTAAAATATTAAAAAAGCGAGTAAAAACCTAGAAGATGAATTAAGACTAGTAAATAACTAAATAGAAATAATAGAACAGCAAAAGATAAACAATAAAGAAAACAAATACAGATTGCACAGACTCAAAACTGTGTCCAAATATGTAATTCTGAAAATTTAAAATATTAAAAGTTAAATGTCTAGTAAGAATAAAATTATCAGATAAGATGCCTAGGATTAGTAGACACTGGATGCAACAATTGTATTATAAACGAAGACATAATTCCACAAAGAATATTGTCAAAGCGCTAAACCCGTTAGTGCTCAACAAATGGATGGTGGGCTACATTTGTATGATAGCCTATTAATCCCAGAAAGTAAAATCAGTTTTGAGAGAAATTGCGGGCAAAGTATTGAATACTCTCTTCCTGCTGATAGTACTTGGGTAAGACCACTAAAGCTTAAGATAGACCTTGTTTTAGGTTTATGTTTCTTACTGAAAGATAATGGAAGTATACTAATAAGCAAAGATTATTTACAACTACAAAAACATACCTTGTTTACCCCAGTTTTTCTAAATGATGAGCCTACTATGACAAAACTAATAGAAGAACCCAAAATAGAAGAATGTAAGTGTAAAAGAGAAAGAGAATGTCAACTAGAGGAACAAGAAATAACATCTGAAGAAGAAGAAATAGAATATAATAACTATGAAATAAGTTCAGAATTTTTACATCTTGAAAAATTTTATTATACATTAGTAAGTGAGCAAGATATTGAAAAATTGATGCATAAGTTAGAAAATTAGAAATAATAGGAGAAAATATATTAAAATACTGGGAAAAAGATAAAATACTTTGTAAACTAGATATAATAAATCCTAATTATAAGATTAGAACCGCAAAAATTAATGCTACAAATCAAGACGAAGAAGATTTTAGAGAACATATTAATGAATTATTAAAATTAGGGATAATGAAAATCTGAGAGTCCTCACAGATCTGCAGCATTTATTGTAAGAAATCATAGTGAAATAGTACGAGGAAAAAGTAGAATGGTAATAAATTATAAAAGACTTAATGACAACACGAGATGACGGGTTACCATACCCGATAAAACGCTAATTAATAAAATACAAACTGCAAATATTTAGCAATTTGAACTAAAATCAGGATTTTGGCAAATAAATGCATCCAGAAAGCGTTGAATGGACTGCCTTACTTGTCCAGATGGACATTTTGAATGGCTTGTATGCCTTTTGGTTTAAAAACTGCAACTCCTATTTTTCAAAGAAAGATGGACGATATTTTTTAAAACATAAATTTTTTTGTAATTGCATACCTAGATGATAATGTTTTAGTAAAAAAGACAAGAACATAGAGGACATCTACAAATTATCATTTCAGAATTTATAATCATGGCTAATAATTAGTAAAAAGAAAATTCACTATTAAACCTCAGATAGAATTTTTGGGAGTTATTATTGGAGAAGGAAATTAGGCTTCAACCCCATATTGCTCAAAGGCTCTTGAGTTTCCAGACAAATTAGAAAATCTAAAAGAAATACAACAGTTTCTTGGCCTAGTAAACTATGCTAGATCATTTAAAAGACTTAGGAAAAATCGCTGGTCCTTTATATGCTAAAACCTCTCAAACAGGACAGAAACATTTTAATCATGAAGATATTAAGATAGTAAGAGAATAAAAGAACTTATCAAAAATTACCCGAGCTACAACTACCCCTTGATACTGATTACTTAATTATAGAAACTATGGAGTAATCTTGGTTGGGGAGCTGTTCTTTTGGCTAAACCAAATAAATATTCAGATAAAAATACAGAAAAATATGCAGATATGCTAGTGGAAGATAAAAGAAAAGGGAATATTGTAGCATAGACGCTGAACTATTAGCAATCTCTTAAGCTTTAACAGCTTTGAGTTTTATTTAATCATCAAAGAAACATTCCATTAGAACAATTGCGAGGCAATTTTGCCTTTCATAACAAGTGATTTAGATAGTAAAGATCAACACAAGACGTTGGCTTAATTTCATAGATCGTTGTCTTTATACTGGTTTGCAAATCTCTTTTGAACATATTAAAGGAATTAATACATAGCATCAGACATCCTTCGTCTCTCCTTTATCAGAGTTCTCATGGAAGCGAAGTGGGCATAGAAAGCAGCATCAAACCAAGAACACCAAAATCCAAAAAATTTAAATGACTTTTAATCAAATCTATTACAAATATGCTTTATCTAATAGAGATTCTTTCATGTTACAGATGGACAAGCCTCCTGATCAAAGATTACTCCAGCACTTTGATAGTAGTCAAATAATCTAGTCAATCAGGTAGCACAGACTTCTACTTTCAAGAAAGACTTAGATTTGGTAGCATAGAACTATTATTTTTCCAAATAGTAATATCTCTTTTAGGACTCAGACACATATATCTCTTACAAAGGAGCAAAATGTTTGGTAGATACTTATGGATTTCATTTCATAAAAAGACCAAAGATATTTTCTAGCAAGCATGAATGCATTGTCTGAATTATAGCCAGACTAAAACCTACTTTAAATTCTATGTAGTATTTAAAGGAAAGGTTCCAGGAGTATACCATACCTGTGATAGAGGTAGTTGAAAATATTAAAGATTTACTAGTCCCTTTATAAAGGCTTTTATTATTTATCAGAAGCATTAGATTTAGCAAGACAACATCTTGGAACTAATTATTTGTTTCCTCCATCTCTGAGAAGTATACAGATAGCCTCTAGAGTTTTCTATTATCCATGATACTAATGAAAGATTTTGTTCTGTGATCATTGTGAGTACTCTCTAAAACTGTTAAGAGGTTAAATGAAAATATCAGGTTCTAGTCAGGAGAAGTAGCAGCTGATCCAAAAAATAGCAGACCTAGAAAGAAAATTTTCAAATAAATTTCCACCAAAGCAGACCTATCCTTTGGTCTTTAATCGAAAGGATGATGGATTTACATTCTCCTCTGAATGTAGTGAGAGATACTGTTGGGTCTATTTTACCAGCACTAGTCCGGTTCAAACGGCAACCGGTAAAGACATATCAAGTCCTTGATGGCTGCGGTTTTGCCTAAAAGTCAAGTTTTGGATTCTGCTGGATCCACAATCCCAGCAGCTAGTCTGGTTCAAACGTAGCCGGTAAAGACATCAAATCCGTTGATGGCTGCGGCTTTGCCCAAAAGCCGAGACAAGCATAATGACCAATGAAGACAATAATCAAGAAATTCGTCAGAGATTTTTAGAATATAAAGAATCCCATGAAAGGATATTACAGGCTTCAGAAGATTTTAGACAAAGTCCAGGCAGACATAAATCAGACGATAAAGCTCCTGCCAAATTAAAAATTGCTAGAAGAAAAAGGTAAAGTCGAGAATACGATGGAAGAAGTATCCCGAGCAATAGAGAGCGAAGAAGAATTTTTTATGGAAGAAGATAAAAAGAAAGCGGCCGAATCTCCCAGTAAAAGATATCACTGTTTCTGGAGAAACTCTAGCCCCACTGCTGAAATGACCCCTGATGGTGATATGTCACCCATGTCCTTTGACAGCATAGCAGAACACAACCTAGACACTATTTGTTGACTACTTTATTCATCATATCTCCTTTGTCTTTTACTGTTCTCTAGCCGAAAAATCTTTTTCTAGACCATAAATCTTTCATGAATAGTTTTTCTTAACTCACCTCCTTTGTCCTCTTTCGTGACTCACTTCTTTCTTCCTTATGAAGATTTATGACTCCCCTTCATTTCTGTCTCCTCTTTAATTCTGTCCATCCACCTGTTGCTTTATGCAGTTACTATTTACCTCACATGATGAATTTTGTTGGGCATTTGTTGTCTTTCTGCTGCCCAAAAATCTTATAAATGGGGGTCCTCTTCTTTGCGAAAGGCCAGAACTCTGAAGCACCTCTACGAACCAAAGCGAACTCTTAGCAAATATTTTTGGAGATCAAGTTTTCCTACTTTGTTGCATAAATCTGCCTACCAGCTTAATTACTACCTGTAAGTTTTTTCTTTGCCTTGTAATTAAAAGGATTCCCGAAGGGAATCCCCTAGTTATGTATATCAGGTTTTCCCCAATATGTAAATTAAAGTTTGTATGAATCTTTTATTAAGTTTGTATGAATATCTTATCGTTACCCATCTTCAATTTGTTCGATATAATAGCATAGTCTGGTATTTATTTAATTAACTTACAGTGACTCTGAAGGAATTTCGACCTATTAGGTGGTCTAGTTTTGTCCATGAGAGGAAAGTAAGTCTCGTCTGAAAGAAGAGAGTACTAGGCTAAATTATCATGTCTTCAATGGTTGGTATTTATATATAAATAGATAAAAAGATAAAAAAAAGAAGAAGAGTACTAGGCTAAAAAAAATTCTCTTTCTTTTATATATGTAAAGGATCCAACTGACAGTATATGTCTTTATATATACCTTTATTAAGTATTTATAAAGGTAGAAATAGGATCTGTCTTAATATGTACTAGGCATTTTTTTTATATATACCTCAGCTATATATATATCTATATAGATAATATTATATATATATATATATATAGCATAGTATATATATATATATTTATATATATATATATATATATATATATATATATTATACATACCCGACCACGCGGCCCGTCGTGCGGTGCTGCTGAGGGCGACGAGAAGACGTCCGCCATACACGATCGCATGCTCGATCGTATGGGCGTCGGCGATCGTCGCCAATATGCGCTCGTGCGCATAGAACGGCGGCTGGGCGGAATCGGTAGTCGCAGGCGACAAGGAATCAGTGGCCGTCTACGGGCGGTCCCCTTGTCGTCGAGGGCGTCACTCTTCGACGTCGTGGCAAAGCGAGGTATTGAGTAACTGCCGAAAGACGTGTGCTGCTGAGCGGAGCTCTGGAGCGCGCGGAGTACGCGGGTGCGTGTGCACGGCGATGATGATAAGGCCAACGGACAACGTCCGCACTCCAAAAGTCGTTCCATACGACAGGCCAAGAATCGTGTGCGTGGGGCACACGATTATACTGAGCCCGCCCGCGTTGGAAAAAAAAAAAAATATATATATATCTATATATATATATATATATATATATATATATATATATATATATATATATATATTATATAATATATACCCATGCTCATTATATATATATATATATATATATTCTATATATATATATTATAGATATATATATATATATACACCCTCACGCTATATATATATATAATATACCTCACGCTCAGCTATATATATATATATATATATATAGTATATAATATATATAATATATATCATGCTAGATATATATATATATATATATATATATTAATATATATATATATATATATATATATATATATATATATATATATATATAAGATATCTATATCATGAGTTATATATAATATATATATATATATATATATATATATATATATATATATATAACTCATGCTATATATATATAGATAATATATATATATATATATATATATATATATATATATAGCATGAGTTATATATATATATATATATAATATATATTATATATATATATATATATCTATATATATATATATAGATATATATAATATATATAATATACTCAGCTATTAATATATATATATATAGAACAGATCCAATGGACCTTCATAAGATTCGTAATTTAGAGGCAGAAGTCATTCTATTAAGAAAATAGTTGTAAGTTTAGAACTGTTACTAAAAGAAATAGATAAAAAGCTAGACTACATTAAGATTCAAAACCAAGATAAAATAGAAAGAATTTTAAGCTTGAAACCTACCTAGTCAAAGAAGTGATCGATTTAAAAAACCTCGACTAGACACAAAAACCATTAACATAGAAGAAGAGTTACAAACATAACTAATAAGGTAAATCTTTAACATTAAAACCTACTGGAAAAGAAGTAATAACAAGAAACCTCTTTCATTCAAATTTCCAAATCAAAAACCTTAATGAGTAACTCAGGATCTACTAGCCGAAATAGGCAAATACTAGATATCATATTAAGAAAGAATAGAAATTCTTATGATTTACAGTTAGAAGAATTAATTGATCCAGAACAAGATTATGATAGTTTCAAAAGAAGGATTAAACATTTTAAATCCTAGAATTTTATATCAAGCAAAAAGATTTGAAGCTAGAACAGAATTTTTTAAACATAAGAGACAGGCTATAAGTTGTTTAGGAAATCAAAGTATCAACTTACCTTATTAAGTAAAGAAATTCTAACGAATTAAAAAATTCTGCTTATAAACTAGTTCACTTAGGGTTAAGTTATTGGTATAAAAGGTTTAATGAGAAAAATTTAGGATGTAAGACTTTAGTTACTATATATGATAAAAGATGGAATGATATAGCCAAAGGAATGATAGCAAGCATAGAAGTATATGAATAGTAACTCAGGAATCTTTTATTGCAGTCCAGACTTTCTAATAACAATAAAAGATTTTATAAAAATATTTACGTAGGAATACAAACAAAAGGTTACGAAGAGTACATACTGGTGAAAAATCTTATGATATACCTTGGCTTTTTAGGAAGATGTACCATAAACTCAAAAAAAAATATAGAGTACACACTGATGACGTAGTTCAGATAATGAGTAGTAAAGGCATTAAAATGATTAAACCATTGGACTATGAACCAGAAAGATTAGCAGGATTAGAATGGAGTCTAGACAAATTTATAGAACCAGTCAAAACTCTAACTCCAAAAGAATCTTTAGTTTATAAAGATCATTGTGGCCATGTAAATTTAAGATTTACAGATTACGTTACCCAAACAAACCAAGAAAATAATAAAACAGAAGCAGAAATAGGATGCAATTATGTAGAAATAGAATATGAACTACTAGAAGAAGACAAGATATTATATCCAAAAGAATTAGAATTAAATAGCATGACAAAACAAGAGCTTTTAGAATTAGAAGAAATCCATTACAGGAATAAGACCATAACAGAAGACCAAATTTTATATTATGATGAAGACAAAAACATTAGAATAGGAAAAATTACACAAGAGACAGATACTATTGATATAGAAACAAATGTTTCAGAGATATCTTATTTAAAAGATCTGGCAGAAGAAAAAACTAGCACAGCAACATCTGCTTCTCCTTTCCATAAAACTGTTCCTTTAGCACCCATCCATTATAGTGGAGGAAATGTACCTAGAATACCATACACAGAATACAAAAATAAATACAAATATGGTTACAAATTTATAATAAAGGTAAAAGACAACCGTTAGAACAACCAGTAAAATTTCAGGCTAAAGGAGAACCACAGATTCTTAATCTACCAGCTCATGACCCCCAAAGTTGGTCTAATGTAATTGATGTATGGAAATATACTTTGGTAGGAGAATACTATAGATCAGCATATAATATGGAGCCAGAAGAAATGTTTAGATATTTAGAAACCTATTTAGGAGAAAGTATAAGAGCAATGTGGGAAGCTTTTAAAAGCACACAGGTAACATAATATAATCAACTAATAGCTTTAGGAGCAAACCCATATAATTTTGTAAATAAAATCCATAGCCTTGCTACGGGAGAGGATCCAAATTCAGGACATATTGGTATACAAAAAGATGCAATAAGACAACTAGAACAGTTGAGTATATACAAATGGAAGTATATCAAACAATTTTTGAATGACTATTTCTACTATACTTGCATATCTGGTAATGCTTTCAATCAAGACTTAAGAGATAAACTATTTAGAAAACTTCCAGGAGCTCTAGGAATAGAAATAGCTGAAAAATGGAATGAAGAACCAGGTATAAAGGAAAAGCCTCAACATCCTTGGACTATTGGACAGAGAATACAACATATTATAAAAATATTAAAAGAAAAATGCACAGAAATACAAATACAAAAACAATTAAAACATTCAGATTATGGATTTTGTAAAGAAATATATATTGCCCAAACTTATGGAGCTAGTGACAGACAAAATAGAGAATATAAGAATAAAAATAATAATAAAGGATTACTCAAAGAAGAAATATTATCTTAGAAAATCTAACAGAAAGAAACCTTATTTAGACCCAAATAAACATGTTAGAAAGTTTAAGCCTAATAGACTATATAAAAATAAACTTGAATGCTTTACTTGTGGAAGCCAGGAACATTTGAGTAGAACTTGCCCTAAAAGAATAAATAAACATGACAGAAATAGTACATTAGTTGAATGCACTAATGAAGATCTAATCAATATAGATGAAACTGTTTCTGATACAGAATCCATTTATTCTATTATATCTGTAGAGGACCAATTATTAAGAGAACGAAACGATAATGATATAAAAGACGAAGAGTTTATAAATAGCTTTGGACATAATACAGAAGAATGGTTTGAAGATTTAGAAGAATTTGATTTAGTAGAAATTGCCTCTAGCAGCTCAGATGACTGTGTACATGAATGGGAAGTAAATATCGGAACTGACAGTATATCTTGCTACTAGTGTAAATGGTATCCTAGTAAAGATAGAAGGGCTAAATGTAAGAAATGTTACATAGAAGGGTGTATTAAATGCATAGAGAAAACCCAGACCATAGAAAAATCTCTTAAAAGCTTTCAAGAATGCGGAACAGAAGAATTTAAAATATTAAAAAAGCGAGTAGAAAACCTAGAAGATGAATTAAGACTAGTAAATAACAAAATAGAAATAATAGAACAGCAAAAGATAAACAATAAAGAAAAACAAATACAGATTGCACAGACTCAAAACTGTGTCCAAATATGTAATTCTGAAAATTTAAAAATATTAAAAGTTAAATGTCTAGTAAGAATAAAAGATTATCAGATAAGATGCCTAGGATTAGTAGACACTGGATGCAGCAATTGTATTATAAACGAAGACATAATTCCACAAAGATATATTGTCAAAGCCGCTAAACCCGTTAGTGCTCAACAAATGGATGGTGGGCTACATTTGTATGATAGCCTATTAATCCCAGGAAGTAAAATCAGTTTTGAGACTAATTGCGGGCAAAGTATTGAATACTCTCTTCCTGCTGATAGTACTTGGGTAAGACCACTAAAGCTTAAGATAGACCTTGTTTTAGGTTTAAGTTTCTTACTGAAAGATAATGGAAGTATACTAATAAGCAAAGATTATTTACAACTACAAAAACATACCTTGTTTACCCCAGTTTTTCTAAATGATGAGCCTACTATGACAAAACTAATAGAAGAACCCAAAATAGAAGAATGTAAGTGTAAAAGAGAAAGAGAATGTCAACAAGAGGAACAAGAAATAACATCTGAAGAAGAAGAAATAGAATATAATAACTATGAAATAAGTTCAGAATTTTTACATCTTGAAAAATTTTATTATACATTAGTAAGTGAGCAAGATATTGAAAAATTGATGCATAAGTTAGAAAAATTAGAAATAATAGGAGAAAATATATTAAAATACTGGGAAAAAGATAAAATACTTTGTAAACTAGATATAATAAATCCTAATTATAAGATTAGAACAGCAAAAATTAATGCTACAAATCAAGACGAAGAAGATTTTAGAGAACATATTAATGAATTATTAAAATTAGGGATAATAAGAAAATCTGAGAGTCCTCACAGATCTGCAGCATTTATTGTAAGAAATCATAGTGAAATAGTACGAGGAAAAAGTAGAATGGTAATAAATTATAAAAGACTTAATGACAACACCAGAGATGACGGGTATACCATACCCGATAAAATCCAGCTAATTAATAAAATACAAAACTGCAAAATATTTAGCAGATTTGATCTAAAATCAGGATTTTGGCAAATAAAAATGCATCCAGAAAGCGTTGAATGGACTGCCTTTACTTGTCCAGATGGACATTTTGAATGGCTTGTAATGCCTTTTGGTTTAAAAACTGCACCTCCTATTTTTCAAAGAAAGATGGACGATATTTTTTTAAAACATAAAAATTTTGTAATTGCATACATAGATGATATATTAGTTTTTAGTAAAAATAGACAAGAACATAGAGGACATCTACAAATTATCATTTCAGAATTTATAAATCATGGACTAATAATTAGTAAAAAGAAAATTCACCTATTTAAACCTCAGATAGAATTTTTGGGAGTTATTATTGCAGAAGGAAAGATTAGGCTTCAACCCCATATTGCTCAGAAGGCTCTTGAATTTTCAGACAAATTAGAAAATCTAAAAGAAATACAACAGTTTCTTGGCCTAGTAAACTATGCTAGATCATTTATAAAAGACTTAGGAAAAATCGCTGGTCCTTTATATGCTAAAACCTCTCAAACAGGACAGAAACATTTTAATCATGAAGATATTAACATAGTAAGAGAAATAAAAGAACTTATCAAAAAATTACCCGAGCTACAACTACCCCTTGATACTGATTACTTAATTATAGAAACTGATGGAAGTAATCTTGGTTGGGGAGCTGTTCTTTTGGCTAAACCAAATAAATATTCAGATAAAAATACAGAAAAAATATGCAGATATGCTAGTGGAAGATATAAAGAAAAGGGAAATATTAGTAGCATAGACGCTGAACTATTAGCAATCTCTTATGCTTTAGACAGCTTTGAGTTATTTATAATATCAAAGAAAGAAATTACCATTAGAACAGATTGCGAGGCAATTGTTGCCTTTCATAACAAGATGAATTTAGATAGTAAAAGATCAACACGAAGACGTTGGCTTAATTTCATAGATCGTTGTACTCTCTTCTTCTTTTTTAATCTATTTATATATAAATACCTTTATGAATCTTATATATAAAAAACAGATCTCTTTCATTTCTCTCTTATATATGTATATATATGTAAAGTATTTATAAAGGTAGAAATAGGATCTGTCTTAATATGTACTAGGCATTTTTTTTATATATATACCTCATGCTATATATATATATATATATATATATATATATATATATATATATATATATATATATATATATATATATATATATCTTATAAAAATACCTTTACATATATATACCTCATATATGTAAAGGCATTTTTATATATAGCTCCGATATATATACCTTTATAATACTTAATAAAGGTATATATAAGAAGAAACGTCTGAGAATTTGAATATATTAGTGAAATCTTATGATTTACTTGCGTCTTTGGTGCCCATCAGGCTATGTTTCTCTTCTGTGCCTTTGCACTTAATGATCTCTGTATGTGACTGGATGAGAATTGTTGAAATTGAACTATCCTCTTGTTTAAATACTCAAGAAACAAGAAATCCCTCACATATTCCAAATTCTGCTATATAAGCTCTCTTTGATGTATATGTTCGTTGGACCTATATATATATATATATATATATATATATATATATATATATATATATGTGTGTGTGTGTGTGTGTGTGTGTGTGTGTGTATATATATAACATTTTTTCTTATGTCCATGCCATCATCTTTGAACTTGTATTAGGGTACCTATTTGAAACCCTAACAAACTACTATGTGGTTTGTAAATAAGAGAATGTGGATGTCCTTTTTGCAAAATTCCTTTTCATCTCATTTTTCCTTTATAAAGCAATCCCAATCACTCTCCCACTCTCATTTCTCAACTCCTTCCGGCCAATTTCTCGAGAGCAAATCCCCTCCTCCCCCAAACTTTGCCCTAACCCTAATTTTGCATCGACGGCGGCTCCGGGAGGAAGCGGCGACAGGCGATCTCTATCTCCGGTGACGTGACGCTCTCCCCGACGACGTACACAGCAGCAGCGATCGATCGAGCCTCACCACCCGGTGATCGGTGGTGATTCGTGTCAATTTTCCCCGGCGGAGATCCTGCAGCGGCGACGGCGGAGTCCACCTCCGGCAACTGAAGCGGCGTGCGACTTGTTCCCCACCACAGCAACGGCGGGGCGAGTTCTGCGATGGCCAGCCAGCGCAACCAGTAGCGGCCGTTCCACCCTTGACGACGAGCGACGACTGTACATCGAATTCTCCGGTGACTCTTCCTCCCACGACGATGAGGTGAGTATCGACTCATATTATTCAGATCTGGTTCGATCTCGTAGCAATCTTGATGAATGATTAGTGTTAGTTCTTACTGGGTTGGATTTTGGTCAGGACGATGAGATCTTGATCGGGGGAGCAGCGATCGTTTGAGAAGGGGCAGGGAATTGAGGATTTTAGCTAACTTTTGACACGAGGAAGATTGTGTCCGACACTTGGGGACGTGTCTGCTTCTGGATTTGGTCTCACTGCAGTTCAAATTCTGCTAGGTACTGATCTGGATCTCTATAATTATCATGTGTTGGTGATCAATCCTTATTATTTTGTCCTGCCTAGATCGAGGATGTGTTCATGTCCAATACGGGGTGTGTCCAGGTTACAGTTCGTGTATCGTGTGCGTATTCTTGATGCGGTTCGTGTCCAGTGATTGCTCGTGTCCAGTGATTGCTCGTGCCCAGTATTGGGTGTGCCCAGAATTGTGTTGTGTTCTGCGAGTTCGAGTCCATTCTTTGGACGTCAAGTGCAAGGGATCGAAAGAACGAGAATAACAGTTGCATGGCTTTGACGAGTTCGATTTGGTTGTAGGATTATTAATTTAATTTTGCATTTTGTATTTTCTGTATAAATTGTCTTTATGGATTTTGATGAGATTTAATTTAGTGTGTTCTCTGTTCTTCTTCTCTGGAGTATTGACAGAAGGTTGGAATAATGGCCATTAGTTTTGAATGTTAGGAGTTCTGTTATACTCCTTGCTATAGGTTGGAACAATAGTGTGTGGCTAGACATTGCTTTTGCAGGTCTTGAAATATAAGATTGTATTGAACTGTTGAGAATTAATAAGTTGGTTTGGAAAGTAGTGCAGCCAACTAGTTGGCAATGCATTTGGGCTTGAGTATCGAGTTGGGTTGGATCCAGTATGGGTTATGTTGCTAGGCCAGGTCCCTTCTTTAAATATGAGTTGAGAGTCACTTAAGTTCTTCCTTGATCAAAGATGGCTTCGATTTAACTGTGGTATTAAACAATGGGTTCTGTTCTTAATTGAGATGGGTTTATACAGGTTTTAGTGTCAGGTATAAGGGGCAATTGTCTTACAAATGTGCAAATTCATGAAACCTATTATAGACTGAACTATTATGTAACTTGTCTATCATTCTAGTTTATGTATAGGATGGCAGTGATCGAATTAGCATGCTTATGGATTCAAGTAAAAAAATCTGGAGTGAGTTTTGAATTTATCCTTTATAATAATTTAGGAACTAAGTAACTGGAATATTGCTTTACTGGTACTACCAATGAGTATGGACAGGATCATATACTTTGGGAGTATGCATATATTTCAATTCTCAACTGATAATGGATTGAGGTTTAGTTTGAACTCTAATTTTGGGATCATGATGTGTAGCTTGATTAGGGATTGGCTTGTATCAGTCTTAAATCAAGACTGAATTGTACCAGTCTTTAATCAAGACTGATTTACATCAGAGCTCAGGTTAAGGATTGATTGTATCAATGCCTTAGCGAGAGCTGAGTTGTAACAGCCCTAGTTAGAGACTGATCTACATCAGTCCAGTTAGGACTAAACAGACTATTAGTTTTCCTAAATCTAGTAGCTAATATTTATAGTTACAAGTCACTAGATTCTAGGGTATATTCTTATGGTAACCTATAAGAGCAATCATGGTTAAGTTAATATTAGAGTGGTCATATACTCAAGCCTTTGAATCCTAGAATGCAGTTGTAAATTTGTTTAATAATAAGTGTTAGCTTATGGAATTATATTTAATCAATTGTACCAATTTAACAAGAGGATATCCAGCAGTCCTTCCCACACTTGATCACCCTGAGCAAGGCAAGTATACTCCTCAGATTTGTTCATTTTCTCATGTCTTGTATATTCATTCATGTATCACCTTGTTGATACGATGTATCACGGGATTGTCTTGTTTCATGTTCTCTTGCGTTTACTTGTGTCTGGGAGGAAAAATACTACAGTTGTGTCATCAAACCCTGTTACTATTCATGTGAATAGTTTAGGTTTCGCATCATGC
This sequence comes from Iris pallida, assembly GCA_029216955.1. Taxonomy (NCBI): domain Eukaryota; kingdom Viridiplantae; phylum Streptophyta; class Magnoliopsida; order Asparagales; family Iridaceae; genus Iris; species Iris pallida. The sequence continues at coordinate 7,113,030 of JANAVB010004399.1, read as the reverse complement.
ACGCGGGACCAAAGTCGTACCATTTTATGTTCATTGAATCTACCCAAGCCGATCACACAATCTGGATGTATTTCAAAATATTGCACACTTCAGGATTCAGGTTGTATTTCATGTTCAGGTTGTACTTCATGTTCAGGACTCATATCATGTTCCCTGTATTTACTTTCAGTATTCATGTTCAGATTTCATGTCTTGTTCTCTTTCATCGTACTTTATATATGTTTCCTGTTTCTTGTTCATACCATGATGTTCATGTTCATTTCCTTGGATATACTTAGCTCCGCTTCTGACTAGGATATATTGCAGGTGTACTTGCAGGACATTGTTCTATATTATGGGCCAGAGCCTGAGATCTTAGCTGAGCAGAATGGAGTCATGACTTAGCTTGAGGTTTCAGGTTTAGACTGTTTAGCTTACTTCTAGATATTATTTTAGAATTCATAGTACATTTCATTCCTGATAACTAGTACAGTTTTGATATACGGATTTGTGGACTATGGTGATCATTCTGGAAACGTTTTATAGATGTGATTGTATACTTTCATGTTTATCTGGTTAGATTTTCCTAGCTTAGTATAGCTTAGTTCGCCGTGTCTAACGACGAAGGCTGGGCGTGTCCGACTCGTGTCCGATTATTCGGGAGCGGGTCGTGACATGTTTTTAGTGGTGGCCTATGCAGGTCTATCCTAATGGTACCTAGGTATTAGTGTACTATTGGGGGACTTGATTTAAACTAGAGAAATTTGATCACAGCATAGGAAATCGGGTACATCGGATATATTGATATTCTATAAACACTTGTTGTTTTAGGTCTAGGTTATTTTAACAGTTTTCTGTTTTTCAGATAGTTCAAAAAGCACGCGACACCAGAACAGTCGATCTACCTACACTTGAGGGTTTCGAACTTTTACTACCTTCTATCACCCTACTATCCCTATGGGTAGTACGCAGTTGACAGAGATGTTTGAAGAGTTTCTAGACACCCAGATGGATTAGGCCACCCTTTTTCAAGCCCAACTTGCGGATGCACTCTCCAAGCCCGGAAGGATTTCTGATTTTCAGACTCTCGGATCCTTGAACTTCTTCGACACCAAGCGAATCTCTTGCACCGAGGAGCAGATCGAGAACCTGGAGCCATCACTGAGGATCATCCAAGTCTTCGAGGACCCGACTTCTCTGAAGATTTAAGCTACCGGCCAGGAGATCCAGAATGTAGCACAGACAATAAAACGAGATGGGAAGCTGAAGCTCAGGAAAGACAGAAAGACTTATGACGGAGATAGCAGCTACTATGGGTCCGCAAAGCATCGCAACACTCAGTCGGTGCTTCTTCAGTCACGTCATCAGCCGTATCATCAGAGGCAGGTTCAGGCCCACATTCACTTAATGAAGGCTATACCTGTACTACGGATCGCCTACCCACCAAGTCAAGGATTGTCCGGAGGTCGTTAATCGTACTGTCTAAGGACGAGCACGAGGAGCACTAGTACCACAGAAGAAGGACCCACCTCTCCAGTTTCAGCGATCCAATGGAGCACTACCGCAGGAACCAGTCTACGTCAGGACAGTGAAGAAGATTGAAGTGATTCCAGTCCCGGAGAAAATACTGAAGATGGACTGAAGGCAGAAGGCTTCTTTTGTATGGTTGGAGGAAACCATAGATCGTGATTCATCAACCAGTCTCTTCTTAAAATTCTCTTAGCACCTAGATCATTTCTTGAAACTTCTCGTTTTTTTGTTTGAAATCCTGATTAATATTCGAAACTTATTTCGAGATATTGTTTCCTATTCGGTAAACTTGTTCCAGATCCACAATTCGATAATTGTTTGGAATCCACTATTCGATATCCTGTTTCATAATTCATTATTTATGGCTTTATTTTTGCTTCTATTTGAAAATTTCCTATTCGAACCCTGTGCTATTCGAGATTTTATTTCTATCCGAAATTTCATTTTGAAACTTGTCCCCAATCAAAACATTGTTTGAATCTTCACTCCTATCCTGACACTTGCTTGAGATTCAGTCCCTATTCGAGACATCATTTGAAAATTTTGTTTTATATTTTGAGACTTTGGCTCATTCCCTATGAGATTTTGTTTACTATTTGAGATTTATTATTATTCAAGAAATTATTTCTGTTCACAACCTTGTTCGACCTTGTTTCCTATTTGAAGTTCTATTTGTTTCATAATCATGGTTCGATACTTGTTTCTTGTTCGCTAATTGATACCTTGTTTTCTAAATCACTGTTTGTAACCTTGCCTCCTATTCGAGATTCTGTTCAAGATTTCACTTCTTATTCGCGGCTTTGTTGATGTCGATTTCCTATCTAAGATTTGTTTCCTGTTGAAATTTTTGTTCGAGACTTCGTTGTCGTTCGAGATTTTGTTATACATTGACTATGTACAAGGTTTTGGTCATTATTTCGAGACTTTGCCTTCTATCTGATACTTTGTTTCTATGCAACCTTCGCGGTTTTGTTACGTATTCGGGATTACGTTCCCTATACGGAATTTTGTTACCATTCCAGATGTCAGTTGAGATTCAAATTATTATTTGAAACTTCGATTCACTGTTCGAAATTTTAAATCTTCCTGGTTGTCCTTTTGTACTTAATACTCTTTGATTAAGTCCCTTATTGCTTCGTAGTATCTAATAAATTCTTGTATTCTAACAGTCAGGTAACTTCACCATTTCCGTGACTTGGACTATTGAAACTGATTTTGAATTCTTTGAAACTCTTTTGAAATTCCTAGGGATAAAGTCGAGAGGCTATTCGATGACCTACTATGGCATGACAGTTGCGCTGCAGCCATTAGTTGGATTATAGAGACTGAGGGTTCACTGCAGCCAGTAGCGCACTGGCGAGGCAGGAACTCTAAGTTGAAGTGATTTCAGACAATCATAGGTTTTCGAGTACTGTCGAGACTTGTCATATTCTTCATACCTTGATCTCTTGGGTTGTTTCGTCAATGATTGTTGGAAAATGGATAAGGTTGACAAATTATTCGGTGACATATTGTTATTTGAGTCACGGAGCCGAACGTCCACTGCAGTCAGATATATACTGGCGGGGTAGGGATTCTAGGCAAAGTGATTTCAAATGGCTATATGTTCCCGGATACCATGGAAACTATATCCATTTTCATATGATTATTGGTTTTCGAGAATCACAAATCCTTGCATGTTCATCGTGATTTGATACTAATACCTCCTGAGTATTTCGTACGTCTCCTCAATCAACCCTTGCTAAATTTTTCCTTCTAGCATTTTATCGTTAGATCATTGAATTCCTTAAAAATTGTATATTACCAGATTGTGATTTCGTACTTCGTTTGTGACTTGTCTAAACTTCGATCATAAGTCATGTCTATCTGACTATGATTTTCTATCTTGTTCTAGTCTACTTTTGTTAAACTATCGATTTTGATCGTACTTGGTAGTTGTGCCTTCATGATTTTGCGTCTCTAAGTAGTGATTAAATTCATATCATCTCTTGCCTAATTAAAGTCTCAATAATTGATAGATCATGTTATTTCAACTCCCTTTTGGAAATTATCATACTTCTTCCTAACTAAACTTTGCTTCACTTCGTGCCTGGCCAACTTTGGTCATTATGGATCATGCAATTTACCCGTTCATTTCACAATGCTAAGTCCTATCTTCGATCACATCTAGAAGGCCTTAATCGTGCCTATATTTTATGATGATTATACTTTTGCATCTATCGATCATGTCTGAAATTTTCAAATTTGGCAGTGACTAAATAGTTTTCATAGTGACCACCTTTCTACTCTCATCGTGCCTCCACCTTGGTTTAAGTCCTGCTTGATGATTTTGGCCAGTTAAATTACTCTTCTAAATCATGACTAGATTCGATTCTATGGCATGTTTCAAATTTGCTATTAGAGTAGTTGCTCAGTTTCAAATTTGATTTTTTTATTTTTTTGATTGCTTAACCATGTCTTCAGAACTTTTGAATTTCGAGGACGAAATTTTTCTAAGGGGGGTAGATTTGTAACCCTATTTACCCGAAATTATTAAGTTGGGTATTTTCTGGTATTTAAAAATTTTAGAAATATTATTTGGGTTATTTAGAGTAATAGCAAATTTTTTTGATTTATAATATTTCCTTTATTTTATTATGAATAAAATATGGTACATTAATGATTTATGAATTGAAGAGAAGACTAATAACTATTTTGGAGTGCTCTCCAAGTTTCTAACAACCTTGTAACCAATTTTTCCCTCTTTCTAACAAACTCTTGAATCAAGTTTTATAACCAATTCCTAACAAACTACTTGTAAACCCCCAAAATTTTTAATTGTTTTTTTATTGATTAATTAATGTTGTTATACGTTTTATTAATTATGAATTTCTTGCTACTAGCTTATTAGTATAAATAAATGCATGTGTGTATATATTATATGTGTGCATGTTAGTATTACCATTAAATAAGGAATAATAGAATCTAGGATTTTAGGAAATTATATATATATATATATATATATATATATATATATATATATATATATAATTGTTAAAAAAAAAGTATTAGTGGGCGGCCACACCCAGCAGTGGCGGCCAGCCACAGTAAATGAAGATTCGGGGGGTGCTTTTTGTAAAAAAAGAAATTATGTGAAGAGAGGAGGGGACCAACCCACGTGGGGCCGGTCCACCTCACCCGACCCCTAAAGCATTGTTAGCAGCAGCTGATGCAATAGAACCCGAGCCCCCATTTGAGTCCTATTCGGATTAATAGTAGCAGGCGGCAGTATATATATACGCCGCTCGTCAAAACCGAAACCCTAACCCTCCAAAATTCTTCACCTTCATATCTTCTCCCCATCTCGAACCCCAGGCGAACTACCTGGCCGTTGGCGGTGCCGCACCACCGTGCAAACACCGCCGGAGTGCCCAGGCCGACCACACTTCGGAACGTTTCCAGATTTGTCAACAACGAGGTACCCTTATTCCAATCCTCTTTTCTTCATGCTCGCTCAATGATTTCTCGAAACGTAAACTCCTGTGTGTAGCCTATATGAACCCCTCCAATTTCTACAAATAGAATCCTGAGAACCCCAAGGGACTGCTCGAAAAATCGAGGCAAAGTCGCCCCAAAAACTGTCGAAAACAGAAGTTTAAACCTAGTCCAAAACCACAACTTAGAAGCCAGATTTCGAACTGTATGTCGAGATTTTTCAGAGACTAATTGAAAACGTGTGAAGACAACATAACCACGACTAAAACGCAATTGGTAGATCGGTATTTCGATTTCTGTGCAAGAATTAAATCCATGTTAAACTTGTGCGAAAAACTGTTTTCAAAATAGTAAATTTCAGAGAATCTTCCCCGATATGACGAGCGTCCCGACAAACCGGGCAACGTGGTCGCGCACTATATGCATCGAAAGGCGCGTATGGACGTTGCAGACGTGTGAGAACTGACGGAACTCGGTTTCGTTGCGTGTGTGCGACGAAATCAACGCGTATCCGTCGAGATACCCCCGTATCGGCGTTTTGCAAACTTGCCCATAACTTCTTGTACAGTCGTCGATTCGAGACGAAACTTTTGCCAACAGGTCCGGATCGAAATTCTGGTCCTGAGTGCCAAGTTTGGTTCGATTCTGAGAAGGTCGAATCGGAACCCATTTTTGGCGGGCCCGCGACCCACTCAAACGGGCGATTTTGTACGCGGCTCATCGGAATCCAAAACTGGACATACCGTTGATTTTCTCTCCTCAAACTGAAATCGTAGACGTGTAGTTTGACGACTTTAGAGACCATAGACTTTGGCACGCGTTTCGGTGCAAAGCGGGTCCAACGACGGACATCGTTTTGATCCAAAATTACGCTTTTGCCCCTGTTCCAGAATTTGACTTTTGGACAGGAGTTTCCTAGGTATATCTTTTACATCGAGTACATTTTTGATGTTTGTTTCAGCGTCCGGAGTTGTTTGGAGACTGTGACGTTTCTTGGCTGACATTGTGATATCTTGGGCTTGCCACATTGCACCATCAGGCAAGATACCTTGCCACCTTACTCTGTGATTATTATATTCTTATTTTCAGTTGTTATTTTCAGCATTTTGTTTCGTGATATTTAAATTGTGCGTCCAAGTCACACTTGGGTGCAAGCGACTCTATCGGTCGTTTACCTTGCCTTATTTATTTCTCTTGCATTGACTTAGTCTAGTGACCACCCACTGATGTTGAGGTATTGGTATATCTCATACGGCCTTGACACTTGTTGTATCACGTGATGTGAGTCATATGTAGGACACGTACCCGCGTAGTCGGCTGGCCACCGATACGTGTGGAGCGTGCGACGGATAGGAGTAACTGCCAATAGTATTGCATGTTAGAAGACTTGGCGGTTACTAGAGGTTCATATCAGTCATGGAGATGATGATACTAGGCATTGGGTGGGGAGAACAATACCTGACGTATGGGCTTCTTTGCACTTCCCTGATTACCTGTGCGCTCCTTCGGAGACGCAGGCTCCAGGCGCCCTCTGACGTTTCCCAGAGCGTTATGGACGTAGCCCCTTGCACATGGTGCCCTCTGACGCTTCCAGAGCGTAATGGACGTAGGCTCCTGGTGCCCTCTATGGGAACTATGTCGATCCCATTTACAGTCAGGGCTCATGCGTCGAAGGATTGTATCTCAACTGCATATTCACAGTAGAATGGTCAGGAACCCGATTGCATGCATACCTTTTTCTCTTATTATATTATCACAGTTTATATGGCATGGTGTTTTCTTGTATCTTGCTATTGTCACGCCCCGACCCGGAATCACCCGAATCATCGTCCTCGCAGGAGGCGTGATGCCGCACGAGCCTGGAGTTGCGCTCGTGCAAGGCAAGATGACAAGTTCTCAAATGGTTATCTTTTGATTCGATATTTACAACGATAGGAAAACAGAGCATACGAAACAATTCTCTTTATTGATATTCAAAACTGAGATTACAAAGGCTTTCGATAGCCAAACATAATTTGCCAGATTGGCTACAACACTCAGGTTCTCTCTTGCCCACAAAGGATTTTACCGTTCCATACATCATGCCTTCTATATCTCGGCCGCATCAATCCAGTTGCATAGTCCGAGCGTCAAGCGATCGCACGCTTCAATACACTTCAGCATTTCCAAGCCTCAACGCGTTCAAGCAACGCTTCGCTGCGAGCCATCCATTCCCTGCACCCTGCATGAAGCTGGTGGGGGATCAGTACGTTCGTCCTCGCATGTACTGAAGCAAAGATCATCTTTCCAAACCGACATTTGTAATATTTATGTTGAATCATGCAACTTAGCTTATGATCTTGCTATGTTCTCCTTAGGGTCAATTTCATGGCATATTCGAAAGCGTAAAGCATGTTATCATAGCAAGCATGTTATCGAATTGAATAGGCAAGCAAGCATTCTCGTGTTTGATTCGTGGCTTACCAAGTCGACGCACTCGTCCTTGCGTCCCTTGCACTGACGCAAGGTGAATACGCCCCATTCCTTCCCTGTCATGTTATATGTGCATCTCTAGGCAGGATCTATATGCGGTCATTGGTGCTACGCACCACTAGGGACTTAATCGAAGTTGGCATGCGACGCTACCCTTTCAGCTTAGGTTGCAAGCCTTACTGGAGGTCCCGCATGCCTCGGCATGCGACGCTACCCTTTCAGCCTAGGTTGCAAGCCTTCCTGGAGGTCCCGCATGCCTCGGCATGCGACGCTACCCTTTCAGCCTAGGTTGCAAGCCTTACTGAAGGTCCCGCATGCCTCGCGCCGAAGCACGATGAATTTTTCCCCTAGGACGAATCGGTTCCGATGCCCCGGATACCGTTTCGAGGAAAACGAGCTTGTGCACAAGCTGTCCATGACCATGCAACGCATCTTATCTTTCATACAACCAAGCAAGTTCGCTTATCACTATTTCAATTGGCACAACGCCCGAATGTTCTCGACGAACGTCCGAAGGCCGCGAACATTTCGAAGGGCACCATGCCGCATTATCCATCTCGTATTTCCTTCGTTAACTTACGTTTCGTACTTCGTTTCAATGTTCAATGGCATTATGCCTCAACTCAATGTTCGCCAACCGAACGACCCGAAGGTCCCGAACACCTTTCGAGACATTATGTCATATCCGACAGTTCCGCCACATTCATGCCACAACTGTATTCTTTCGCAACGAAGCCATCTTTTATTATCTCGTGCATGCAGGCACGTTTCGATCGTATTTTCGATGTTCTATGACTTAGCATTCAATGTCCGTGGCTTGCGCGCTAGGGCGCTCGCCTATTGTCTTTCAATGTTCTAGCCGTTCTAACTCGTGCGCGAAGGCACGGTATGGTTCGTGCACTAAGGCACTCGTCGAGTACAGTTATCCCACGTTATTGCGGCTTGCGCCCGAGGCGCTCGCCTTAGCGATATCCAATGTTCCGTAGCGACTCGTGCATTTGATGCACGTTTCATTTCAATTGTACTAACTTAGTGTTTGACACACACTATGATTATCTCCGATCGGACCACGCCCGTGGCGTCGATAGGTTAACTTAGCATACAATGATATATTTGACTTATCGAATGAAGGAGTAAAAAGAAGTCAATCCTCCCACCTTGAGTCGATACGTCCCGTCGTTTCGCCGAGCCGATGCGGCTCGATTTCCCAACTTCGTTGCACGGCCACTCTCCTGACTTAGCCATTCGAGCACTTCGTGCTTCATTGAATCATACTCCGATTTGCCTTAGCGTGTCCAAGTCTCAGCCCGTCGCAAGGCGTCGATTTGGTTCCGCGGACCCCTTACTAAATATTGCCGAAGATCGACCTCTAATATTTTCGCGTCAAAGTATAACCTGCACACGAAACCAACTAAAATCAATACTTGCATCGATTCGGACTTGCGCCTTGGTCGATTCGATTTCTTAGAATCTTCGAGCCGATTCAACGCACTCATCCTTTGGGGCAACGCGGCGCTTCGCATCGATTCACTCGATGCATTCTTCGGGACAAGGCAACTCTTTGCATCGACTTAGTTCGATGCGTTGCTCGGGACATCGTAACTCTCGTATCGATTCGCATCGATACTTAATCGGGTCAACGCAACTCTTCGAGTCAACGACTCAGCATAATGCACCGTGCGAAGCGGGGCATTACAGAATATACCACTCAAAACAAGGTTCGTCCCGAACCGAAACCAATACTAAATTTCCAAGGGTTTCATTAGATCGCTCCACGATCTCGTCTCACTATCGTTTGGATCGTACAACTTAGTTTTGAATCATACACATATTTTAGGCGTCCCACCAATATATGCATTTCAGCCAAGCTCAGTTGTAAGATATCGGAACAACGCTAACATGTAACTTCTCATTCTCAATCACTTACCATCTCGTATTCTCAATCGGACTTGGCTCTATTACTTGTTCTCGCAATTCTAGCGCACATGCATATTGATACATACGTGATCGTCCAACAAAATCAAGGCACATGATGCGATTCAAAAATCGCATTTCTCACTTTGTATGTTTCATCGGGACTATCAATTCTACGTGTCGCGTCAAGCCGTCGCGCATCCGATCATAACGAGTCTCCGCAACGCCTCGCGTTCGAATTCGCCACCCAACTATTTCCGAAGTCTGGCTATGCAACTTATCTTGATATGATTTCTTTATCAACATTTGGGACTACGCCCGCTAGGTGACTTACCTAGTACCGTGCTTAACTTCTTCTTACGCAAGTTTAAATTGACATTGCACAAAGGCCACAATCTATCCAACACGAAAGTTTACATCAAGGCGATGGTGCTCAAGACAACGATCGCCTTGACACGAAGGTCTTTACGATGCGTCTTACGTTCGATTCCTAACGAGTAGGAATTCACTAGCCAAATTTCCAAATTATCCGTCTCGCAACATCGAACATAATTTCGATTCACGCAAGCTCAATTGCAAGGTGAATCCGAATCTAATGACATGCCTCGTAGATCATTCCTTTATCGTTCCCTCTCGTGCATAGCACGTTTCTCGCAATCGTCTACTCGCATCACCAAGTTCGTTGGCGAATTTCTCGTTCGATCGTCAACCAACATAACCATTCAAGTATCCATCCGACGAATACTCAAAATCTATCTATATCGTTCTCAATCGAAAGTTGTTCCAACAATTCTCGATTGCCTAGACTTATCGTCAACATGCATCGCGTTAATTTGTTATCGATGCAATCCCATATGCGATATCGCATGGGTCATCTTACGGTCTGCAGCATTCAATTTGATTTGGCGGTCAAGTCTTCTAGGGTCAGCTGCCCCGAAGCTACGCTCGATAACTGTGGATCATCACCGAAGGACAGTTTACTACGAACCATGCTATATCTTATTTCGGAGCCAAATCACGTTCCGATGATTCTATGCGACTATCCAAATTTCCGAACAAAACCATTTCTATCGGCGCAATCTTAGCGCAACTATCCTCCGAGTAAGGTCATGCACTCCGTCGATGATTCTGCTATTCACGACGCGTCTACTCGCATTGAGTTCGAGTCTATCTTATTTCGCGGTCGACACACGAGATGCTATACGCATCGAGCAATCGTCGATGACTTATAGTCTCGCCCTGATCAATCACAAAATTTACGATCAACCAAGTTCGTTCGTTCATTCTCGTATCGTTACTTACAGAGTTTCATAGCGCGAGGCACACTCTATTTTGTATTCTCACATCGTTTACGTTTCCTTACGTATCGATCTCGATACGCCGTATCCATTTCGATAACGTAAGGGTCAACTTTGAATCCGTTTCAACGTCAACTTAACTCGCATCGCATACATCCAAGTTCGCAACGAACTTTTCCGTACGCATCGACTCGTTCTCCGATTTGTTGCATCCCGCTATACTTCGATCGCGTAACTGAGTTACCGATTATCCAACATCGAACCCTCAAGTCATACGATCTCGCCCTCTAAGTTTCGCGTGTTTTCAGTCGTACTCAAATGAGTTTCGCCGTAACGTAACCAACTATTTCTTAGGCACGATTACTCCCGTCAACCAACTCTTCACCGAAGTCGCATATCGTGCGATTCGATTACAATTCGCATCGCCTTTCTATCGAAATCGCAATTCGTGCGATTCGATTCGCCTAGCCGAACATTCCTATCGAGATCGCAAGTCATGCGATTCGATTCGCCTCGCCCAACATTTTCATCGAGCTCGCAAGTCGTGCGGTTCGATTTCAACGTTTCGAATTTCCTATCCCGTCGATCCGATTGTTGCCTCAAGGCATAATCATTTCGCTAGTTCCCGTCATTCGACTGACACATAATTTTCAATCGACGTAATCGTTCAATGATACAAGTTCCGCCTTACCATTCTAACCGATCATCGAAGAACACTTGCATCAACATGCCGTCGTACAAATTCTCAATCGAGTCTCGGTGCTACTCCGTCCGTTGCGGACAAACCTTCCGCAATTCTCACAACACGTCGATACAATTCATCGCACAAGTGGTATACCATATACCACTCGAAATCGAGCCATTCATCGCATCGGTGGTATGCCATATACCACCCAGAAATCAAGTTACTTCCGTTGCAACGTACTCTTTACGAACTAACGATCTCTTCCGACTCACGATTTCCGCAGTGATCGTGCTTGATCACAACCGTAACTTTGATTAATTCAAATCCGATATAACTCGGCCAATGCATTCATTTGCCAACACAAGCTCGGCACGCAACCGAACCGATTTCTTTTCTCGATTTATAACTTTTGTTTTGTTCCGTTGAATCTCGTGCAAAATTCATTCTCCATACCCTTTGCACTTCGTGCAGCGATTTCTTTGATACGCGTTGCACCACGTGCAATAATTTTTACTTTCGATACGCATTGCACATCGTGCAACGATTTCCTTTCAATACGCATTGCACATCGTGCAAAGATTTATTTCCGATATTCGAAGTCAATACTCAAATCCGTTCAACACATTCGATATTGACTTATCGCTTTTCATCGCAACGCACATTCGAAATCGATATGTGAATCCGTTCGACACATTCAATATCAACTTTCATTTTCTTTTCAACACATCATTTACAATCAACGCGTGGCAATTGCTGCAGCAACATTCCACGACTTTCATTGTACCGATGCAACCAACATCTCTCACATCGTTCGCTGCAACCAACGAATATCTCGAATTACGATTCACGACATGTTGCATCCACGGCAACAAATCCTCGAATTCATATCTCGCAACTTGTTGCACTTACGCAACAAACATTTTCCAACTTTTCCAGCAACACCATATAATTTCCAAACAACACGCGACAAAATTACATGATTTGTATTAGACTTATTGTATGGAACATCCAGTGCGGCATCGAGTAGAGTTAAGAGTGATTTCGATTGGTGGTGGGCAACTTTTAGAACTGAAATGAAGCAAGCGTCCAAAGGAAATTGAGCCTAGAGCTCTGATACCAATTTGTCACGCCCCGACCCGGAATCACCCGAATCATCGTCCTCGCAGGGGGCGTGATGCCGCACGAGCCTGGATTTGCGCTCGTGCAAGGCAAGATGACAAGTTCTCAAATGGTTATCTTTTGATTCGATATTTACAACGATAGGAAAACAGAGCATACGAAACAATTCTCTTTATTGATATTCGAAACTGAGATTACAAAGGCTTTCGATAGCCCAACATAATTTGCCAGATTGGCTACAACACTCAGGTTCTCTCTTGCCCACAAAGGATTTCACCGTTCCATACATCATGCCTTCTATATCTCGGCCGCATCAATCCAGTTGCATAGTCCGAGCGTCAAGCGATCGCACGCTTCAATACGCTTCAGCATTTCCAAGCCTCAACGCGTTCAAGCAACGCTTCGCTGCGAGCCATCCATTCCCTACACCCTGCATGAAGCTGGTGGGGGATCAGTACGTTCGTCCTCGCATGTACTGAAGCAAAGATCATCTTTCCAAACTGACATTTGTAATATTTATGTTGAATCATGCAACTTAGCTTATGATCTTGCTATGTTCTCCTTAGGGTCAATTTCATGGCATATTCGAAAGCGTAAAGCATGTTATCATAGCAAGCATGTTATCGAATTGAATAGGCAAGCAAGCATTCTCGTGTTTGATTCGTGGCTTACCAAGTCGACGCACTCGCCCTTGCGTCCCTTGCACTGACGCAAGGTGAATACGTCCCATTCCTTCCCTGTCATGTTATATGTGCATCTCTAGGCAGGATCTATATGCGGTCATTGGTGCTACGCACCACTAGGGACTTAATCGAAGTTGGCATGCGACGCTACCCTTTCAGCTTAGGTTGCAAGCCTTACTGGAGGTCCCGCATGCCTCGGCATGCGACGCTACCCTTTCAGCCTAGGTTGCAAGCCTTACTGGAGGTCCCGCATGCCTCGGCATGCGACGCTACCCTTTCAGCCTAGGTTGCAAGCCTTACTGAAGGTCCCGCATGCCTCGCGCCGAAGCACGATGTCATTGGTGCTACGCACCACTAGGAACTTAATCGAAGTTGGCATGCGACGCTACCCTTTCAGCTTAGGTTGCAAGCCTTACTGGAGGTCCCGCATGCCTCGGCATGCGACGCTACCCTTTCAGCCTAGGTTGCAAGCCTTACTGGAGGTCCCGCATGCCTCGGCATGCGACGCTACCCTTTCAGCCTAGGTTGCAAGCCTTACTGAAGGTCCCGCATGCCTCGCGCCGAAGCACGATGAATTTTTCCCCCTAGGACGAATCGGTTCCGATGCCCCGGATACCGTTTCGAGGAAAACGAGCTTGTGCACAAGCTGTCCATGACCATGCAACGCATCTTATCTTTCATACAACCAAGCAAGTTCGCTTATCACTATTTCAATTGGCACAACGCCCGAATGTTCTCGACGAACGCCCGAAGGCCGCGAACATTTCGAAGGGCACCGTGCCGCATTATTCATCTCGTATTTCCTTCGTTAACTTACGTTTCGTACTTCGTTTCAATGTTCAATGGCATTATGCCTCAACTCAAAGTTCGCCAACCGAATGACCCGGAGCTTCCGAACACCTTTCGAGACATTATGTCATATCCGACAGTTCCGCCACATTCATGCCACAACTGTATTCCTTCGCAACGAAGCCATCTTTTATTATCTCGTGCATGCAGGCACGTTTCGATCGTATTTTCGATGTTCTATGACTTAGCATTCAATGTCCGTGGCTTGCGCGCTAGGGCGCTCGCCTATTGTCTTTCAATGTTCTAGCCGTTCTAACTCGTGCGCGAAGGCACGGTATGGTTCGTGCACTAAGGCACTCGCCGAGTACAGTTATCCCATGTTATTGCGGCTTGCGCCCGAGTCGCTCGCCTTAGCGATATCCAATGTTCCGTAGCGACTCGTGCATTTGATGCACGTTTCATTTCAATTGTACTAACTTAGTGTTTGACACACACTATGATTATCTCCGATCGGACCACGCCCGTGGCGTCGATAGGTTAACTTAGCATACAATGATATATTTGACTTATCGAATGAAGGAGTAAAAAGAAGTCAATCCTCCCACCTTGAGTCGATACGTCCCGTCGTTTCGCCGAGCCGATGCGGCTCGATTTCCCAACTTCGTTGCACGGCCACTCTCCTAACTTAGCCATTCGAGTACTTCGTGCTTCATTGAATCATACGTCCGATTTGCCTTAGCGTGCCCAAGTCTCAGCCCGTCGCAAGGCGTCGATTTGGTTCCGCGGACCCCTTACTAAACATTGCCGAAGATCGACCTCTAATATTTTCGCGTCAAAGTATAACCTGCACACGAAACCAACTAAAATTAATACTTGCATCGATTCGGACTTGCGCCTTGGTCGATTCGATTTCTTAGAATCTTCGAGCCGATTCAACGCACTCATCCTTTGGGGCAACGCGGCGCTTCGCATCGATTCACTCGATGCATTCTTCGGGACAAGGCAACTCTTCGTATCGACTTAGTTCGATGCGTTGCTCGGGACAACGTAACTCTCGTATCGATTCGCATCGATACTTAATCGGGTCAACGCAACTCTTCGAGTCAACGACTCAGCATAATACACCGTGCGGAGCGGGGCATTACAGCTATGTCCCCTGAGGACCTGGTTATCTCTCCAGGTTTAGACGATTTTCCACAGGAGTACGGAGCGGCATTGGAGCTATCCTACATCGACGACGAGGCAGTCTTTACGGATGTCTAGTCTATCCTTTATTTGAAACATTAGTGGACATTATTTTTACATCTCATTTCTTTCTATTTGCGGAGGTTGGACTCCGATCTTTTGAGACTATTTTTCATAGCTGTTTGGAGTGAGTATGTTCATCCGGCTATCTTTTGAGATATTTATTTATTTGGATTCTATTATCTTCTGTGTTGAGCTGTGATAAGATTAGATATGTTATTCTGGCCTGTGATTATTTTATTTACAGCTTATGTGCATATTTGAGGATTTCATATATTAGAGTATTCTTCGTATATGTGCAGCTGGTATGTTCACGTGCTTGGTCCTATGTATTTTGGGACTGGGGCGTTACACTACTATATGGTCTGTAAATAAGAGAATGTGGATGTCCTTTTTGCAAAATTCCTTTTCATCTCATTTTTCCTTTATAAAGCAATCCCGGTCTCTCTCCCACTCTCATTTCTCAACTCCTTCCGGCCAATTTCTCGAGAACAAATCCCCTCCTCCCCCAAACTTTGCCCTAACCCTAATTTTGCATCGACGGCGGCTCCGGGAGGAAGCGGCGACAGGCGATCTCTGTCTCCGGCGACGTGACGCTCTCCCCGACGACGTACACAGCAGCAGCGATCGATCGAGCCTCACCACCCGGTGATCGGTGGTGATTCGTGTCGATTTTCCCCGACGGAGGTCCTGCAGCGACGACGGCGGAGTCCTCCTCCGGCAACTGAAGCGGCGTGCGACTTGTTCCCCACCACAGCAACGGCGGGGCGAGTTCTCCGATGGCTAGCCAGCGCCACCAGTAGCGGCCGTTCCACCCCTGACGACGAGCGGCGACTGTACATCAGATTCTCCGGTGACTCTTCTTTCCACGACGATGAGGTGAGTATCGACTCATATTGTTCAGATCTGGTTCGATCTCGTAGCAATCTTGATGAATGATTAGTGTTAGTTCTTCCTGGGTTGGATTTTGGTCAAGACGATGAGATCTTGATCGGGGGAGCAGTGATCGTTTGAGAAGGGGCAGGGAATTGAGGATTTTAGCTAACTTTTGACACGAGGAAGATTGTGTCCGACACTTGGGGACGTGTCTGCTTCTGGATTTGGTCTCACTGCAGTTCAAATTCTGCCAGGTTCTGATCTGGATCTCTATAATTATCACGTGTTGGTGATCAATCCTTATTATTTTGTCCTGCCTAGATCGGAGGATGTGTTCACGCCCAATACGAGGGTGTGTCCAGGTTACAGTTCGTGTATCGTGTGCGTATTCTTGATGCGGTTCGTGTCCAGTGATTGCTCGTGTCAAGTGATTGCTCGTGCCCAGTATTGGGTGTGCCCAGAATTGTGTTGTGTTCTGCGGGTTCGAGTCCATTCTTGGGACGTCGAGTGCAAGGGAACGAAAGAACGAGAATAACAGTTGCAAGGCTTTGAAGAGTTCAATTTGGTTGTAGGATTATTAATTTAATTTTGCATTTTGTATTTTCTGTATAAATTGTCTTTATGGATTTTGATGAGATTTAATTTAGTGTGTTCTCTGTTCTTCTTCTCTGGAGTATTGACAGAAGGTTGGAATAATGGCCATTAGTTTTGAATGTTAGGAGTTTTGAAATATAAGATTGTATTGAACTGTTGAGAATTAATAAGTTGGTTTGGCAAGTAGTGCAGCCAACTAGTTGGCAATGCATTTGGGCTTGAGTATCGAGTTGGGATGGATCCAGTATGGGTTATGTTGCTAGGCCAGGTCCCTTCTTTAAATATGAGTTGAGAGTCACTTAAGTTCTTCCTTGATCAAAGATGGCTTCGATTTAACTGTGGTATTAAACAATGGGTTCTGTTCTTAATTGAGATGGGTTTATACAGGTTTTAGTGTCAGGTATAAGGGGCAATTGTCTTACAAATGTGCAAATTCATGAAACCTATTATAGACTGAACTATTATGTAACTTGTCTATCATTCCAGTTTATGTATAGGATGGCAGTGATCGAATTAGCATGCTTATGGATTCAAGTAAAAAAATCTGGAGTGAGTTTTGAATTTATCCTTTATAATAATTTAGGAACTAAGTAACTGGAATATTGCTTTACTGGTACTACCAATGAGTATGGACAGGATCATATACTTTGGGAGTATGCATATATTTCAATTCTCAACTGATAATGGATTGAGGTTTAGTTTGAACTCTAATTTTGGGATCATGATGTGTAGCTTGATTAGGGATTGGCTTGTATCAGTCTTAAATCAAGACTGAATTGTACCAACCTTTAATCAAGACTGATTTGCATCAGAGCTCAGGTTAAGGATTGATTGTATCAATGCCGAGAGCTGAGTTGTAACAGCCCTGGTTAGAGACTGATCTAGATCGGTCCTGTTTAGGACTAAACAGACTATTAGTTTTCCTAAATCTAGTAGCTAATATTTATAGTTACAAGTCACTAGATTCTAGGGTATATTCTTATAGTAACCTATAAGAGCAATCATGGTTAAGTTAATATTAGAGTGGTCAGATACTCAAGCCTTTGAACCCTAGAATGCAGTTATCAATTAGTTTAATAATAAGTGTTAGCTTATGGAATTATATTTAATCAATTGTACCAATTTAACAGGAGGATATCCAGCAGTCCATCCCACACTTGATCACCCTGAGCAAGGCAAGTATACTCCTCGAATTTGTTCATTTTCTCATGTCTTGTATATTCATTCATGTATTACCTTGTTGACACGATGTATCACGGAATTGTCTTGTTTCATGTTCTCTTGAGTTTACTTGTGTCTGGGAGGAAAAATACTACAGTTGTGTGATCAAATCCTGTTACTATTCATGTGAATAGCTTAGGTTCCGCATCGTGCACAAGGGACCAAAGTCGTACCATTTCATGTTCATTGAATCTACCCAAGCCGATCACACAATCTAGATGTATTTCAAAATATTGCACACTTCAGGATTCAGATTGTATTTCATGTTCAGGTTGTACTTCATGTTCAGGAATCATATCATGTTTCCTGTATTTACTTTCAGTATTCATGTTCAGATTTCATGTCTTGTTCTCTTTCCTCGTACTTTATATATATTTCATGTTTCTTGTTCATACCATGATGTTCATGTTCATTTCCTTGGATATACTTAGCTCCGCTCCTGGCTAGGATATGTTGCAGGTGTACTTGCAGGACATTGTTTTATATTATGGGCCAGAGCCCGAGATCTTAGCTGAGCAGGATGGAGTCATGACTTAGCTTGAGATTTCAGGTTTAGACTTTTTAGCTTACTCCTAGATATTGTTTTAGAATTCATAGTACATTTTATTCCTGATGACTAGTACAGTTTTGATATACGGATTTGTGGAATATGGTGATAATTCTGGAAACGATTTATAGATGCTGTGATTGTATACTTTCATGTTTATCTGGTTAGATTTTCCTAGCTTGGTATAGCTTACTTCGTCGTGTCTAACAACGTAGGCTGGACGTGTCCGACTCGTGTCTGATTATTCGGGAGCGGGTCGTGACAGGAAGTTGTTGGCTTAGTATATGCACCAAGACCCTGAACATAGCCCGATCAATGCTTTAAGACTTTGTCAACAACTTCATCTTGGGTTAATGTTATGTCTTGTGTTTCCGTCTCCCCTTGAATTGCCACCATATTTTTTTGAAATTTCAAACATCTCTATTATAATGATGCACAAGGCTCACAAAACATCTATAACAAATTTAGACAAATAACAAAGATTTTGGTGCACAATATCAGTGAATAATATATTAAGGTAGTTCCTTACATGATTTTCTTGTGCCTGAGAAGTAACCCAGGTAGTTCCTGACTTACTTGAGACTGAGAGACCCACAGGCCCTCCTCTCCTCACATGGACTCAAGTTAGCAAAGATTTGACTTGCATGAGAAATCTCATGTCCCCCCTCCCAACAGTGGCAATCTTTTGCCATCAATGGCATGCATGGATTTAATGTCACATTGTACCAGTACCACCAAAGTCTATTAGGTCTTTCCTTTTTCGGCTACGCTAATGAAGAAGATATTTACATCACGTACATATTTGTAACAAAATTAAAAGCTTCTGCTCAATGGAAGTGAAGTACAAGAGACATACAAGAATAGCATGGTTAGTGTTGTGTAACTGGTGTACTAATTCTACATTGCACTATATAAGAAGGGATCGAGAGGACCTGAATTGAAGCACCAGGCAATAACAAGTTAAGATGTGACAGTTCAACAATATATAATATAATATATATACATGACTTTATAAGATTTAGAGAGTGGAATTAAGCATGCAATCCAAACGAATAGCACTAGTCATATGATCATGCTAGTAATATTTATATATGTAGGATCGATGTTGTATCATTTTACAGCTTGTTGCTTACCAGAGGCACTTTATTCGATCATAGAGATGAATATATGCTCCAGGTGAACGCTCAGCCAGCATGAATTATAGATAGGAATCTGAAGCAAGACTATAGAATATATATAGACAACCCAAGAACTGTTGACACATGGTGAATATTTTGTAAACAAGCCAAAAGCAGAACTGTTGGGCATACGAGCAGGTTAGTGTCTAAATTAACATGGATTCTATAAGGGTTTGTAACCCAAAAACAGGGGTAAGTATTGATCAACTAAATCATGAAAATTCAAAAGCAGAACTGATAGAATGTAAATAAAAAAACGTATCTCAGTAGCAAGGATGGCCCTAATGAATCACGTGTTCGTTGCCAATAATATGACAGCCATTTCAGTTGCTTACATGTACAAACAATTCATAAAATATACAAAAGAATTTACATTTTAATGCAACAGAACAGCAGCCTATTTTCTGGGCCTTTTGTATTGGCTCCTGCAAAATATACGTATAGGTAGGTAATAGAGGGCCTCAACTTGGGACAAGTGGTTGACAGATCTTGGGGAATCAAACAACTGAACTAGTACCAGATGGACATATCTGTAAGGAGAGGCAGCCTTGTAAGGAGATACAAAGTGAAAATTTTTCTATCAACCACACCCGTTTCTTTGTGCATCATATGCATTTTATGTTATCTTTGTGCATCATATGCATTTTTCCTGGGTGTTTAGTTTAATCCAACGTGTTAACTGTTTTCAAATGTCCTTAACTTCACAGTGTGTGTGTCGGGAAGGAGGAAATCAGTAAAAATGTGGGTGAATGTTCATTACACAGAACTGGGTATATTCCAGTTTCTGTAGAGTCCTTCAGTGTCATCACTGCAGAAATGGGGGGAGGGGGTATAGGGACCTATGTGCATATTTTGACAGTAGTAATAGCAGGGTTCCCTGCAGTGTCATCACTGCTACATTTCAGACCCCTGTCCAAGCAAATCAACAAGCAAACAGTATAGTCGTATAAAGAAAAATGACTTAGGCTAGGTTTCCATAATTAATTTGATCATGTTTGAACCAAACCTAACAAAAAATATCACAAATATAGGTGAAACCCAATATTTAATAATGTTTGAAGCAAACCTTACAAGATTTGCTACTTGCAAAATTGCTTCTAGATTTGAACTTCTTATTGTCCATTGTTTCTTCATAAAGGGGCATATATAGAGCGAGCTTATAATTCGATCAACTTTTTGCATAGTTGGTCGGACAAGAGTTTGATGCCAAGTTAAAAAAAGCAAGCATATGGAGTAATGCTATGTGATAAACTATACCCATAAACTCTCTTACAAAGCCAAGCAGGAAAGTCCCAATTGGTGAAAGGGCATAAAGAAAATCGGAACTTTTCGAAAGTAGAAATCAAGTGAAAACTTATGCAAGTGTAGTTCTAAAATCTAAAGGACGGTCAACCAAGACCCTGACATGGCCTAGGCAACATGACCACATACTAAGACTCAAAGATAGAACTAACTTGGAACTCTTGGTCATCAATTTAGTCATTCCACAGTCAATTTGTCAGATTATATGAAAACTTCCCCTAATTAAGGGTTCTCTTACAAGATTCTAGTATGTATTATATACAGCCAAAGAAAACAAAAGATTTTGATTCAATAGACTGTAAAGATGAAAGGAAATGACTAGGAGTAGTTAGAAATATTTGAAGAAAAAAATACCAAAGCTTCCACATGATGTTGCCTCTTCCAGAGGTGACATTCATGCAATCACTGCAACTACTTGTCCAAGCTCCCTAGCCCAAGTGGTTAGGGAGGGAGGCTCACTTGGGGGAGGTCCCAAGTTCGAGCCCCCCGTGGGCATGGGATGGCTGGGTGGTCGCGGGACGGCCACGGTCCCAAGCTGGCAGCCTCAAGAAATGGACACCAAAAAAAAAATCACTGCAACTACTTCCATTCTATAAATCATTGGTGTTTGTGTCTACTTTCTTTGGAGTAGCAAATGCATCCTCACCGAAGTCATGTGGGTCAAATTCTCGTGGCTGCAAAGTAAGCCCATCAAATTATTGTCAATAGAAATCCTTCTTCTCCAAACCATAACCAATAAAAAGCAAAACGCCTTAGAACACTTACATCGGCTGTTGTTACAGTTGACAAGTTGCTAGCATACAATTAGAAGGCGGCGGATCAGGAGGTTCATCAGTCAAAGGGACTTTGGGAAGTCCAGGGATTCTACGAAGCTCCACGCATGTATGGCTTGGTATAGTTGTGAATTCATCATACTTTGTTAACTAAACTACAGTCATTACAGAATTTAACAAAAAGAAGAAGAAAAACAAATAGTGATAATATTCAGAATAAAATTTGTTAAACCCAACGCTACCTTGACCAGTTTGAGTAGCAAACCCTGTACAACGCAGACGTATTTTCCATAAAAGGCCAATGTTGTAAATTTCGCTAGGCGGGTTCGGTGCGCCAAAGGGGCGCCTAGCGCCTAGGCGGCGAGCTGATTTTTTTTTTAAAGTTTAATGTATATTTTACTTCTATATATATTATCTATATGTAAATAGACACACATAGACAAGTTTGACACTTGGTTAGCACACTGAGTATTAAAGTCAGTTGTTGGGGGAGGTGGGGTCACATGTTCGAGTCACAGGTCTTTTTTTTTCTTCTTTTTAGCTGCTGCTCATAAATACACAACTCATCAAAAATCTTATTCTTTTAATTTCTCCCTCTCCTCTGAGTCCTCTCCTCTCCTCTCCTCTCCTCTCCTCATGTTTGAAGCAGAAGAAGAAGAATAAGCAGCAGCAGGAGGACAAAGCAGCAGCAGCAGCAGCAGCAGGAGGACACAGCAGCAGCAGCAGCAGGAGGACTCAGCAGCAGCAGCAGGAGGAGGACTCAGCAGAAGAAGAAGAAGAAGAAGAAGCAGCAGAACAAGAAGAAGAAGAAGCAGCAGCAGGAGCAGGAGGACTCAGCAGCAGCAGCAGGTTTTTTTTTTTTTTTTTTTGATTTTTTTGAAATTTCAAATTTCAAATTTTTGGATTTTCAGATCTGAATTTTTTGTTTTTTTCAAAAATTTTGGCCGCCTAGGAGCGCCTAGGGCCGCGTAAGGCCGCCTAGGGCCGCCTACTGCCGCCTACCGCCTAGGCCGGCCGCCTAGGGGGTTTCCGGTGCGGCCGGAGGCCGCCTAGCGCCTAGGCGCCGCCTAGACGGCCGCCTAGGCCGCATTTTAGAACACTGTAAAAGGCAATAGATTGAAAATCTTTACGATATTTATATCTAAAATATATTAACATTTCCTTTCGTCTTCTCTATTCTTTAGATGCATTTATACAGAATTTGATCCTGGAATTAAAGTTATGCACCGACGATCACAACAAACAAGAACAAAGAACACAAATCTGTTAGAATTATTCAATAATTAAGGGGTCACACATGTAAAATTAATTGTGTTTGGGCTATCTAAATAATTAAGTCAAATTAAAGTGGTCTATTTGAAAATTGGCTTAAGGGTATAATTGTCATGGAATTAATGTGTAGATACCGGAGATAATTCTAATTTGATGAGGGGCCAAATTAGAAATATCAAAACATATAAATATATGTATTCATTAGGGTTATGGTCCCCAACTTATACGGCCACCAAAAGAGAGTTTTTCTCTTTTTCTCTTCTGCATCCCCATCAACAGAAAGAGAGGGACAAAGGATTCAGATTCTTCTTTGTCATTAAGGGTTGTATCAAGTTGGAAGATCGAACCCTATAAAAGAACGACCGCTTCAAGATCCATCAAGCCTAGCAATGGATTCAGGTACGCTTTCGCAATTTAATTTATGTTCTTTATCTCATGAATCGACAGGGTACAATAAATTCTAACAAGTGGTATCCGAGCCTTCCTTGTTTGATTCATGAGTTTGAAAATTTCAGATTCAATTTTTGTTGTTGTCGAAAAACCCTAGATTATTTCATTTAATTTAATTTAGGGATTCGATTGCTCCATCACAGATTTTAATTTAGGGTACAATAAATTAAGTATTGCAGTTTATGCGGTCATTAGAAAAATTATCCTTAATGTACAACATGTTGGCCATCAATTACTCGTTTTGGAATTACTTTTAGTCTTTATTATACAAGTAATCTTTTGATTGATGGATTCAGTTATGAAATAATTAGGCTCTAAATTGGTCTAAAGTTTGCTTATTCTTCTTTGAAAAGATTTTCTTTAGATATTTGGAAACTTAAAGAGGAAAGAGGTGCTGATAATGCTTAGTTTAGACAAAATATGTTCAGTTTGAATATATATTTTGGAGTTATCATTTTTGGTTAATGTCTATGAATTTTTTTTGGATGCATATCCTTAGTAGATTATTACATGAAGTTTGTTATGTTGATAATATCCAATTTTGTCAAATTAAAATTCATGCTTATGCTTTTGATGAATTTTATTTGAGCAATAGTCTTATAAATATGCATGTACATAAGGTTTTGGACATGATTCAATTTTGTAAAATTTAGTCAACATTCAAAATTTGGTGTCTTTTTGTGACTAGAAATAGTTGTCTAATATTCTAAAAAGGCTAATTGAAACAAGATGTCGCCAAAGTGACCTCTCTTGCGTAGATAGTCTATGAGGGATGTTGGATGTTTATGTGTGTACATTCATACGGGTATTTAGCCGACCCAAACGAAGGTTAATACTTGTCCGAATTGCACACATACTTGTGGTGATAAATGTGTGACAATTATAAGATTTACATGTGAATAATAACCCGATCCAAAGATAGGCTTATTATTTGACATGACTTATTGTTAACGTTTGATCATTATACCAAAGGTACCACTTGCAGTTAATATCACTGTCCAAAGACTTGATATTAATGATGTACTAGGTATCTTGAGATGGGGTTCACCATTATTTAAATTTGTTTGACTATATTTTACGCTTTGGTTATTAATTAGAGCATGTATGTTTTTGTTGCTTTGTTTTCTTTACAGTTAATGTTGTTATAATATCTGCCAATAAGATTTTAATTTTCATGTTTAATGGGATAAACTTTGAGGGCAAAAAAAAGAAAATGAATACAGTAGTTGCTAAGGGTCCAGCTCAAAAGAAACAACATAAAACTAAGGGTTGTTCTTTTGTGATAATACATGACACATAAGGAAGAAATGTACAAAGTACCACGCATGACGCATAAAAAAAGTACATTTCTATATTTGGTCTTTTCTGAGGTTAATTTAGCTTTAGTACCAAAAAACTCATGGTAGTTAGATTCTGGTGGGACTACCCACATTAGTGTTCTAGGCAAGGTTGCCTGAGTTACCGAAAGTCAATTGATGGTGAAAGATAAATCTATGTGGGTGACGACAATTCGGTAGAAATAGAAGCAATAGTACATTTTAGGTTATTATGATGAACCAGTTATTATTTGGATTTGATAGACACTTTTATTGTACCGTCTTTTAGATGAAATTCAGTTTCAGTTTTCTTAATGGACAAATCTAGTTATCATTGTTCATTTGGAAATAATAAGTTTAGTCTATCTTTAAATCCAAATATTATTGGTAACAGTTCCTTTAAGATTTATGATCGCCTATATTCAGTTGAAATTATTGCAGCTTAAATGAAACCTTGCAAGTGGAGTCATGTGGTACTAAACACAAAATTAACATTAATAAAAATTTAGCCTCATTATGACATAAGCGATTAGGTCACATCTCTAGAAATAGAGTTGAACGACTTGTGTCTGATGAGATTTGGATTTTATTAACTTTATAAACTTTAATGTCTATATTAATGTGTAAAAAAAATACAGACCAAAGTTAAATTATAAGCAGCTACTTCATTGACTATGCTGACAAATCGAGGGGTTAATAATTATACGGTCCCAAACTAAGAAATTTTTTTGAGACGAAAAGTATAATATTTTTTGAGAATGTTAAGTTTGGGGGAGAAATAAAGTCAGGATCATTATTTTTGAGAAGGAATCAATTATGATTCCTACTATCACTTTTGACGATGTACATGATTCTATACCTGTCATGATCAAGTAGTGAATTCGGAGCCTCAATAAGACAATGTCAAATTACCTCTATAAGTCGTTGAGATACCTTAACAACGACAATGTAGAGGCACCCCATTCGAGATAAGGTAATTATTCCTAAGGAACAAACTCAACAACCTCAAGAACCGGTAATATTAAGATGGTCCACCAGAGAAAGGAGAAATATAATTTCGGATAATATTTGTCATATTTCTCTAGGAACGTGAGGAAGACTGTGGATACTGGAAGATGATCTAATCAACTTTCATCAGACCATGTAAAGTTCCAGTTCTCAAAGTGGATTGATATAATAAATAAGGAGTATAAGTCCATGCAAGACAATAAAGTTTAAGAACTAGTCCCATTAGCAAAAGGTATGAAGTCCATTGGTTGCAAATGGACATTTAGAACCAAGAAGGATTCGAAGGATCATGTGGAGAGGTATAAAGTACGTCTTGTAGCTAGTGACTATACTCAAAATTTTGGGATTGATTTTAAAGAGTTTTTTTCTCTTCGGTATCTTTGAAAAACTCCTTTAAAATAATCATAGCACATGTTGCACATTTTGATCTTGAATTACATTAAATGGATATCAAAACGACATTTCTCAAAGGTAACATTGATGAAACAGTTTATATGGTGCAAACAGAAAACTTTGTGTCGAAAGACCCAAAGAATATGGTTTGCAAATTGACAAAATCTTTTTATGAACTCAAGCTTCTCGTCAAAGGTACTTCAAGTGATTATCTCGTTTGGTTTTGAGATGAACACTGTTGAAGATTGTGTGTATCACAAGTTCAGTGGGAGTATGAATAATTTTTTGGTTTTGTATATTGATTAAAGTATTCAATGCAAACTAGGTGACATCTCTCGTTAAAGGAGACAAATTCGGTCTCAATCAAGTCTTCTAAGGTTAGCCTTAAAATTAAGAAAATACAATAGATTTTTCCTTCATGATCAGTTGTAGGGAGTCTAATGTATGCTCAAGTATGTACGTGTCAGGATATTGCGTACATATTAGGATGTTAGGCAGATATTTAAGCAAATATGGATGGATCATTGGGTAGCATCCAAACTACTTAAGTAATTAATAGAGAACAAGAAATTATATGCTCTTTGTAGGATATCGGATAATTCTGGAGATCATAAGGTAATCCGACTCTGATTTTGTTAGATGCCATCACAGCAAGAGATCCACATCAGGTTATGCTGACTAATGGAGATATATTTTGGATGAGTGTCAAACATACACTCATAATTTCTTCCACCATGGCAGCAAGGTTTATAACATGCTGTGGGACATCTATTCAGGGAATATGGTTGCAAAATTTTGTAACAAGGTTGCGCCTACAGTACGGTGTTGAAAGACCACATAAAATTATGGTGTAAAAATAAATCAGCAGTACTATATTCTAATAACAACAAGAACTTGTATAAGTCAAAGGATGTTGACATAAAATTTCTAGTTGTGAAGGAAAGAATTCAGAATGGTAAAAGTGTCCATATAGCACATTAGGACAAACTCCATGTTAGCGGATCCGCTCACAAAATTATTATCACCCAGGATCTTTCATGAGCATACTGCTCATATAGGTGTTATCTTAATTAAGAATATGGCAATACAGTGGGAGTTTGTATATTATGTATTTGGGTGCTATTTGGTTTTGGACACATTTGTTTATTAAGGTATTTTGGATATTTATCTGATCAGATATATGAAAATTCAGTTCATTCTGTTTTCATTATGTTAAAGTATTAATCTCACTAAAGTTAAGGAGGACCAGTTGGAAATAGACATGTATTGATCACATTGCGTGTAATTTTCATGCTACGCATCCATGATTGATCTATGTTGTTTAGCTATATTGGTATATGTGACCATTGATGGTTTAGTTATGCTATATGTGACGAAGGCCGCTTTGATCCTATGTTGATATGATTAATTGATATAGTTAATGGACGAGATTGTCCGGATATACCCTAAGGATTAAGATAGCAATTTATGAGCTTACTGTAACGCCCCAGAACCAGAATACTGGAGAGTGGGGGCATACATAGCCAGCTATGTATAATGAAATGGAATCCACCTCACTATACGGTCACGGCTGTCTAGATATATGAGGGTTTAATTGCAATCCATCAGTCTCTTAAGGTCATGAACAAGCCTAAATGTCTCAATCTCAAGAAAGTAAGTAAAGTTACAAGATGTAAGATCACCAAATATACAATAGTAAGACGTCCCGAATATTACATATTCAGCTGATCATGAAGCTAGTCGTTACAAAATGTGATGACTAGCAAGAGTTTAGTCATACATGATCAACCCTAGGATCTGTCAATCATGTTACAGCCCGTAGGCAGACAGTAATAAGGTATGCAATACGAGCTAACACTTGCTCGTCGGCTAAACGCCTCAAAAGAATATTTTTACAATAGAGTGGGAGAGCCAAAATAAATCCACTCGTTGCCCTGGTTACGTCTGGTGGTCACCATCGGGCTGGAAAGTCGGTAGAACCTCTGGAGCTGCTCTGAAATCTGGCCATACAAAACCAGCTGGGTCAGATCCCAGAAAGAGAAAGTGCCACAAAGGAGGCTTCACTTAGGAACTAAAACCAGCAATTAGCACAAGAATATAATTACATAATAAAAGACAGTAATTAAGGAAAAGCATGACAGGTGATATACAATGAGATAACCATGGAACTATTCAGATAACCAAGTTACAACCCGTAAACCAAATAAGGATCGGGGTTGTAACCCTTCATCTGAACGGAACTTGGTTTCCCACCATTTATCGGCAAAATAATATAAGAAATCAGGACATGTAACAATCTTGTACAGGATCAAGACAAGACTAGACTGATATGCCTCATCCAACAATCACGGCCAAGCAATAAGTACGGCTTGATACTTTAACTAACTAGGGTTATCACAGGCCTAGTTACTAGCAAGATGCAGTGAGATGTTCCTCCAGCCACAAGCCCTGCAGCTATCCAGGTTATCCAGACGACTTGGATTCATTAAGCAGTTATCAAGAATTGTTAGGTGGCTTGGTGTGCGACACATGACAGTGTGCATAGAACTTGTTTCATGAAGTGTCCCACATGACAGTGGGCTGGAAATGTGCCCTACTCGACGGCAGACTACAAGTCCAACAATGGTGGCCGGGATAACGGGATCGCCTGTAACTGGGGAAATCTCTCATGACTACTGTATTATTCTAGTTATTAGCCTTAGTCAATTTAGTAGGTACCCCTGACCGTGGTACTCAGGGGTCCCTGTCCTAGACATGATGCAAGATAATACTGGTTCATTTGTACAAGCACAATCGTCCACGGTGTCCAGGTCATTCATACTTGTCATGTCATGTTAGCCGTCGCAACAGCCTATCGAGATATTTATATCATGTCATGTTCACTGTCAGGAGTGCGCCATGTCGGGCCACTATCAAGTCATGTCAAGTTTATCATGTCAAGTTTACTTGTCAGGAGTGCGCCACGTCGGGCCACTATCATGTCATGTCATTTGTGAAAAGTGCACCACAACGGGTCACCATCGCGTCAGGGAGCATATTAAATATTAATGTGGCACAAGCATACATGTGGTAATTAAATATTAGCAGGAGCAAGGGCCGTGGAGGACTCATGCGGCTCAGGAAAATTTCATGCGGCCAAAATATTTTACTAAGGCCATGCGGCCAACAATAAATTAATAGTGGCCATGCGGCCAACAATAAGTAATGTTGCCACTGTACAAGAGTTAAATAATTGCATGCACTAAAGCAATAAAGTATTGAGCCTATGCGGCAAGCAAATGCATGCGGCAAGCAAATGCATGGGCCATATGCGGTCAGCTTGTAATAGACCATATGCGGCCAGCAAGTTGCATGCAAATAAATGCCAGCAATTAATTTAATGCTAATAAGCTTGCAAGCAAATGCATGCAAGGCCATGCAAGCAAGCAATTAAAGTTAATGCACGTGCATGCAAGCGGCCATGCAATTAGATTGCATATGCGGCCAGCAAGTTGATTGGGCCATATGCGGCTACAATTGGCAATGGCCATATGCGGCCAAGAATAGTACTAAGGCCATGCGTCTAAATAGTATTGCATGCGGCTAAGCTTTGATTGGCCATACAATTAAATAGTAAATGCATGCAAGCAAACCATGCATGCAAGCAAATGCTTGCAATGACATGGCAATATTTCATTCCTAAGGCCATGCGGCCATGTTCCTAGCAAAGCCATGCTAATGCATGCAATATTATGGCTGATGCATGCAATTAATGCATGCAATTAATAAAAGATATGGGCCATTAGAGGAATGGGGGGGGGGGGGGGGGGGGAAGAAGCATATGCGGCCAAGAATAGGCCATGCATGCGGCCAGCTCATTAACTAGTGGCCCATGCAGCCACTAATGCATTTGGATAGTAGCCTATGCGGCCAACATTGGAATGGTTCCATGCTAGCATTTATTTGCTAATGCACGTAGTTAATGCTTAATGCATGCATGAAAAATAAAAAAGGCCATGCTGTATGCAAGCATTTGCTAAAGCATGCAGTTAATGCCTAATGCATGTACTGCTTATTCCATGCAAGCAAATGCCATATGCGGCTCAAGCAAAAGAATGGCCATGCGGCCAAGAATGGCATTGGCCATATGCGGCTAGGAAAATTTCTCTTGGCCATATGCGGCTAGGAATTTTACTAGTGGCCATTAAATAATGGCCATGCAAATGTTGCATGCAAGCATTCGGCCAAGGCAATTAAATAATACAATTAAATAAAAAGGCCATGCGGCCAAAGCAGTTAAAGCTAAGGCCATATGCGGCCAGCTATAAATATTGGTCATGCGGCCAAGGCAATTAACCATGCAATTAAATAATGGCCAGGCAAACAGCAAATGCCATGCGGCCAACAAGTAAACGCTCATGCGGCCCAGCAAATAAACACTTGCACGTGGCCAGCTAATGCATGCAATTAAATATTCAATTAAATGGTCATGCGGCTCAGAGCAAATATGCTCATGCGGCTCAGAGTGCAATTAATGGCTTCCACAGAGAACATGTCCACGGAAAACACCATGGCCTCCATGCTCCACCAAACAACAATAGGAACCCAAATCCAGACTCCCGTAGGTCAAATTTGAGTAAAATAGAATTCTCTGCAACATGGAACCATCAAATAGCAAAAATATGTAGGTTTGATAGATCAAAATTCATGGAAACTGAAAATACCACAAAGCTAGATCTACAAGAAATTAACCACGGAAATAAAAAATGCTAAGTACTAAAATGGGTTCGAAACACATGAGGAAGACAATGGAACAATAAAAATAGACTTCCTCCATGAAGTAAGATGCACTTGCCTACAACTTCTCTCTCTCAGATTGGTGGAAAAGTAATGGTAGGGAAGAAGAAGAGTTAATGAGGAGAGAGAAAGGGTGTTGGGCTAATAAATGATGATGGTGGTAGTAGGTGGGGTGGGTTCACAACAAAATCGAACCAAGCCCAAAAAATCCAAACCAAACTAAGATAAACCAATCAATGAAATGCCAAAACAATTCAAGCAGGGAGACATGCAATACGAGTCAAGATACGTACACGTATTCCAAAATATGTAATACGAACCACGGGCATTACAACTCTATCCACCTTAAAAGAATTCCGTCCTCGGAATTTAATCAAGATGCTAGAGAGGCAAGGACAAGCTATACTAAGCAATCAAACAATCAATCATGCAATCAAGGAATTTGAAGGCATGAGGAAGAGGGAAGACATCCTGCTAGGAACCTCTCTGCCGGTTCTGAATCCGATCTGGGGTCAGGGCATACTGCTGGGGTCTCTGCTGCTGGAAGACTCTGGAGGCTACTCCTGAATGCTGGACTTAATCTCCTGGTTGCTGCTGGTCCACGGGAGGTGCTCCGCCTTGCCGATCGGTAGGACCAGGAACAATGCCGCTGAAGAAGACATAGGGAACAATAAGGAAGGACCAAGACATATCAATGATACAAGCATGTGATCAGGTCGAGAATCTCAGGGATGAGAAGATACGGGCAGAGATCAAGGGCGAATGCTGATTGAGACATTTATTCGGTAAACCCTCACATATCTTGATTTACAAGACCTGCATGGGCCACCACTAAAACCATGTAACGCCTCAGAACCAGAATACTGGAGAGTGGAGGCATACATAGCCAGCTATGTATAATGAAATGGAATCCACCTCACTATACGGTCACGGCTGTCTAGATATATGAGGGTTTAACTACAATCCATCAGTCTCTTAAGGTCATGAACAAGCCTAAATGTCTCAATCTCAAGAAAGCAAGTAAAGTTACAAGATGTAAGATCACCAAATATAAAATAGTAAGGCGTCCCAAACATTACATATTCAGCTGATCATGAAGCTAGTCGTTACAAAATATGATGACTAGCAAGAGTTTAGTCATACATGATCAACCCTAGGATCTGTCAATCATGTTACAGCCCGTAGGCAGACAGTAATAAAGTATGCAATACGAGCTAACACTTGCTCGCCGGCTAAACGTCTCAAAAGAATATTTTTACAATAGAGTGGAAGAGCCAAAATAAACCCCATCGTTGCCCTGGTTACGCCTCGTGGTCACCATCGGGCTGAAAAGTCGGTAGAACCTCTGGAGCTGCTCCGAAATCTGGCCATACAAAACCAGCTGGGTCAGATCCCAGAAAGAGCAAGTGCCACAAAGGAGGCTTTATTTTGGAACTAAAACCAGTAATTAGCACAAGAATATAATTACATAATAAAAGACAGTAATTAAGGAAAAGCATGACAGGTAATATACGATAAGATAACCATGGGACTATTCAGATAACCAGGTTACAACCCGTAAACCAAACAAGGACCGGGGTTGTAACCATTCATTTGAACGGAACTTGGTTTCCCACCATTTATCGGCAAGATAATATAAGAAATCAGGACATGTAACAATCTTGTACAGGATCAAGACAAGACTAGACTGATATGCCTCATCCAACAATCATGGCCAAGCAATAAGTACGGCTTGATACTTTAACTAACTAGGGCTATCACAGGCCTAGTTACTAGCAAGATGCAGTGAGATGTTCCTCCAGCCACAAGCCCTGCAGCTATCCAGGTTATCCAGGCGACTTGGATTCATTAAGCAGTTATCAAGAATTGTTAGGTGGCTTGGTGTGCAACACATGACAGTGTGCATAGAACTTGTTTCATGAAGTGCCCCACATGACAGTGGACTGGAAATGTGCCCTACTCGACGGCAGGCTACAAGTCCAACAATGGTGGTCGGGATAACGGGATCGCCTATAACTGGGGAAATCTCTCATGACTACTGTATTATTCTAGTTATTAGCCTTAGTCAATTTAGTAGGTACCCCTGACCGTGGTACTCAGGGGTCCCTGTCCTAGACATGATGCAAGATAATACTGGTTCATTTGTACAAGCACAATCGTCCACGGTGTCCAGGTCATTCATACTTGTCATGTCATGTTAGCCGTCGTAACAGCCTATCGAGATATTTATATCATGTCATGTTCACTGTCAGGAGTGCGCCACGTCGGTCCACTATCAAGTCATATCAAGTTTATCATGTCAAGTTTACTTGTCAGGAGTGCGCCACGTCGGGCCACTATCATGTCATGCCATTTGTCAAAAGTGCACCACAACGGGTCACCATCGCGTCAGGGAGCATATCAAATATTAATGTGGCACAAGCATACATGTGGTAATTAAATATTAGCAGGAGCAAGGGCCGTGGATAGGGGTGTAAACGGGCCGGACGGACACGGACAGTCCACTGTCCGTGTTCGGTCCGAAAATGAAAATGAGCTCGGACGGACGGACACGGACAATCCACTGTTCGAGTTCGGGCCGGACGGACACGGACAATCACTGTTCGTTAATTCAATCGGACGGTCCGCGGACAAATGAAATATATTACCAAAAGCCATTATTTTATCAAGATACCTTGATAGTTGGTACAAAAAATCAAGTTGAAAGTAAATACAATTGAAGGTTATAGAATACAACAAACAATAGTAAAAGGTTAACAAAAATCGAGACCGAACAACAAAAAATTGATGCAAAACCAAAATAATATGACATAATTGATGCAAAACTAAAATGAGTCTCCACTATCGGACGGTTCGTGGACAAATGCGGACCGGACATGGATGTGACCGTGTCCGGGTCCGAATTTTAAACGGACCAAAAAAATAGTCCATGTTCTGTTCGTTAATCAATCGGACGGTCCGCGGTCGAACCATTTATTGAGCCGGACACGTACGGACAACGGACTACTTTGTCCATTTTACACCCCTAGCCGTGGAGGACTCATACGGCTCAGGAAAATTTCATACGGCCAAAATATTTTACTAAGGCCATGCGGCCAACAATAAATTAATAGTGGCCATGCGGCCAACAATAAGTAATGTTGCCACCGTACAAGAGTTAAATAATTGCATGCACTAAAGCAATAAAGTATTGAGCCTATGCGGCAAGCAAATGCATGCGGCAAGCAAATGCATGGGCCATATGCATCCAGCTAATAATAGTCCATATGCGGCCAGCAAGTTGCATGCAAACAAATGCCAGCAATTAATTTAATGCTAATAAGCTTGCAAGCAAATGCATGCAAGGCCATGCAAGCAAGCAATTAAAGTTAATGCACGTGCATGCAAGCGGCCATGCAATTAGATTACATATGCGGCCAGTAAGTTGATTGGGCCATATGCGGCTACAATTGGCAATGGCCATATGCGGCCAAGAATAGTACTAAGGCCATGCGGCCAAATAGTGTTGCATGAGGCTAAGCTTTGATTGGCCATACAATTAAATAGTAAATGCATGCAAGCAAACCATGCATGCAAGCAAATGCTTGCAACTGCATGGCAATAATTTAAAGGCTGATGCAAGCAAATGCTTGCAATGACATGGCAATATTTCATTCCTAAGGCCATTCGGCCATGTTCCTAGCAAAGCCATGCTAATGCATGCAATTAATGCATGCAATTAATGCATGCAATTAATAAAAGATAAGGGCCATGCAAGGAATGGGAGGGAAAAGAAGCATATGCGGCCAAGAATAGGCCATGCATGCGGCCAGCTCATTAACTATAGTGGCCCATGCGGCCACTAATGCATTTGGATGGTAGCCTATGCGGCCAACATTGGATTGTTTCCATGCTAGCATTTATTTGCTAATGCACGTAGTTAATGCTTAATGCATGCATGCAAAATAAAAAGGCCATGCTGCATGCAAGCATTTGCTAAAGCTTGCAGTTAATGCCTAATGCATGTAGTGCTTATTCCATGCAAGCAAATGCTATATGCGGCTCAAGCAAAAGAACGGCCATGCGGCCAAGAATGGCATTGGCCATATGCGGCCAGGAAAATTTCTCTTGGCCATATGCGGCTAGGAATTTTACTAGTGGCCATTAAATAATGGCCATGCAAATGTTGCATGCAAGCATTCGGTCTAGGTAATTAAATAATGCAATTAAATGAAAAGGCCATGCGGTCAAAGCAGTTAAAGCTAAGGCCATATGCGGCCAGCTATAAATAATGGTCCTGCGGCCAAGGCAATTAACCATGCAATTAAATAATGGCTAGGCAAACAGCAAATGCCATACGGCCAACAAGTAAATGCTCATGCAGCCCAGCAAATAAACACTTGCATGTGGCCAGCTAATGCATGCAATTAAATATTCAATTAAATGGTCATGCGGCTCAGAGCAAATATGCTCATGCGGCTCAGAGTGCAATTAATGGCTCCCACAGAGAACATGTCCACGGAAAACACCATGGCCTCCATGCTCCACCAAACAACAATAGGAACCCAAATTCAGACTCCCGTAGGCCAAATTTGAGTAAAATGGAATTATCTGCAACATGGAACCATCAAATAGCAAAAATATGCAGGTTTGATAGATCAAAATTCATGAAAACCGAAAATACCATAAAGCTAGATCTACAAGAAGAAAAATGCTAAGTACTAAAGTGGGTTAGAAACACATGAGGAAGACAATGGAACAATAAAAATGGACTTCCTCCATGAAGCAAGATGTACTTGCTTACAACTTCTCTCTCTCAGGTTGGTAGAGAAGTAATGGTAGGGAAGAAGAGTTAATGAGGAGAGAGAAAGAGTGTTGGGCTAATAAATGATGATGGTGGTAGTAGGTGGCGTGGGTTCACAACAAAACCGAACCAAGCCCAAACAATCCGAACTGAACCAAGATAAACCAATCAATGAAATGCCAAAACAATTCAAGCAGAGAGACATGCAATACGAGTCAAGATACGTACACGTATTCTAAAATACATAATACGAACCACGAGCATTACACTCACTAAGGTTAACACAATTATAAGGTTACATATGTGGCCCAATGGAAGATTGTTAGAATTATTCAATAATTAAGGGGCCACACATGTAAAATTAATTTTGTTTGGGCTATCTAAATAATTAAGCCAAATTAAAGTGGTCTATTTGAAAATTGACTTAAGGGTATAATTGTTATGGAATTAATGTGTAGATATACCGAAGATAATTCTAATTTGATGAGGGGCCAAATTAGAAATATCAAAATATATAAATATATTTATTCATTAGGGTTATGGTCCCCAACTTATACGGCCACCAAAAGAAAGATTTTCTCTTTTTCTCTTCTGTATCCCCATTAACAGAAAGAGAGGGACAAGGGATTCAGATTCTTCTTTGTCATTAAGGGTCGTATCAAGTTGGAAGATCGAACCCCATAAAAGGACGACCGCTTCAAGATCCATCAAGCCTATCAATAGATTAAGGTACGCTTCCGTAATTTAATTTATGTTCTTCATCTCATGAATCGACATGGTACAATAAATTCTAACAAAATCAATGTCAAAGTGCACAAGATAATCTTGTAGATAAATAAAAAAGATCATTATATTTCATAACCAAAAAAGAACATTATTCTTGATTCAAGAGAGAATTAATTTTAAGAGCAGCAAAATCTTTCATAAACATTTCCACAGACCAATGTTATTGTGTGAGCAGCAAAAGCATTTATTTTATAAATATCAATATGGATATTATTCATGATTCTTTGAATAAGTACTAGTCTTTGGATTTGGTTGAAATGAAGAACTACAGCCATTGGATATGGATGAAGGACAAGTCTCTGACTCCAGATTTATGTGTGAAAATAAAGTGTGTATTTTCAAATAAACAAGTTATCATTCTTGATGCATGAATTGTATCTTTTTTTTTCTATTTTAAAATGACTACATATTGAAAGGCATACATATAGTTGGCTATCTAACATATGGTTTGATGGCATTATGATGTTGAAACAATTTTTTGATAGGAAGGCAATATTAGCTTATGTAGCTGCTTGAGCCTTAAGGGAAGGCAATATCAGCTCTTCAATCAGTTGGGATGATTATGGTTTCATAATAAAGTTTGTTTTTGTTATGTATTGTCACGCCCCGCTCCCGCAGGAGCGATCGTCCTCGCTAAGGCGTGATGCCGCACGGGCCTAGGTTGCGTCCGTGCAAGGCCAAGTCCAGAAACGGCCGATTTGATCTAGGCCACAGAGTCGCACAGAGTGTCCTCATTTGCAGCGGAAAGTAAATGAACACAAGTAGAAGCGAATTCAAGCTCTTTATTGATATTCAAGAAGTTTACAAGCGGCGTTAGGCTGATATTACAAATCGCTCAAGCTCTCTCTCTCTGAAACATAAAAGGCGTGCCAAGTGGCTTACAAGATGGAATGATTCATGGCGATGTTCCGATACATTATGTCCCGTATATGGTGCTCCAACTCCTTGCAATGCTCCAAGGCCCAGAGATAGCTCCGCGCCTTAGCACGTTCGATGGAAGCTCCGCACCCGCCGGCGTCTCCTGCATCCTGCAAGCAGACTGTGGGATTATCAGTACATTGTTATGCACTGGTGGGGAGGCTAGCTCGCCCACAATGCTATCATTACCAAACACGTTCCATTTACTTTTGTGCATCTCTATCTTTCATTGTCTTTCTAATCTTGCCTTAGGGTCAATTTCATGGCATATATCATAACCTATCTCGTGTTGCCGATTTCAAGTGTCGCATGGAAATACATGCGCGACTTACCGATACTTACCGTCCGGCCTTCCCTGTTCAAGTAAACCAAGTTAGACAACATTTCATGTGTAATAACATAACATGATTCATGTACGCATTCAATATCAAGTGCGTGTCCCTTCCTCGGGTCTAGCGCGTCGTAGGTGTATTCTTTAACTCATTGTACAAGTATTCTTGATCATTTAGTGTATTACATTCAAGCCAGTTCAGAAGGTGCATTATTCAGTTAAGATCAGTTTACTTTGATTTCAATGCAAAGACTTGCACGTGGATTGCCACCAGCAAAGCCCACCTATTCTATATGCACTTGGTCGCTGGCATGACTAGCCATCTGGACATTTCCCCTGTGGCAATTCTCAACTTAGCGTAGGGTGATGGCTGGTACACCCCGTTAAGTCTCTTGAATATACCCTGCACTTACGTCCCTTGGTGCCCAAGCTCGCACCCAAGCAGACCGTAAGCCCCGTTTTGATTCCGCCTAGGCCGGC
Source organism: Iris pallida (assembly GCA_029216955.1). Classification (NCBI taxonomy): domain Eukaryota; kingdom Viridiplantae; phylum Streptophyta; class Magnoliopsida; order Asparagales; family Iridaceae; genus Iris; species Iris pallida. Next base: position 7,074,838 of record JANAVB010004399.1, on the reverse strand, counting down.
CACGGTTTACCCCCCCAACGCCCGTGCCGCAGAATCCTTCCACTCGACGGCCATGGTTTACCCCCCCATCGCCCGTGCCGTTTGTCCACGACCATTTCGTATTATCTTGTCTTTTACTTAACGGCTATCTCCGCCGTAGGCTAACCCTTAGCCATAATGCGTTATCGACCAGGTTGGCGTCCGTGCAGTGCGGGTAGCGAGTCCCGTTGCACGTGCCCGTCACACCTGTCGCTAACCATTCTTTTCTTTATTAACTTTCATTCATTCTTTCTTTCACTTGTTCATTCATTCGTTGATTCATTCATTCACTTATTCGTTTACTCTTTCATTCATACATTACGCAACTCCTTGTGCGAGAGTCGCCTTGGCGACCCATCGGTCCCATAGCCTTTCGATGTTGCTATACTCTACTCGAAACGACTATATTGATAGTCTTCCCATTTCATTGTTGTAACCCATTCATTGTTTCATTGTTGAACGCATAAGGGACTTGAACGCAAGCTTGTGCCTTAGCACGAGCGTGGAGCGCGGTGCGAGAGTTCTCACATTTTCCATGTTCTTTTCCATATTCTATACAAGCATACAAGATGGGATTAATCCCTTAGCTAGGTGCGTTGAGTCATTTTATTAGCATGCGCGGTGTTATCGCCTAGCGATTTCAGTGATAGTGTCCGTATTGTTATGTGTCTAGGCTAAGCACAGACGGGTTCATCGGAGCCACCCACCTTAGCGATGTTTGCATCGGCCGAGCGATACTCCGAGCGCGCCTTTGATAGTCTAAGTCTGGATTCATCTTTGACGAGCCATTATAAGTCTTGCATCGATTCGCATCGATACTTCATCGGGTCGAAGCAACTCTTCGGGTCGACAGCTCGTTTTGAGTCGTTGCACTTGCCGTTTGAATCGGCGTTCCGCTAGGGCAGAGCGGGTCACTACATAATACACCACTCAAAACAAGTCTCGTCCTCGAGACTTCCTGAGTGCAGGTCATCCTACCATTCCTTAACTCGTGTCATCGTGTTTTATAGACAATTCTATCGAACGGCTCTATCGTTCGATGGCATCGAACAATGCTCGGTACCTTTCCAAGTTTCGTGTCGCATACGTTTGGTTGATTTTTATTGGATAACTTTTCATTCATTTTAGAGTTGATGGCACTTATTCAATTCAAGTGTTTCTTCGACTCAGTTGCTTTTTTTCGACGTATCATGGGACTGAAACGGTTGCACGAGGTGCGTTGTAATTCGTCAAATACGAAGTCGTAGGCTGAGGCAAACTCACTTATTCATTCATGCGCATCTCAACACCCACTTGCAGCTGCATTCGAGTTCATCATATCGCTGAGTTTGGATCGTGCACGCATTCAAGGCATCCTCCGAATACGTACATTTCAACCAAGCTTAGCGACTAGCGAAATCGGACAAGCTACTCGTGATAGTTTCGATTTGTCGATCGTTTTGCTAACTTCGATTTAGAATCGAACCCATGTGTGTATCACATATCGTTTATCTCGGTCCTCGAGATGATCCGGTTCGCTTCTCAAGCGTTCTTGATAATGAAATCAATACGATTTCTTCTTAGCGGGGTCGACCAAGTCTAAGTAATTTCAGTCCGATTCAAGACCAAGTATTGCACTATCGTCGAGTACGTCTTCCGATCAACGATTCAATTCGTTATCCCAACTTTACTTGCGCATCATCCATCCCTATCATTCCTTTTGTTTGGGGCCAATCTCATCGTCGTTCACGCACACTCCCAGTTCCCCGTCCTACTCTAAGTCTTGTTGTCACAAGTCTATCGTCCATCCAGACGATATTGTAATGTCAATCGCACATGTTCAATCACTCGGCATAGGGTCGTCCGCCTATCCGCTAGGTCAGCTCACAGGGTCATAGTTACAAGTCAAGTCCGTGGCTCATCGTGCAAGGTCGTTGCACGACGCTCGCCCCAAATCCTATGGTCAAACCATTTGTTCGTTTGTATGGGAGTTTCTACCCAAGCTCGCGTCACTCAGATTTCTAAACATCGAGCATGATCACCTAATTCACATCAAGACTTACGTTGCACATATTCAATTCCGTTCAATCACCAGTTCTAACCAATTCATGTATTCGATCACGAGGTCATCCAGCTCGACAATACATTGCGCCCCAATCTCACGCGAGTCCGATTATCCACGGCGGTTCATGAATCACCATGTAACGCTCCCACGGAATAATCATTCTCATCGGGGCGTAACTCTTGTTTGAGTTTTAGACTAACCCATTCTCGATACGCGGATTGGACCTACTCAATCCTCAAGTTCAATTCTTCAAGCACACAATTTCATTCTCGAGTCCACCTTCGCGTCAAACCACAAGTCGAAGCAATCAGATTGCCACGCCATCCAAGTTCAATCACTCCCGCTGAATGAATCACCATATCAGCGCTCACGCAGAGTGATCGTCATAATCCGGCGCGACGCATGTGCGAGGCTGGAGTTGCGCTCGCATAAGACAAGAACGTCAACGTTGTGGTTGTCAACGAAGCAAATCCAAGCATTCATATTTTTATCCAAGCCAAATCAATTCGATAGTCTGATCGTCATGCGTTCAACTAGAAAAATCCTTGAACCGAATCTATCTTTTCCTCGACACATTTTTAACATCCCAAGTATAGCATCCAACGGAACAATGACATTTGCACGACCGTCATTCGCCGAGTTAGAGTACCCCCGAGTTATCGCATATCGATCTTTGATACGCCTCAATACCATTGACGATATGCGTAACCTGACGATCTTCCTTTGCAACCGATTTCGAGTCGTGCGTTGATGCTGTTGTCCGAGTTGGATATTCCACAATTTTCTCGATATTCGAGATCAAGTTTTGATCGCTATTCCTCAAGCTAGTTTCAAGATCGTTGTCCAAACTCAAGTCACAATTTATTTGAATCAATCCAAATCGTGCGCGTGATCCTCTAAGTTTCCTCGATCAAGACCATTCATTTTTATTCATCATTCCGAACCATTTTCTAACTCGCGTTGCCCATTGACAAGTTGTCCAGCGACATCTCGTTTGGGACTTTTGAAGTCACAGCCAACTAAGCGTGACACGTTCTAAGGCTTTGCGCGATCGCATCGCCTCGCGAACATACTCGTTCTATCCGTAAATCCTTTAGTCTCGCTCGAGCAATTTCTATGACGTCCATACACCACTCAGGGTTCGAGCCACTCGTCTAGTCGTCGACATTCATTCTTATTCTTCTCCGAACCTATCACATACACCACTCGGATTCAAGCCATACGATCTAGTCCTCAATCACGTTCGCGTCATGCGCTAAGACATCCTTCAGATTCGTTCGACGAATCTCTAGCGTAATCGCTCACGTCGCCTCGACGTACTAAGTCGTTCGCACTAATCCTCAAAATTCAAGTCAATCCTTCGGGTGTGCCTAAGCGTTAACTCGATAGCGTTCCTATCGATATACACTCAAAGTGTATCTCCGTTCTTGATCGAGCGTTACATTGATATCGCTCGCAACCCGATTGCACCCAAGAATCGAGGTGCGCGACACGCGGACTAAGTTGTGCCGCATAACCATCCCGTATGGACTATATTCAAGTTTGCACGTTAACTTGCTAGGTCGACGCAAGACTAATCAGGCACGCACGCGACATGTTAACTTAGCATGTGTTCTATATCGAGTCAAGTTTAACATCGTTCGGCACAAAGGCCGTCGCCTATCGATCCCGTTCAACCGAGTACTTGTACGAGCTTTTGAAAATATTAGACTTATTGTATGGAACATCCCAAGGCACAACGAGAGAGAGCGTATACTTCTTTTTGTTTTCCAACCGAGCTTTCAAAACTGAGAAAATCAAAATGAAGTCCAAGGACGTGAAGCCGTGCTCTGATACCAATCTGTCACGTCCCGCTCCCGCAGGAGCGATCGTCCTCGCTAAGGCGTGATGCCGCACGGGCCTAGGTTGCGCCCGTGCAAGGCCAAGTCCAGAAACGGCCGATTTGATCTAGGCCACAGAGTCGCACAGAGTGTTCCCATTTGCAGCGGAAAGTAAATGAACACAAGTAGAAGCGAATTCAAGCTCTTTATTGATATTCAAGAAGTTTACAAGCGGCGTTAGGCCGATATTACAAATCGCTCAAGCTCTCTCTCTCTGAAACATAAAAGGCGTGCCAAGTGGCTTACAAGATGGAATGATTCATGGCGATGTTCCGATACATTATGTCCCGTATATGGTCCTCCAACTCCTTGCAACGCTCCAAGGCCCAGAGATAGCTCCGCGCCTTAGCACGTTCGATGGAAGCTCCGCACCCGCCGGCGTCTCCTGCATCCTGCAAGCAGACTGTGGGGTTATCAGTACATTGTTATGCACTGGTGGGGAGGCTAGCTCGTCCACAATGCTATCATTACCAAACACGTTCCATTTACTTTTGTGCATCTCTATCTTTCATTGTCTTTCTAATCTTGCCTTAGGGTCAATTTCATGGCATATATCATAACATATCCCGTGTTGCCGATTTCAAGTGTCGCATGGAAATACATGCGCGACTTACCGATACTTACCGTCCGGCCTTCCCTGTTCAAGTAAACCAAGTTAGACAACATTTCATGTGTAATAACATAACACGATTCATGTACGCATTCAATATCAAGTGCGTGTCCCTTCCTCGGGTCTAGCGCGTCGTAGGCGTATTCTTTAACTCATTGTACAAGTATTCTTGATCATTTGGTGTATTACATTCAAGCCAGTTCAGAAGGTGCATTATTCAGTTAAGATCAGTTTACTTTGATTTCAATGCAAAGACTTGCACGTGGATTGCCACCAGCAAAGCCCACCTATTCTATATGCACTTGGTCGCTGGCATGACTAGCCATCTGGACATTTCCCCTGTGGCAATTCTCAACTTAGCGTAGGGTGATGGCTGGTACACCCCGTTAAGTCTCTTGAATATACCCTGCACTTACGTCCCTTGGTGCCCAAGCCCGCACCCAAGCAGACCGTAAGCCCCGTTTTGATTCCGCCTAGGCCGGCCACGGTTTACCCCCCCCCCCCCCCCCCCCAACGCCCGTGCCGCAGAATCCTTCCACTCGACGGCCACGGTTTACCCCCCCATCGCCCGTGCCGTTTGTCCACGACCATTTCGTATTATCTTGTCTTTTACTTAACGGCTATCTCCGCCGTAGGCTAATCCTTAGCCATAATGCGTTATCGACCAGGTTGGCGTCCGTGCAGCGCGGGTAGCGAGCCCCGTTGCACGTGCCCGTCACACCTGTCGCTAACCATTCTTTTCTTTATTAACTTTCATTCATTCTTTCTTTCACTTGTTCATTCATTCGTTGATTCATTCATTCACTTATTCGTTTACTCTTTCATTCATACATTACGCAACTCCTTGTGCGGGAGTCGCCTTGGCGACCCATCGGTCCCATAGCCTTTCGATGTTGCTATATTCTACTCGGAACGACTATATTGATAGTCTTCCCATTTCATTGTTGTAACCCATTCATTGTTTCATTGTTGAACGCATAAGGGACTTGAACGCAAGCTTGTGCCTTAGCACGAGCGTGGAGCGCGGTGCGAGAGTTCTCACATTTTCCATGTTCTTTTCCATATTCTATACAAGCATACAAGATGAGATTAATCCCTTAGCTAGGTGCGTTGAGTCATTTTATTAGCATGCGCGGTGTTATCGCCTAGCGATTTCAGTGATAGTGTCCGTATTGTTATGTGTCTAGGCTAAGCACAGACGGGTTCATCGGAGCCACCCACCTTAGCGATGTTTGCATCGGCCGAGCGATACTCCGAGCGCGCCTTTGATAGTCTAAGTCTGGATTCATCTTTGACGAGCCATTATAAGTCTTGCATCGATTCGCATCGATACTTCATCGGGTCGAAGCAACTCTTCGGGTCGACGGCTCGTTTTGAGTCGTTGCACTTGCCGTTTGAATCGGCGTTCCGCTAGGGCGGAGCGGATCACTACATGTATGCCTATGAGGATATATATTCCGTTAATTTCTCCTAACCCAAGGAAAGAATGGCAAGAGGGGTCTTTCCTTACCACTCCGAAAGACAAGTGTGGACATCTTACCAGTAGAAACACATTAAACTAATACATTAATGATCTGATTTTCTATCTCAGTTTAACATCAAATGATCAAGTCTTAGGTGAATCAACAATATTGAATAGACCAGTAAGAAAGTCACGTTAACGTGAGCAAACAAACATGAAATAACCACCTCTACACAATCTATCAAGAGGAACTGCACACAACCAAATCAAGTGACCAAGAATTAGGTCTTCGAATGGAGGACTACATGGGAGAAATAGTTTCACCTTTGTAGAGTAGGAGGTTGAACCATCATCTCTTCTATGATAGGGGGATGAAGAGATTCTGGGACCCATTTGTCACAAAGATCATCGATTTCCTGCAAAACGCAACAAGACTCTAATTGAGTAGATATAGTTCTTAATTGATAGGTTTATCAATAAGATTTTTTTAATAAAATAATGCATAGTTGGTTAAAAAAAATTAATTCCTTACGCCAAGCAGAATAATATAGCACTAAGATAAAAGTAAATTGTCAGGAGAACAACAGACTAAATTGACTTATCGCTCATAGCTCCCAGTCAACCCTGTTAATGACATATATAGCTTGATCATGCCCGATGAGACTACTACATGGGCACAAACATATTGTGTCATTACATTTGTTAATAGTGCCAATAAAAAATATTGATGGTCAAGAAATCCCTTATCGTACCAAATTTAATTTATATTAACATTGTTTTCACAGTCTATGTTAGTACAGACATCTAGTTCAAGACAAAGAAGAAAGATCCTTATATTTATTCTATTTAATGAAGCTTTAGAATTAGGTTATGAGGAAAGAGATCTGGTTCACATTGTGGTTTTGTTAATTACATGCCTATAGCTTGCCAACACAATCTTCTAATCAGTAACAACTTTAAGAGGAGCCCTTTTCTACTAGCCTACCATTTTGTGAACCTTTTTCTGCTAGCCTACCATTCTTTTTCATTGTATAATAAGTTGGTCACCTCAAGTAGCTCTCTGCTCACAAACTTGCTGATTTCTTGGAAGCTTTTCTCTCGACACAACTCCGGATTTGACAAATATATTGGTCAAATACTAAACACTACTAAACCATACTTTCTTTCCCGTATGGGGACCTTATTGGGCTTGCATCTGTTTGATGAAGTGCATCTCCTCTGTTCCCTTCCATACAGAATTTGCCCCCACTAAGAATGTAGTCTCTAGAGAAACCATCATTAGGGTTCTGATTAACATCTTCCACATGACTATGAACATCTCGAGACCTGATACAGTGAGACATAGCTGGTAATACTTGATAAGTATATGTATTGGTCGTTGTGAATGTCAAGCAATGTATGTATATTGGAGCATGAATTCAACATTTAAGAGATGTCTCGTGAGTGACTGCACTTACCTTAGTTGGTTCGATCCATGGAGAGCGGAGTAGCCGACTGAGAGTATGTCCGCTGTCACGATCCGCACCCTGATTAGGAGCACGAGCACGTGGGTACGTCCATCCTACGCCGCAGAATTGACGGTAGAACGCTGTATAGGTCGTCTGTAAATGCTACAACTAAACAGTATAAATGTACCTGTCATCTCCGCACGGAGGAATATAATATGGCATAACTCAATCACAAGATAAAACTAAGGTAGATAGCACGAAATGGAAATATGATAGAAGTGAAAACAGAAAATGAGTTCAGGATCCAACACAGCTCAGAGATATAAATAATATCACAGAGATAAAATATAATATAGAATACTACAGTCTGAAAACACTAGCTGGATCACAGTCCAGGCAATCCTACCTAAGCTATACTACTCTGGGTATGCAAAGTCTAGTGGCTCAACTATCAGGCCACAGTCCTGGACTACTCCATCTATCTCGACCCCATAGTAGGTCGAGCAGTCTGCCTCAGAATCATCTGTAATATATCAACGGTATCCTGTCAGGAAAATAAGCAAGTACAAATACTAACTGCAGTTCCGTATGAATTGACAAATTCTATAAGAGACAATTATAATGAAATACAAGACAAAGATATAGGATGACTTGGGAGCTATTCAGAAGCCGAGTTACAACCCGTAAACCAAACAAGGACCGGAGTTGTAACTCTTCTCCCGAACAGAATTTAGCCTCCAATCAAGGTTTAGCATAAGATAATGTAGAACATGTGAGTAATGAATATCATAGCATGGTAAGAAAAGTACGGAATATAGAACTGAGCAGGATATATGATGTGATAAAATAAATATAAAATGTGCCATGAATTACTAGAGCGTTATGTGATCGGCTTGGAAAAGTTACAGGACAGCCTATCCACTTGGCCCAACAATCACAAAAAAATCTCTAGAAAGGGTCATGCCGGCCAACCTGGATAAAGAGCACAAGAAATAAGATCCCGCTACACCCTACGTGAGGTGAGAGTGGCACAAGCACAAGAATATAGTGACAGGATGGTATTAATCACATAGCCCTTAATAATTCTCCATCCCCGAATAGTATAATGGATCCAGACATAACATGTCATGCCACGGGAATTCCTAAGAGGGTAGCAAATCTCCTTAGGAATTGGTATCTATACAAGTACAGGGAACAAGACAGAAAATGTACCAATATACCAAGAAAGTCCAGGAACAACATCTCATGTCATGATCCAACATATACTAGCCCGTGAACCATCGCGTCTGGAAATCAAGTAAGACACTACAACTGAATCGGATATAGCAGATATCAAGACAATGAAAACTATCAGTGAATGTACTCGCCTGTGGTCCTGAGCTGATAAGGTGAACAGATGCTCAAAGTAATCACAGACCTAAAGATGAGATACTATAAGTCAAAACAGGGTTTAATAGTGAAAGGGAAGCTAATTAAGTCACGATATGCAAGTCTAAGTCAAACTATGTCAAACTAGGTCATACTAGGCCAAACTAGGTCATACTTGATTATACTAGGTCACAGGAAGTCAATCCAAGTCAAACTACGTCAAACTGGGTCAAAGGTTGACTTACAGTTGACTTTTGGTCAACTGGTCATTCCTGGTCAACTCTAGGTCAACCCTAGGTCAAACTAGGCTAATGTTGACCAACTGTTGACTTACAGTCAACTGGTCAACTCTGGTTTGGTTTCGGGTCAATTCTAGTCACTTTTAGGCTATATTTGACTTTCGGATGACTTTCGTTGACTTTTGGTCAAAACGGTCAACCGAGGTCAAAACTAGTCTAAGAGCACTAATCCTAACCATTACAACCAAGACAATCAATTTCTAACCATATCCTAACACCTTAGACTCATACATTAACTTCTAGGTAATTACCTTTACCTTACCTATTACCCTTCACAAAGTATTCTCAATACCTTACCCCGATACATAGGCAACCCTTCCTAACCTTGGTAGACTGACCTAGGCTTCTTAGGGTAGCTAGACACTAACCTATCTAGATATTACCAACCCAGAAATCTAGGTATCTAGCCCATCCAGTCAATCTTATCTCTATGTTGGTCACTCTCAAAATTACCTTAAAGTATCATGAGACACCCTATGGTATCTTGAGATACCACTCTCCAAACACTAGCCAACCATATTAGCTCTATTAGGATACTAACTTATCTAGTACACTCACTAAACACACCCCACTAGGTCCACAACTCTCAAATCTAACATTCGTATCCTAACTTATACTAACATATAAGCTAACATCTACTAACAATCCTAACTAACAATTATCTAACAACTTGGTAGCAAACTCTATCTAACAAGGGCTAACTAATATAGGAAAATGTCTAAATGGAAGGGGCTAAATTCTAAAGGAAACAGGGGATTAATTGTATTAAAACTAAAGGCTTAAAAGCTTAAAAAGTTGTCAATAAGCTGCTGCTGAAAAGCTGCTGCTTATTGCACTGCTTATGCTACTGCTTATGCTCACTGCTTGCAGAAACTGCTGCTGCTGCTTATAGAAGCTGCTGCTGCTGCTTTTGGCTGCTGCTGCCGCAAGCTGCTGCTGCTTTTGCTACTGCTTTTTGCTACTGCTTTTTGCTGCTTTTGCTTATTGCTTAACAATCTCTTATATATATATATATATATATATATATATATATATATATATATATATATATATATATACATTCAATAATAAAAAATACTTGTATATATATTATGATACATGGAGAAAAATGTAATGACAAGCAATAACACATCTCTAACATATAAAAATCTAATATTAAAACATGTATTAAATTATTTAAACACAAGTGTCCAATATTGGGAGTTTCCCACATGGACACAAAGCACAGCAAGGACACTCCTAATAGCTCCAAATGGACACAAAATGGACACAAATGGAGACACAACCATGGGGGTCATTCCTATGGGTTCAAAATAATCCTATATGCATGTAGGATTGAAATAGAGGGTAGATTTTATCTTCCGGGAGGTGAAATCCAAGGGAACTCCTTCCGATACGACATCGACATGAAGGAATCTCCAAATGGACACGAACCAAAGCCAAAATCTCCCAAACTTGGCTAGCACCCTCTCTTCATGGAGTAGAGAAGAAATAAAGAAGATTTGGTGGAAGAATGGATTAATTTGGAGATCAAATCAAAGAGAGAAGCTCTCTAATTTGGAAAAGAACACTTTGTGAATAAAAGGAGGCAAGATGGAATGAAAAGAAAGGGAGACACCTATGCTTTATGTGGCTGTCATGGGAGGACCTAATGAGCCTATGTGAAATGTCCAAGATGCCCCTACAAGTCTCATTTTGGTCCACTTAAGTCATGACAAGGTTTGAGGTCAAAAATGGTCAAGTTTAAGTCTCTAATTTAACCAATCTAACTAAGTAGGATTAATCTAATCTTACTAACTTAATTAGTAGGATTTGTGGGCCATGACTAACTAATCTTGAGGTCCCGTCTAGAGTCTAAGCTACCCGGATCACTAACACAAGTCGAAACGAGACGAAACTCAAACCCGACTAAACAAATCCCATAAAATCAATATTAAAATATAAAAATTCCCAAAATATTAAAATATAAAAAATGACTAAAATTATATTACATCAATTTAAATAATATTAAAATAATCTAAAATTCACCAATTAAACAAAATCGTAAATAATTCAAAAGTCAAAAAATGATCAAATTACCCTTAGCCTAAAAAGTGGTAGTTATCTAATCACATAGGATAGGTCCCCGTGGTCATGGTTAGTCTCTAGGCTAAGTAGGTCTAAGGTTACACTATTGAAAATGCCCAAATCACAACACACCAAATTAATTAATATTAAATTAATTAAAATTCTCCATAAATCATTATTATTAATATTTAAAACTAAAATTTTATAAAAGTTCAAAATTATCCTTATTTTAGAAAAGTGGTGGTTACATCCGCTTTGGGACCGGTCGGCCGATAAACGTCTCGATGAAGACAGGCTTTCGAGTATGTCCCTGCGGTTGGAGTTGATCTTTTGTCAATAACATTTGTCAGACATCATATGGAACCACGACTCGCAATGAGAAGTCAAGCTAGTTGATCCCACTTCAACCTGGTGCTAGTAAACCCATGGTAGCCCCAAAATTGGTAACGACTACAGACGGATGTCGAACCATGGGCTGTGGGCGCATATGCTACTAAGGCAGATTGAGAAGGAAATGCATCATCAGGCTTTTGCAGTGGCGGTCGGTATAGAACCATGGTGACTCCGAGGTGGTCGTCAGCCACTTTGGCGACACCCGGATCGGAGAAGAAGGGAGGAGGGATGAGGATCGCGGAGAGGGACCCTCTCCTCGCCGTCAGCACCGACATCAGCGAAGACGTCGAGGGAGAAAGTATTCGGTGGAGGCGGCGGAGGAGGTGATGTGGTTATAGAGGACGACGTAGGTGTCAGCCGGGAGGGAGTCGTCGGGCACGAGGCAGCAACGGTGGAGACGGAGAGGGAATCTAGGGTTTAGTAGACGAAGGAAGTGGTAGGAGGGGGGATCCATGGAGATGGAGAGAGAAGTGAGTATGAGGTTTGGAGATGCTGGAGATGTTTTGTGGGTTCCCTCCAAAAGTAATTTAGCAAAATTTTACTTACCGCCCAAATATTGGTGAAAAATGAATAAAAATTTAAAAATATTTAGCAACATTATATTATATTGCTATAGATAAAAATTTATTAGCAACGACATAATTTGTTGTTCATTTTAGTTATGTTGTTGTTAGAAAAAATATAAATAATTTAACAACGACATCATCATTGTCAATCTAATTTTTGGTCTTTGGTAACGGAGTAATAGCAACGACTAAAGATTTTGTTGCTGAAATTTATATTTAGTAACGACAAAAAATGTGTTGCATAAAAGGTTTATTAACAACGAAAAATTTTGCGTTGCTAAAAAAATCGTTGCTTTATGGAGTATTTCTTGTAGTGGGATGAGACTAGATAACCTTCATGTGTTGTTTTATAGCTTGTTTATATTACAACGAACTACGTCTGGTTAGGCTCCTTATTGGTGCTCTATACTTGTTCATACAGCTGGTAAGTATTCGCGTACCTAGTCCTATGTAGTTCGGGACTGGGGCGTGACAAATGGTCTGCTCCCGACGGAGGTTCGCTTGAATGCGCTGAGGCATGGAACGCCATAGCGTATTGAGGCGTGCGACCGCATTGACGCTCGGACTAGCAATAGGATGATGCGGCCGAGATATAGAAGACATAATTTATGGAACGGTGAAATTTTTTGTAGGCAAGAGAGAATATGAGTGTTCTAAGCTAATCTAGCAAATTCAGTTGGGCTATTGAAAGCCTTTATAACCTTAGTTCAATTATCGATAAAGAGAATTGTTTCGTATACTCTGTTTCGTCCGCTGCTAATATCAAATCAAAGATAACCATTTGAGAACTTGTCAACTTTTCTTATACGAGTGCAACTCCAGACTCGTACGACGGCACGTCCCTACGATGAGGAACGATTCGGATAAATCAATGCGAGAACGAGCAATTTTCTGGGTCGGGACGTGAAAAAGTGGTATCAGAGCTCTAGGTTCAATTTCCATAGGATGCTTGCTTCGTTTCAATTCCACCATAATCAAATCACTCTTGACTCTACTCGATGCCACACTGGATGTTCCATACAATAAGTCTAATATAAATCGTGTAATTTTGTCGCGGGTGTTTGGAAATTACATGATTTTTACGGAAAAAGTCGTAAAATATTTATTGCATTGCGTTGTAATGAACGTAAAAATTTGTATCAAATGTGTTGAACGGATTCGAGTATTGACTTTGAATATCAGAAGTAAAACATTGCAGGAGATGCAACGGAGGAGACCAAATTAGAATGTTGCACGAGATGCAACGGAGGAGACTGAATTAAAACGTTGCATGAGATGCAACGGATGGGACTGAATTAAAATATTGCACGTGATGCAACGGAGGGAACCAAAATCATGAATCGATAGAACGAATCGTTTGGTTGCGTACCGAACTTGTGTTGACAAATGAGTACATTGGTCGAGTTGTGTGTCGAATTTTGATTTATCAAAGGTTATGGTTGTGATCGGTATGATCACTGCGGAAATCGTGAGTTGAAATAGATTATTGGTTTATACCAAGTATGATACAAGGGAAATAACTTTATTTTTGATTGGTATATATCATGCTACCTATGGGATGAATGGCTCGAATCTGAGGGGTATATGCTATACCACTTGTGCGATGGATTGCATCGACACGTTATAAGAATTGAAATATTTGTTCGCAACGAACGAGAGAGTGCCGAGACTCGATTGAAAATTTATATGACGGTATGTTAATGCAAGTCTTCTTCAATAATCGGTTGAAACGATAGGATGAAGATGTTTGCCATTGATCATCGTAGAACAGAACAATTTTATAGGAGGACTGAACTTGACTCACAATTACAAACTCGCTTGTACAAAAGAGAGCCTAGGAACAAAATCTAGGAAAAGCAATCTAAGTACAATTGTTTAGTTTTGATTCTGGGGGGTGATGGTAGAGGCTCGGGAGAGTGCTATCAACTCTGCCTTACTCCTTGGACGATCGAACGCAACTTCGGCTCCGGTAAAGAAATGCTCTCTGAAGATACGAAGGGAAGAGTCTGCTTCTGAATTTTATGTGCTCTCTTATGCCTCTCTGTATATGCGTGTCTTTACATGAGAATAGCACCTTGCTATTTATAGGAGTTCATGAGGAATAGGATGTACAGCCACGTGGCACATTTCGGGCCATATCCTTGTAACTGTGCATCGAGACTCGGTTCATAGTGGACAGCTGGGGATTGGTTGAGATTGATTATGATCTGTTTGTTGCAGTAAATCTGAGCTATTTAAGACTTGGTCAATCTCTGCCACGTGTCTCAACTACTATTTTGTGGCAAGCCGCATGAAGGATGTATCCTGGCTGAGCCATATAGGACTGTCTCATAACCGAGCCGCATGAAGAATGTCTCATGACCGAGCTGCATGAAGGACGTCTCATAACCGAGCCGCATGAAGGATGTCTCATAACCGAGCTGCATGAGAGGTGTCTCATAATCGAGCTGCATGAGAGGTGTCTCATGATCGAGCTGCATGAGAGTTGTCTCCTGACTGAGCCGCATAAGGAATGTCTCATAGGCGATCCGCATGAAGAGTCTTATAGCTGAGCCGCATGAAGAGCCTCCTTTGGTTCGTGAGCTGTACCTGCTGTCATTATAATTTTTTCGTCTTTTTAGGAGCATGTCATGTCTTATCTTCGTGTCAGAGCTGTCATCTTTGTGTCAGAGTAATTATGGCCAGCTACCCGAGGAGACATTTATTGCTTAGGCTGATTTCGAACCGCATTAGGCTCTCCGTTGCTTTTGGGCCGCATAAAGCTTTCTGGGTTTTGAGCCGCATGAGGCTCTCTGGGTTTTGAGCCGCATGAAGCTTCTCTGGGTTTTGAGCCGCATGAAGCTTCTCTGGGTTTTGAGCCGCATGAAGCTTCTCTGGGTTTTTGAGCCGTATGAAGCTTCTCTGGGTTTTGAGCCGCATGAGGCTTCATGTTGATTCTGAGCCGCATAGAAAATCCTATTCTTTTCCATGCTTCTACAAGACCCCCTTTAAAGTTTTCAATTTGTAAAATTGAAATACTTTGAATAAGAAGCATGGGCATGTCCTAGGAAGCGTCAAGACCGCATAAGCTCGTCATGCCGCATAGGCTTCTCCGACCGCATACTGGTTTCGTGCCACGTGGGTATCCCATCACTTCGGCATTAATTATTTTTGATTTGCTTTGATTTGCTTTGATAATTTGGAGCCATTTTTTGGATAGAATCCCAAGAGTCGCCTTTATCCTTCGGCCAGCACGAAATTCGAAGCGACGTCTATCGATCCACGCGCCTTTGTCAGCCTATAAATACAAGAAGTTTGAGGAGAGAGGTTCCTTTTTTTCTTTCTTCAAACTTTTCATTACCCTAGCCGCCGTTTCTCCTCTTTTTTCGATCAACTATGGCTCCTAAAGCTTCTTCCAACGCTGCAGTAAAGGGTAAAGGGCCTGCTTCTTCGTCGAATACGACAAGCTCGATCCATTCCGACGTTCATCCTCCTATTAGTGGTAAAAACAATGGAAAGAAACTACAATAATCCAAACAATGGCTATGTCGCATGTTTTATGCGCGGGACTTTCTCTGTTATGGGTTGCATGAAAGCCTCCTGACTGAGCCGCATGGAGTATGTTTCATGTCTGAGCCGCATGAGAGATGTCTCATGTCTGAGCCGTATGAGAGATGTCTCATGACTGAGCCGCATGAGAGATGCTTCATGACCGAGCCGCATGAGAGATGCTTCATGATCGAGCCGCATGAGAGATGTTTCATGACCGAGCCGCATGAGAGATGCTTCATGACCGGGCCGCATGAGAGATGCTTCATGACCGAGCCACATGGAGTATGTTTCATGTCTGGGCCGCATGAGAGATGTCTCATGACCGCATAAGCACTTTATGGGCTGGGCCGCATGAACGCCCACCTAGCAGAGCCGCATAAGCTCGGAAAGCATTAAGTGGTTTTCTCTGACTATCTTCTGACTTCTTTTCTTCTTTCCTTTCCAGTGAAGCTGCCGATCAAAACCTCGGGGGAGCTCTTGGTAGGTCAGGCTCAATTTGCCTTGGGTGTGAGGTTCGACTAGGTGGTCGAACAGGTGTCAGCCCAAGTTACTAAAAATTAATCTGAGGACAGGCTGGGGGTCATCAGAAACCAATCCTTCTTCTTCCACTTGGGCATGATGAACTCGGGGAAAATAGGGGGCGAGCATCTGAAACCCGCGTACTTCTTTAGGGATGCCTTAACTGTATCGAACTCCCGCGTTCTAGATCTATCTGAAAGTTGGAGTTTTTCTTCCAACGGTATGGCGATTCATATTCCTCAGATGGAACGTCATTTCCCGCTGTCCTGGTTTAATATGCTGCCAATTGACAGGAAAATGGTGGACTGCATAACTCCAAGCCAACAGGGGATCTTCGTGGGTGATATTCATTACAACAAAACCTCAAGGTCGGTAGTTGCGGGCAGGATACCGGTCAACCGCTCTGTGATCGGGTTGGCCCCTGGCAGCTTCGTAAATGTGCAGGGTCCTAACTTTAGGTTATCCCAAGCTGATACTTTTATGAACCAGATTGCCCAAAAGGGGTCCTACCCTATTGGTCGACTGTCACTGTTGAGTTGGATGAACCCCACCCCTTCATGGATCAATTTGACATTGTAGATCTTGCGGACATATCGGGACGTCCTGCACGAGATTGGTCTTTATGATGCCATACGAGGCACTTGTTATGGTCTGCCCATAAACAAGAAGTTGTTCATGGCTCTTATCGAGATGTACAACCATCGCACGGGATCCTTTTTCACACCTGGAGGGGAAATGGGACTTGCTCTCCATGAGATGCATGAAGTCTCCAAGCTACCCTGGGAGATGAAGTTTTTGAGGCGTATACCCCTACAAATGAAGAATTTGAGGAATTGGAGCGGCGGTTTCCAGGATTTGTGGCTGTTTACCGGGAATTGCTGTGTCACCATAGCACGTGCCAACAAATATCGAAGAAAAAGAATGATAGCTCAAAAGAGAACCTTCCCCACACCAAGACCTGGCTCAGCTACCTGTTTGAACTAGGTGCCTCAGGCCGGGTTTTCCCTCGGAGTCCTCGAACCCGGGAGGAGGTATACAATCAGGTGTCGATTGCCAAGAGGGTTAAAACTATGGGTGATAGATTCGGTAGCCAATCTGACATCTTTGGTTACTTTTATCAGGATACTCAGAAGATGCCTGATAAGGCCCTCCTGACGGGATTCCTGGTGCTGTGGCTGTGGAATTGTGTGATTTTAGGGGAGGGGGCTGGTGCTATTGAGAGAATCAGCCGTAACCTGATCCTTCCCACTGTGAAGCTAGTATTTGGAGACATGCTAGCTCTACTCCCCGCCATGGTATGCAGCATTTATCGTGGCCTCCGTACTTTATCGTCCAAAGTCATTGCTCGCGATACGGTGAAGGATTTTGAACGAGTCGAGCTGCCTACCATTATCTGATGGGATGGCTGTTAATGCATTGCCCGTCTTTGATGAGGCCTGGCCCAGAGGGCGACGTGACCGCTGATGATGCCTTCATCTACCAGTACCGCCGTATGCCCTGGGAGTATACTACCATGCCAGCCTGTCGGATGGCGCTGGCGCGAGTGGATAGATATTCCTTCTTCGTGTCTATTCCTCCTTTTACCGATGACGAAGTAAGAGACATACATCTTGATGGTACTGCGCCTCCCCATTTCTTGTCCGAGAAGATGCTTCGCTGGTTGCAGAACATCCGCCCTGCACATCTGGTGTATCGTAATCGTAATTTCGTCTTTTTGGAGCCTTACTTATCCAGTCGATTCTCTCGGCAGTTTGGGTATAGTCAAACATTCTTGGACAACCCCAGCTCCTGTCTGGGTTTCGAGGGGAGCGTTCTAGACGGCATCCGGACTTGGCATTATTATAGCGCGGTTCATACCCGTGCCAGCTTCTCCGTACCCGATGCTAGAGAATCGGGGCATATTTTGTACATGGCGGCCCTGTACCATGTCATGGTAAATAAGCCCCCTAAAGATTTTGACCCAAGTACCAGCTTTATTACTGGTACTGGTTTGGAGGAAAAGCCAAAAGGGTCCCAGATGAGGACCAGGAAGGGGAAGACAGTTGAAGTGTCTGACTTGGAGTCTATTAACATAGACGAGGAGGATGACTCTGAGAACCTGCTTCCTTCTGTAGACGATCCGGTGGCAGATCTGCCCCCTGTTGTGCCTAGTCCTTCGCGTAAATGATGTAGGCATGAGTCCCCTGTCATCGGCAGAACTTACTCTCTGAAACGGGCCACGGTCAAGCCTCGCGGGCCAAGCATTAGGGAGAGAAGTGATGACGTCGAAGCCGTTTCAGAGGTGAATCGAGTTACGACCACCCTTTTTAGTTCTTCTCTTCTGAAATATAATCTGATCATTTTTTTCTTTGTAGGCGTCAGGAGAAGTGAACTCCCCGGGGCCGGCTACCGCCTCTGAGGTTGACCCTATTATAGCCTCCTTAATTGGTGCTATGACTGCCGAGCTGCCTTCCACTACGGTCGTCCCGGCGACGGCTGAGATTCCTCCTACTGCTGACATCTCAACCAGGGACGATGTGGGCTTTACTGAACCTGTCCCCGAGGTTGCTGAACCTCAGCCGGTTGATACCAACCCAGTTGTTCCACTTTCGGGGCGGCTGGGGTAGAGGAAGCAACTGCTAGTGGCTCAGGTGTCGCTATTGAAAAGGATATGGTGGCCGTGAGTGAGCCTCAGCTTCAACAGCCCTCCCCTGGTAAGCTATGTCATGTCTTGACCAGTGAGGAGGTTCATTTGCTCTATCTTCATATCCTTCGGGTTAAGTTGATCGATGGTTGTTCTGGACATACAGGTCCTGCTCCTTCACTGCCAACAACGGACATCCTCCCGGAAGAAGTTACCAGGGTGGATCTAGTGGAAGGAAGTACGTCTCTTCCTCCTCCAGCTCAGATCGATGGACCTTTTACCGGGTCGAGTTCAGGAGGACAAGTAGTGGGACTGCCGGGGTGGGGAAAAATGGTCCCTGCACCCTCCTCGGTTAATGTGGCTTTATCACCGGAGGTTAACCTTTCTGCACTGCCAAGTCTTCGAATCCTTCGGGCTGCGAAAGAGGAGATGACTGATATTCAGGCGTCTTATCGCTCGGAACTTGCATCCCTAGTGATAGGGGCGTCACGTTCTGGTACCTCTTCTTCGCAACCATCTTCAACTCATCCGGCTACTCTTCCTTTAACTCCGTCCTCTTCGGAGGTTCTGGACGAATCGTCGAAGGACGTGATTGATAGTTTTTACCGCCATTTGAAACGAGGGGTCGAAGCTGCCCTGGAAAGAGGGACCCCTTTTGTACTGGCTCGTAAATGTGCCCGCGGTCAGATTGAACTTCTCTGAACTCTCCCGGGCGAGGCGGGGATGGTCGACCTCTTGGAGCCCAAATTGATAGAAGCTAATAAGCTCGTGGCTCAGCTTCAAGGGCTGCGGCAAGTTGATATGTCTTTGGCAATAGATCAGGAGCGCGCCTTCCTTATAATAGCCCTGGAAAGGGTAACGACGGTACTGAATACGTCCAAGCCTGCTCTAGTGAAAGACCTCCAAGATCTATCTCTGAAGTATGATCAACTGAGCCGTAGAGGAAAGGACTGTTTAGCTCGGGAAGAGGCCGCATCTCGTCTGATAGCCGATACCAACGAGCGATCCTCCAACTTCAGCTAAAGTTAGCTTCTTTAGAATCTGAGCTCCAGGCCTCCCGCAAAGATAAGGAGTTAATTTGCCGGGAGACCGACCAGGTCACCCGAACCTCTGCTGCTCTTGAGTCCGCGCTGAAGAAACTTGAAGATCGTTGGCAGGCTCATGCGCATCTAGAGGATGCAGAAAAGTTGACTCAAGAGGCCAAGCGTCGGGCCACGCTGAGGATTGAGCGGTCGACAGCCAAGCTAAAGGACCGGCTCAGAGAACTGTGTATCGCCGAACCATAATCAGATTTTCCTCTCTTTTATTATTATGTCCCTCTATTTCTTTTCTTCTCTTTTTTTCTTTCTAAAACAAGGACGTGGTCCCAGGAAAATGTAGAACTTTTGACTTTAAATGAATGAGTATGTTTACCTCATCCTTTATTTGTGGTATCTGTTGTGTTTGTACAGTATCTTTGGTGTTTTGGTACTTGCCCCACTGGGGGACTTTATGTGGACCTATTACCCTTGGCATACCTTGGTTTTAGGTATAGATAATAAGTTCGATAGAGAGACCCAGCATATTTACTTGAACGTGGTAAATATGAGGTTTGATGATAGAACCTTCCAACCCAGAGGTACTGAGGACATGGTAGGGGTGGGCTCAATGTAGATACATAGAACAACTCCGAGGTAAGGTGGACGTAGAAGTTCTTGGTATTGGACGAAAGAATGCCATGGGACAACTGGGCTCCGGAGGCATGTGATGATGAAAAAATAGGTGCATGTACTAGAGGACCTAGTACAGCATTTGTGGTCAGCTGCGGACATTTGTGGTCAACTGTGGACATTTGTGGTCAACTGTGGACATTTGTAGGCCTATTACCCTTAGCGTACCCTGGTTTTGGGTATGGATAATAAGTCGAGAGAAAACCAACATACTTACTCAGAGGTAATGAGGACGTGGTAAATATGGGAGTTTTACAATGGAGTCTTCCTACTCAGAGGTAATAAGGACGTGGCAGGAGTGGACACAACGAAGGATACATAGAACAACTCAGAGGTAGTATGGACGTGTAAGTTCTACGTAAGGGGTGATTTGTTTGTGATGGAAGAGAAACAACTCAGAGGTGGCATCGACGTGGTTGTTTCGGGAATTTTGTGGACCTGTTACCCTTTTTTGAGCACTGAAAGCGCGGGTAACGGATTCTGAGGAAAATGCTTTTTAGGGAGGAAGTTAAGAGGTATGATCATACATGACTTGCTGCCCAGAAGATGCGATATGAATTCATTTAGGGTAACCAGAGTGTAGGTTTAGCGGTACTTAATGGTACATAACCCAACAATCCGGTTGATTCGGAGGGTGTTGTTTAGACATAATACTTCTTCAGGAACTTGCCGTTGATGGGCATCATGATCAAGTCTCCATTTTGCTTTGCGAGACGATATGCACCATTGGAGAATACAGCTTCAATGATAAATGGGCCTTCCCACTTGGGCTGGAACTTGCCAGCGGTTTTATGAGTCATAACCATCGGCCTACGAACTGCCAAAACAAGATCACCCACTTGGAATGTTCTCAGTTTGACCTTTTTGTTGAAGGCTCCAGAGATGCGTGCTTGATAAAGCTCGATTCGTTGTTGAGCTAGCAGACGCTTCTCATCTAAGGCTTCCAATTCTTGTAGCCGACGACGGTAATTATCATCCGACGTTAGTCTGTAAGTGAGGGCGATGCGGAGCGAAGGGATTTGAGTTTCCAATAGGAGAACTGCCTCACTTCCGTATACCAAAGAGTGGTGTGTTCCCAGTGGCTGTCCGGACTGTAGTACGGTACGCCCATAAGCATTCGCCAAGTTTTTCATTCCAGTCGCGTTTATTTGAGGACACGAACTTATTGAGAAGCTTGATTATGGTTTTGTTGAAAGCTTCAGCCAGACCATTAGCCGCCGGATTGTATGGTATTGAAGCAACATTCTGAATTCGATGCTTATCGCAAAACCGATAGAAGGCATGGCTTGCGAACTGCGGACCATTATCGTGGATGATCCTTCGAGGTAGTCCAAAGCGATAAATAACGTGATGCTTGACGAAGTTGATCACGTTTGATGTCTTCATTTCTGCAAGCGGAACAGCTTTCGCCCATTTGGAGAAGTAGTCCGTAATTACGAGTATAAAGCGGTGTCCTCTGGATGAAGGCGGGATGATTGGACCAATGATATCCATTCCCCATGCCTCGAATGGCCAGGATGCCACCGTCGGATGTAGGAATTCGGATGGCTGGTGTATAAAATCTGTGTGGACTTGACAAGCTTTATATTTTCTTGCATAGTCTATCGCATCTGCTACCATCGTAGGCCAGTAATAGCCCATCCGGCGAAGGCGGTCTTGTAATTTCGGGCCGGGTTGATGGGCTCCGCAAACACCATCGTGAGCTTCACGCACGGCTTCTTTGGCTTCCGTATTTGACAAACACCAGAGCAGTAATCCATCATAGGATCGCCGATACAGCATTTTTGTCTCTGTGTCGTAGAAGAATCTGAGAGAACGTCTTCTAATAGAAGTGGCTTCTTTCGAATTTTTGGGCAAGATACTATAGACTGCAAAGTCAAAAAATGGAAGTCTCCAGTCCTGTGTTTCGTCGACCGTCAGGGCAGAATAACTCACAGCAAATTGAACGTTGTTCTTAGGACAAACCAACTCATGGCCTATTACGTCAACCAAATGATGAGCATGATTTGGAACTGCTAGGGAAGCGGCAAGGCCTGCTAGGGAAGCGACTTCAATGTTCTGGAGTCTGGGAACATGTTATATGAAGAACCCTTCCAATGGCGTAATGATGGCGATTGTTATTTGATGATAGGGGATCATGTCTTCATGGCGAACTTCATATGAACCCCGGATCTGATTAACGATTAACTGTGAATCGCCATATGCTTCTAGGTACTCTACCCCCAGTTCCTTTGCCAGTCGGAGGCCGATAACCAAGGCACTATACTCGGCCACGTTGTTTGAACAAAGTTCCGTGAGAGAGTATGCCCGATTGATCACCAACCCAGTAGGAGAAATCAGTACTACTCCGACTCTAACGACGATATTGCCTTTGGGCCCGGTTCTTGAAGCACCGTCGAAGAACATTCGCCAGACGGCATCATGGGAAGTCATGTTTGAATTGGCGACCTCGTCGGGGATCTCTTCATATACTCTGGTTGCCTTCGAACCGGGATGGACAGCTAAAAAGTCTGCCAAAGCTTGACCTTTAACAGCCTTCTGCGGGACGAAGATCATGTCGTAGGGGGACAATAATATCGCCCAGGTAGCGAGGCGAGAGCTGAGTGCACCTGGTTTGGTCATGAGGACCCTGAGGGGGTTGACTCGTGATATAACATGGATGGTCTGTCCTGTAACATAGTGTAAAACCCCTAAATTTCTACTATTTTTTTATTTAATTTTGGTACTGAGTAAATTTTTTTATTATTTGTATTGTACGTCGCGTAGTCATATTGTACGTCGTGCACGAAATTTTATTTGTTGCTCGTCGAATACAAATATGTGCGAGCGTACATATTTTAGAAAAATATTTTTATTTTATTATACACTTCCAAAATATTATATATAATTTCTATTCTTGCTATAAAAATCATTTTGTTTTTAGCAGTTATTAATTATAATAAATATTTTACTATATACTAGGAAAAACATAATTATGAAAATATTATTTGTGCATACATATATATTCATAATTATTTATTAGTTTATTTTTAATGTAATTTTTGAAATTAATATTATTAGTATTTTGAAAAATATATTTTAAAATTATTGTGGCATTTAAATCTTGATTTGAATTTGTGGAATTATTTAAATAGTTAAATATTTGCAAATTGATTTATCCTATTTGATTCTTAAACTAAAAGAATTTAATTAAATTTAAATTGGATTTGTATTTGTATTTGGATTTGGATTGAATCGGTTTTAAATTGATTAAAAATTTAAAAGTGAGATATCAAAAAGGGGTTTGCAACTATCATAATCCTTATCTAAATAGTAGCTTCCACCTCCTATATAAGGAGAGGCTCATTATTCTCTGTTCCATTAATTTTCTCCACCTACAAATGTGTTTGTGTATCGTGTCCGTGCACATCAAGCCATATCCATTCACTTCTTCTATTTTTCATCCAAATTGATTAATGTTCTATTTTTCATCCAAATTGATTAATGTTCTCATTAAAGAAATTCTCTTTTCCCTTCCATCTATTTTCTCTTATCACAAATTCTTACTATCCTTTTACCGATCAACCAAGTCCGTCTATCCTAGTAGTCCTTAAATTTCGAGTACGAAAATTTTCAAAGGTGGGTAGATTTGTAACTCATCTTTCCGAAATTATTATTATTTTAAATTATATCTATATATTTTAATTTTGTGTTTAAAAGTAATTTTCATAGAAATTTTGTAAAAGATAATTTGTGATTATTTTTGTTACCAAAAACTAGTTTTAAATTAATGGTTTGAAATAATGTTTCTAAAAAAAATGTTCTCGAATTTTTTTATTTGAAATATAAAATATGTTTTTATTATTTTTGGTCTTCTAAAAATTGGTTTTAAAAAAAAAATTGAGCGATAAAAGGTTTTTTTTTGTCTATTTATTTTTAAATAAATATTTGGATTTATAAAAGTAAGTTTTATAATATTTGATGACATCGAGTATTATTTTGATATGTTAATCAGTTATTTGATTATATTTGAATTTATTTAAATTATCTTGATGGTTATCAACTATACTTTAAATTATGTTAATAATTTAAATATTGTTTAAAATACTTACGATGACTAATTGGAGCATTACGATTTGTCTAATCTAGATTTGAAATATTATTTGATTAAATAATTTATTTATTATTTGATTTAAATTATTTTGATAAATATTAGATATTATTTTAAAGTTATTATGTTGAGTTTGATTTGGATTTGGATTCATATGATTTGAATTATTTGATAATATAGAATAATACTTAAAGTTATTATGGCAATCATTTAAATGATTGCAATCAAATTGATTTGTTTTTAAATAATTTATTTGATTTAAATTTATGGGAAGATTTATCCATTAGAAATTCTTATCCTATTGGAATCATATCTAGCATTAATTAGATCGTTTCTTATTTAAACCAATCCTATTCCTATCCAAATTAGTTGGTAATCATAATCATCCTTATTGATTTAGTTCTAATCCTATCATAATTTGCTAATTGCTAGCCATTATATATATCTATCGAATCTATGAATAAAATCATCTTTCAAACCATCCTTGTCAAAATTTCTCTCTTTTTTCGTCATAAATTCAGCCTCAATTTTCAAAGGTTGTAGCTAGGGGTGGGCATACGGTTCTAGGACCCGCGGTTCCGACCCGGTCCGATCCGTAAAATGTCTAAACAAGCCGGTTCCTAAATTTTGAAATTTAAACGGGGCGGGCCGGGGCGGGTCGTGTGACATTAACGGGTCGGGGCGGGTCCTATTTTCATAATAAACGGGGCCCCGGCCCGACCCGTTTCTAGGAGTATATATTTTTTTATATCAATTTTTAGCATTTTTTGTTATTATAGTCTATACATAATAGAATATCTTATTGTTTACTAAACAAATTCTAGAAGTTTGGGAAGACATTAGACTTGTTTTGTTCTTATAGACAATATAACATATGTAAATGTTTACTATTATAGAATTTTTTAAAAAAATTTTTGGACTCGTTTGGACCCGCGGGTCGACTCGTTTCGGACCTGTTTCAAACGGGTCGGGTCCAGTCCGGGTCCAATATTTTTTGGACCCGTCCCGCCCCGCCCCGCCAAGTAACGGATCCGGTCCGGGTCCAACAAATTTGGGCCCGGCCCGACCCGTGCCCACCCCTAGTTGTAGCAGCTTCGAATGACCATAACTCCCAACTCCGGACTCCGTTTGACCTCCAGTTTTTTTTGTTGGAATCGTATTGAGGTATATTTTCTGAATATAAATTTTATTTTCATAAATTCGGAACTTAATTTTTTGAAAAATTTGTGGAGTGTCAGTTGTTCGAAATCTGACACGTTTTAGTGTTTTTGAGATTCTGGGAGAACCATGAATCGGAATCACGAACCGTTTGAAGTTTCGGAAAGCTGACGAAAAAATACACATCATATATTTTTCCCAAAAATTTTCCAGAATATTTTATTTTTGGTTTTTATTTTAGAAGTTTGTCACATCGTCTGAGTTCATCTTGTGTAGCCCTGTGACTATTCTGTACCCAACTGGATTGTCGGTTTCACCAGCAAGGACCTCAGGCAAGACACCTTGCCATTTGCTGTTTATTTATTTAGCTCATATTTTATGCATTATTCATTATTTTCTTTATACAAAATAAACTGTGATACATGGCATAACCTGTTAGAACTTACTGTTCATTTATATTTTCTACTATGTATTATTTTTTCTTACATATTAAACCTAGATTTAAGGGACCACCTTGTGTGTTGCATTCATAGGCCTTGACACATTTATGCCACGTTGTTGTGAGTCACATATAGGACTCGGACATGCGTGATTGGCTGGCCACCAGTACGTATAAGCCGTGCGTTAGGAAATAACTGCTGATAGAATTGCATGCTAGAAGACTTAGCAGTTATGAGTTGGCATTGGGCGGAAAGAACATGATTGGAAGTTGACTACCACCCTATCTATCATAGACTCGCTCGCTACTGAGGAACGATAGGTAGACTATATACTATAGACTCGCTCGATACTGAGGAATAGTATATGGTGTTGTGACTCGCTACTGAGGTACTGTATTGGTATTTTCTTGACTTGACCCGGTAGTCATGCGACCATGAATTGTTCTTAACTATATTCACTTAGAACGGTTAGGCTACCTTTATCCGTTAGGTACGAGTACTTTTGGTTTGGGTACTTGTATCTGACCGTGGCTTGGAACAATAACTTGTCACGGATTAGTTCGTCACATCTTGTCCTTGTTTGGTTGTAGGTGTGACTTACTACTTCGATGAGAAGGTATTGAACCTTGTTGGGGTCCGGATACCATATTGGATTCTTAGCGTGGAAAGATACGTCACCGTGAATTAGTTTACCATCTCATGTCCTTGTTTGGTTGGGGGGATGGTACGCTCTTTCAATAGGTGCGTATTGGACCATGTTATAATTCAATTGACTTATTTATTTGAGCAATATTTATTCAGTTTATATGGCATGATATTATGTGTCTTGTTACGTCCCTCTGAGGACCTGGTTATCTCTCCAGGTATGTGCTATTGTCTTTCGCAGGTGTTCTAGCTCTAGCCGTGTTTATCGCTATTTCTTCGAGGATGATTACACTTGGATCGTCTTCGCTTCGCTCGCCACTCATTTCATTTCTATGTACTTTTCCTTATTTTGTTGGTAGTGGATTTGTCTCCGCCCAACATATTGTATCAAGACAATTCATTATCTTTATATAACATCTTTATTTTATTTATTTTTGTGTGGATGAGATTAGTTATGGTTCTACTGCATTTTACATCTTACATATATTTATTATACGGCTGGCATGTCTACGTTCCTAGTCCTACATATTTTGGGACTGGGGCGTTACACATAGTGTTGCGTCATCTGAATGGCAAACAACAAAGCGAGGCACTCCTTTTCCACAGCGGTGTATCTATGCTCAGGCCCTATCATCATTCGGCTGAGGTAATAGATAGCTTGTTCATGTCCCGCATCATTGTTTTGTGCTAGTAGAGCGCCGAGGGAGTGCTCCATCGCTCGTACATAAAGCAAAAATGGCTTTCCAGCAACCGGGGCCACCAGGACCGGAGGTTTCGACAGATATTCTTTAATATTATCAAAGGCACGTTGGCACTCTTCATCCCATACGAAGGAGACGCCTTTCTTCACGAGGTGTGTGAATGGTTGACATCGTCCGGAGAGATTAGAGATAAACCTCCTGATGTAAGCTAGCCTCCCTTGAAGGCCTCTGAGTTCACGAAGATTTCTCGGGGGACCCATCTCCATAATTGCCTTTGTTTTCTCAGGGTCTATATGGATACCCTGGGCGGTAATGATAAAACCCAAAAAATTTCTGCTGGATACGCCCAAGAAGGATTTGGTGGGATTCATCTTTAAATTGTGTGCTCGCATCAGGTCGAATACTATCCTCATATCGTGCAGATGATCTTCCTTAGAGCGACTTTTGACGGCGATGTCATCGACATAATATTCCACTGTCTTACGCAGGTGGTCTCTGAAGATGATACTCATAGCTCGTTGATATGTGGCGCCGACATTCTTTAAACCAAAGGGCATGACTGTGTAGCAGTATGTGCTAATCGGTGTTCGAAATGATGTATGCCTTTCATCGCCAGGGAACATCTTAATTTGGCTATATCCTGAGAAGCCATCCATGAATGACATGCGCTCAAATCCACATGTGTTTTCAATCATTATGTCCGTAATAGGAAGAGGGAACTCATCTTTAGGACATGCTTCGTTCAGATTCCGGAAGTCGATACAAATTTGGATCTTCCCATTCTTCTTGAGGACCGGTACTATGTTGGCTACCCAGTCTGGATGTTGTTCCTCATGGATGAAGCGGCTGGCTATTAGTTTGTTGACCTCAGCTTCGATAGAATTTATGATGTCTGGGCGAAACCATCGTTGCTGTTGCTTGACCGGCTTCACGTCCGGACGAATGTTAAGCTTATGGAGTGCAACCTCGGGGTTTAGCCCTGGCATGTCTTCATAACTCCAGGCGAACACATTAATATACTCTCTAACGAGTTACAATAGCGACTCACGCTCTTCGTCTGTCAGACTTTTGCTAACGAAGACTGGCTTTGGAGAGGATTAATCACCGAGGTCAACTTGCATGACCTCATCCTCGGTAGGGGATCTCTTTGTTCGAAATGCTTCTCCCATTGCGCATCCAGTTGTTGGACCCAAGGCTCTAACTCAAGAAGTTCGGATATGTCTTCGTCTTCTTCGTAGGCGTCAGCAAATGCCATATTGACAGACCAAGCTTGCCTGAGTACGTCCCCGATGCTGACATCTGAATCGGAAGTGGGTGATTCGGTCGAATGAGAATGCCATTCGCATTCCTCATCCGAGCTCTCGGGAGTTGTTGCGGGTGTAATAAAGCCTAGACCACGTCTGGTCTTGCTGTAATAATCCCATGGTTTTCCAGCCGGGACTAGCAATTGCAAAGGTGATCGCTGGTCGGTGCTGTGATTCAAGCCTGGTGTAGTCTTCATATCATACCCATGTTTTTGCATGAGGTACTTGGATCGAAAGCTATACAGATAAAGCGGCAGTCTTTCGGTGCTGGGCTCAAGATCGACTTCTTCTGGCCTGAAGGACTCTTGATTATTCTTTCGGCCGAAGATGATTGGATGATCCTCTCCCGTGACTATGAAGCAAGCGCCTTCCACGGGAGTAAGTTGGTTTGTGGTATAGACATTTGTCACTTGTGTGTGTAAGTTGATGCCCATACCGTGTTCCATAGCATATATTATACGGAGCTTGTTTAAGCTCGAGGTAGTTCGAAGATAACCCTTTATCGATAAAATAAGGTATCTTCTCTGGCGGTATTACATCATCGGCAGAGGGAACATCAGTGTGCGCAGCCACATATTTGGCTAACTCTAGCTCTTCTTCAGCCACCCCATGATTTATTGAAGATTGGAAGGATGACCTGGGCAGCTTGATCATCAAGGGTTCCACTGGTGATGCTGGACATGGGGTCGTTGGCTCACTAGTGGTCCTTGGCTCAGTGCTGAGCTGTCGATTTGTCCTGGGGAGACGAATGACCATCGGCTTAACAGAAGGATTTATCTCTTTTGGTCGTTGTTAATCGGCTCTTGGCAGCCTGATTGTCATTGGCTCTATAGTTGGTCTCGGCCCCTGGCTTGATCCTGGGAGTCGGATAACCATTTGCTCCTTTTGTGCAGTGAGCACCGGTAGACTGGTTACTTCTTTACGCAGAGTGACTACAAGAGGTGCAGTCCTGCCTGGTTTGTGGGCCTGCAGATGGATCTTCAGAGGTTTTTCTGATCCCATTATAGCCTCAGTTTGATTTTGAGCATCCTCTTTGACCAGGTGTTTTTTCGGTTTCTCGTACAAGCAATCATCCGAATAGTAGGATTCAAGGCCTTTGAAGGGATCGACGTCGGCGAATTTTGTTCTTACGAAGCCGTGTTTGTCGACGTATTTGAAGCACTGGTGCAATATGGAGGGCACGATCATATAATCGTGTATCCAAGGACGCCCCAGGAGAATGTTGTAGGATGTATCTGCGTCTATGACGTAGCAAGTCACTTCCGACGGGAGGTCGCCAATTTGGCATTTCAGGTGAATCTTCCCAATAGGATAGCTTCTTCCTGAATTGAAACCGCTGATGGCGGTATTGGTAGGTGTCAGCCGATGCATAAGGATGCCCAGGAGGTGAAGCAGGCTCTTCAAAATAATGCTTATTGAAGAGCCGGGATCAATGTGCATCTGATCTACTTTGACGTCGCCGATGTATCCGGTGTGATACAGAGGCGATCGTGCAGGTTGGTCTTGATAAGCATATCCTACGGAGTGAACACGATGTTGGGCATTGCACCTGTACAAGCACTGTCCTGAAAATCTGCTGGCGAGCTCTCTCCTGTAAGCTTGACCTGAGCCAAATAAGCGTCAGCATTCTGGAGTGCTTCGCTCAGTGCGACGCGAACATCCTTGGAGAGTCTCAAGAGCTCGTATAATGACAATTTTGCTGGTGTGTTGGCCAATTGTGCCAGGATGTCAAGATTATAAGGCCTCTCCAGCCCCTGAGGTGCGTCCTTACGGAACGGCTTGTCGAAGCGGGTCTCCTTTGGCTTAGGCTTGTCGGTCGGTGGAGGCTGAGAAAGTCCTGGGACATCAGTAGCGACCGGCTGACGATCTTCAGCCGAGTTACCCGGTATGGGTTGAGATTGTGCACCAGACCGGGTAACGAAAGTTATTGCTTCTTCACTTCCAGCTGATATTGTATGGCAAGACTTAGCCTTCCCGCCTTTCTTCTTGCCGGTGGAGGATGATGCTGACTGGGTTACTTCAGGCACCAAGTCCGGGTGGGCCCACATGACCTCCCCTCTTGACGTGGTGAGGGGCACCAGCCCAGTCGTCTGGTCTCGGAGAGATGGAAGATTAGTGACCTCCATTGTTGCCCGGGGGATGGGTACTATGCCATCTTGAGTCCTCGTTGGAGGGAAGCTGCCGAATTGGACCGACACCATGTTGGCAGCCACTGTTACCTCCTCGAAATCAATGGACAGAGCCTTGGAATCGATGAGGTTCTGGATGTACCGCTTCAATTAAAAGCAGTCCTGAGTAGCGTGGTGGACGTAGCGGTGGAAGTGACAGTACCTTGGGCTCTCCATCTCTGCAGGTCGAGGTTCACATCTCGGGGGAGGGAGCTGAATTCTATCCCCTTGTAAGAGCATGTCAAAGATGGACTTGACATGGCTATCCTCGAAGGAGTAGGTCACTTGCGGCCACTGCTTCTCTACCTGCTTTGGTTCAGGCTTCTGGGCTGTATCGACAACCATAGCCTGTTTGCCTTTGGTGTCCCGGTTATTAGAGGTACTACCGTCGTTGTTGTTGTTGGTATTAGGGCGCTTGCCCTTATCCTCTCCATCCGATATATGCAGTTCCAGTTGGCGAGCCTTCTTCAATTTTGCTTCTGCGTTAGTGACGCTGATGATGAAGGCCTTTCAGTCTTTGAATTGATCTTCGCCCATCCAGAGGCTGATTGTGGGAAGAAACCTCTTTTGGAAAATTTCAATTAAAGAAGAGTCTGGGTTACCAGAGGGCAATTTTATCGCGGTTTGGCGAAACCGCTCGATATAATTCCTTGTCAGTTCTTTTTCTCCTTGGACAACGTCCATGAGGTTTGATATTGTCACATCTTGTCCCACCTCGTAGAACCTTTCCAAGAACATATGTTTGAAGCCAGCAAAGGAATAGATGCAGTTATCCGGCAGGTTACGGTACCAATCGAACGCGACCCCCTCCAATGCCCCGATGAATAATTGCGTGAGGATGGCATCGTCATGCGGCAGATGGTCTGTTGTGACCTCGAAGTAGGTCATATACCGGCTCGCAGAGGTCTTCCCGTCATATGGATTGATATTGAATGGTTTGTATCGTGGAGGGAGGGGGACATCTCTCCATGCAACGGGATACGGCTGTCGTATCATGAGGTCCTGAGAGAATTCTCGGACATGAAACATTGCACGGAGCTCCTGGACTTCTCATCTCGCCTCCCTAGCTTCTTCTACAATAGTGGGAGCCGACATTCCAGGTGGATTGTTGTCTGGGGTTGGCGCGGTCGTGTTTGAGTCTGCATTGGCGGCAGGACCCAAGCTTGTTTGACCAGGTGTTCTTGCTTGTAGAGCTGGTAGGATAGCCTTGATCTCGTCTATTGACTTAACCAAGGTTTAGAGTATGGCCTCAAGAGTGTCCAGGTGCTACCGATCACTGGGACCGTCTTGGTCGTTCTCAGTCATGAATATTGTCCTCACATGAGGAGAAGTAGAAGGAACTGTAGAAGATGTGCCCTCCGAAGCATACCCTCGCATAGAGGAGTCGTCGGGGTATGTAGGAATATTCTCCTCTGGTTCGGACTCGGAGGAGTTGCTACCCCCTGCATAGGAGGTTGCCTCGTCTTGGCACCTGTGGACGTTTTCAAGGACGTCTGAGTCTGTTGTATCTGTTGGAGGGATTGTTTCCCCTGGTTCATCTTCTTGAAACGTCGGATTGTTGTGGATGTTCGAGAAGTGCTACCCCCAACTCCAACTACCCCCAGGGATGTTGATGACGAATCTCCCAGTGTTGAAGAATTCGTCTTTGAGCGGGTACCTTGATAAACCCCTCTTGTGACGGCTGTGGACAACCCCCTGGATGAGAGTTTCTTGGCCGTACTGGTTGAGATTGTCGGGCTGAACATGTTTATTTTCTTCCCTCCCTTGCCGGTAAGGACCCTCCGGGTAGAGTTATAGGAGGTGAAAGGAAGCGCCTCGTCCCCCGAGCTTTATTGTAGGATCGGTCCTGGCTGCTGCAGTCGTTGGAAGACGGACTGCCGGTCTTCTTGCACTGATGTCTTGTTGCAGCAGCAATTGACAATAACTTGAGTGCAGTGACGCCCCTGGAAGGACTCTTTGTACGCCAAGGTTTCTTCTCTTTCCTTGCGCTTGTGAAGGATCACATCTCGCAAGTCAAGGACATCTCGATCCACCTTTGCACTCGTTTTATGGGTCTGGGAATCCCGAGCACACGAATATGTAGGTATCATGTTTGCTCCCTGATGCGGGGCTCGTAAAAGCACTTGCCCTCGATCAATGTTGGGAGACTCTTGAGAACCACCCTGTCTGTTTGCCGTCGGGGGCTGGACAAGGGCGGTTCTGTACAACTTTCCATCAGAGGCCCGCATAACAGTTAGCGGGACTCTCTGATGGTCAGTAGTTGGGACAGCTGACTGAGCTCGACGAGCCCGTGCTGTCCTAGACTTCTTCGCTCTAGCACCTGAGGGTGCGTAGTAGGAAGAGTCCAAGTTGTGCCGCATAGAATCTGGCACATTCTCATTGGAGCTTCCGAGGTCAGGCCCGCATGAGAGGCGGTCGAAGACTGAACCCGAGCCGCATAGGGCGGATGGTCGGCGGCTGGGATTGGATGCCGCATAGGCCATTTCCCTGCGACTGGGATTGCTGGCCGCATAAGCATTCTCCATGCGGCTGAGATTGGTGGCCGCATATGCATTCTTCCTGCGGCCCATCCCCTTATGCGGCTTCTTCTTGGGCCGCATGGAGTTCCCGTTTGCCCCCGCAAGTCCAGCATCGTAGTGTTTTCCTTTGCTGGACTTGGGGACAGCAGGGTCCTCTGCGGCCTGAAGTGGGGTCGCATGTGAGTCTTCTTCGCCGTCTTGAGCAACAGAGAAATCTTGCTCCAGAGCTTGGGGAGAGGCAGCGATTTTGGGCCTCCACGCCCTGCGAGCCTTCTTTGTGCCGGCTCGCTTCTGGATTGGGCTAGCGCTCCCTTCGGAGAGCATCTCTTCGAACGCCTGCTGGTCGAAACGAACAACAAGTATTTGTTGCGTGGAGCCGAATTTGGTTGCGTCTGATTGCGTCACCAACTTATCAGTAGTGGAGAAGTTAGTCCCCAGCAGAGTCGCCATCGTATTTGCCATTGATCGTCATAGAACAGAACAATTTTATAGGAGGACTAAACTTGACTCACAATTGAAAACTCGCTTGTACAAAAGAGAGCCTAGGAACAAAACCTAGGAAAAGCAATCTAAGTACAATTGTTTAGTTTTGATTCTGGGGGGTGGTGGTAGAGGCTCGGGAGAGTGCTATCAACTCTGCCTTACTCCTTGGACGATCGAACGCATGCTCTCTGAAGACACGAAGGGAAGAGTCTGCTTCTGAATTTTATGTGCTCTCTTATGCCTCTCTGTATATGCGTGTCTTTACAAGAGAATAGCACCTTGCTATTTATAGGAGTTCATGAGGAATAGGATGTACAGCCACGTGGCACATTTCGGGCCATATCCTTGTAACTGTGCCTCGAGACTCGGTTCATAGTGGACAGCTGGGGATTGGTTGAGATTGATTATGATCTGTTTGTTGCAGTAAAGCTGAGCTGTTTAAGACTTGGTCAATCTCTGCCACATGTCTCAACTACTATTTTATAGCAAGCCGCATGAAGGATGTATCCTAGCTGAGCCGCATAGGACTGTCTCATAACCGAGCCGCCTGAAGAATATCTCATGACCGAGCCGCATGAAGGATGTCTCATAACCGAGCCGCATGAAGGACGTCTCATAACCGAGCCGTATGAGAGGTGTCTCATAATCGAGCCGCATGAGAGGTGTCTCATGATCGAGCCGCATGAGAGTTGTCTCCTGACTGAGCCGCATAAGGAATGTCTCATAGGCGATCCGCATGAAGAGTCTTATAGCTGAGCCGCATGAAGAGCCTCCTTTGGTTCGTGAGCTGTGCCGGCTGTCATTATGATTTTCTCGTCTTTTTAGAAGCATGTCATGCCTTATCTTCGTGTTAGAGCTGTCATCTTTGTCAGAGCTGTCATCTTTGTGTCAGAGTAATTATGGCCAGCTACCTGAGGAGACATTTATTGCTTAGGCTGATTTCGAACCGCATTAGGCTCTCCATTGCTTTTGGGCCGCATGAAGCTTTCTGGTTTTTTAGCCGCATGAGGCTTCTCTGGGTTTTGAGCCGCATGAAGCTTCTCTGGGTTTTTAGCCGCATGAAGCTTCTCTGGGTTTTGAGCCGCATGAAGCCTCTCTGGGTTTTTGAGCCACATGAAGCTTCTCTGGGTTTTGAGCCGCATGAGGCTTCATGTTGATTCCGAGCCGCATAGAAAATTCTATTCTTTTTCGTGCTTCTACAGGAGACTCGTATCAATGAATGATACATCGGACGGAAATTTTAAGTCGGTAGAACGATCGAGACTAATGAAATGATTATGCCTTGAAGCAATTATCGGATCGACGGAATAGAAAACTTGAAGTTATAAACGAGTCGCATGACTTACGAGCTCGATGAAAATGTTAGTCGATACGAATTAAAATCGGATCGCACGACTTACGATCTTGATAAAAATGTTGGGCGATGCAAATTGTAATCTATTCACACGACTTGCAACTTCGATGAAAACGTTGGTTGATACGGATAATCGTGCCTAAGAAAATAGTTGGTTAGGTTGCAAGGAAACTCATTTGAGTACGACTAAATTACGCGAAACTTAGAGGGCATGATTGTATAACTCGAGGGTTCAATTTTGGATAGTCGGTAACTCGGTTATGCGATCAAAGTATAACGGGATGCGGTGAATCAGAAAAATGACTTGATGCGTATGGAAAAGTTCGTTGAGAACTTGAATGTATGTAATGCGATCTAAGTCAATTTTGATGCAGATTCAAAGTTGACCCTCGTGCTATCAAAATTGATACGCTAGAAAAGTAAGCACGATGTGGGAATACAAAACTGAGTGAGCCTACGATATCAAGATTTTGGAAATAACAATGCGAGAATATCGAACAGGTTGATCGTAAACTTTGTGATTGATCAAGACGAGACCATATATCATCGATGACTGTTTCAATGCATATAGCATCTCGGGTGTCGACCATGGAAAGATAAACTCGAACTCAATACGAGTCGATATTTCATGAATTTGCGGAAGCATCGACGGTAGTGCATGAATTATTCGGAGGGTAGTTATGCATTAGTTGTACCGATAGAAATTATTTTGTTCGAATGTGGGTAGAGTCCCATAAGAAATTGTCGGAACGTGATTTGGCTCCGAATTAAGATATAGCATGGTTTGTAGTAACTGTCCTTCATTAATGATCCATAATTATCTAACGTAGCTTCGAGGCAGCTGACCCTAAAAGACTTGACCGCCAAATCAAAGTAAATTTTGCAGACCCATAAGTCCATATCATGTCGCATATGGAATTGCATCGAGAATAAATATAATATGGTACAAATTGAGGATAAGTCTAGGCGATCGAATGATTGCTTCAAAAATTAATAGAACAGCTTTGTCCAAGAATGATATAGTCGGATTTGATAATTGATCGAATGAATACTCGATTGAGTATATTGGCCGATGATCGAAACAAAATTTTTGCCAACGAACTTGGTGATACGAATAGGCGATTGCGAGAGTCGTGCTATGCACGAAAGCGAGCGGTAAGAGAATGACTTTCAAATTGGGTTATTGGACTTGGATTCACCTAGCAATTGAGCTTGTGTGAATAGAACTTAGATTCGATGTTGTGAGACGGGAACAAGTTTAAATTTTGGCTAGGAAATTCCTACTCGATAGAAATTAAACATAAGACGTGTCGTAAAGACCTTTGTGTCAAAGCGATTGTTGCCTTTGAGCATCCTCAACTCGATTTGAACTCTTATGTCGGATAGATTGTGGCATTTGTGCAATGTCAATTTAAAGTCGTACAATGAGAATTTAATCACGGTGCCTAGGTAAGTCAACCAGCGGCCATAGCCTTGAATGTTGATACATTTGCAAGTCAATAAGAGAAATCGTATCGAGATAAGTAGCAAAGTGAAACTTCAGAAATAATTGGCCAGCAACTTCGAACGTAAGGCGTTGTTGCGAAGGCTTGTTGCTATCGGATGCGCGACGGCTTGACGCAACGCATAAAATTGATGGTCTATGGAAACTTGTGAAATAAAAAATACGATCATTGAATCGTATCGAGTGTTGTGACTTTGTTGAGTGAATCACGTGTGTATCGAATATACATATGCGATAAAAAATGACAGAATGGTTGCTAAAGATAAGTCAAATCGAGAGTACGAGATGGCAAGCATATGATTGAAAATTTACCTATTAGCTTCGTTCCAATTTTCTACCACTGGATTTGGCTGAAATACATATATTTTTGGGGTCCTTGAATATATGTACAATTCAAATCAAATTATATACTGAATTCAAATTGAGCTGCAGAAAAGACTTTGATATGTTAATGAAATCTTGCACGAATGGTTGAGACGAAATAATAATACTGTGTCGATATCGTGAAATGATCTAGAGACACTTGAATTGAGTGTTGCTTTCGATTTGAGGATGAACCTTATTTTGAGTAGTATATTATGTAATGTCCCATCCCGCATGGTGCATTATGTTGAGTCATTGACTCAAAGAGTTGCGTTGACCCGATGAAGTATCGACGCAAGTCGATGCCAGAGTTACGATAAATTGAGTAAGTACAGCGAGGACGAAAGTACTAATCCCCTACTAGTTTGCTAGCAGGTTCAGGGAATGGTCTGCTCGCGGTGGAGCTTCGCTTGAACACGCTGAGACATGGAATATCATATCGTATTGAGGCGTGAGATCGCATTGATGCTCAGGCTTGCAACATGATGATACGACCGAGATATAGAAGACATGATTTACGGAACGGTGGAATCCTTTGTGGGCAAGAGAGAACCTGAGTGTTGTAAGCTAATCTAGCAAATTCAGTTAGTCTATTGAAAGCCTTTGTAACCTTAATTCAATTATCATTAAAGATAACCTTCCGTATACTTTATTGAAAGCCTTTGTAACCTTAATTCAGTTAGTCTATTGAAAGCCTTTGTAGCCTTCCGTATACTTTATTTCTTCTGATGTTAATATCAAATCAAAGATAACCATATGAGAACTTGTCATCTTGTCTTGTACGAGTGTAACTCTAGACTCGTACGGCATCATGCCCCAGCGAGAAGGAATGATTCGAATAAATCGATGCGAGGACGAGCAATTTTTTGGGTCGGGTCGTGACACCGGCGCCCCGACGTAATACCAGTCGAGGAAGAAATTCTTGTGCACAAGTTGTCCATGACCACGCACCTATGAGAACATCCAGACTCACGTAAATGCATGGCCTAATTTGTGGTACGACTCGAAGCAATACTTAATAAAACGCGTATAGGAACCATGTGACTTCCTACTGAGGGACCACCTCACACTTTGTAAAACGTGCATCAGAACCATGAGACTCCCAACCGAGGGACCGCCTCAACAATAAACGGTCACATGAACTTTATATTCCTTGAAACCCAGGAAATGGCTATTGCATAGCCTTCCGACTTAACTTAAAAAAACATCTTTTATTACGTGCCATAACCTGTGGCAAACTTACCATGGAAACCACCATATTTCGTTCCTTAACCCAATTATGTTCGATGCAGCACTACCACACAAGTCATACTCTATAAGATGAGCCTTGAGACCGTAGGAACATATGGCTATCACAATCGCAAAAATTGAGGGACCGTGCTTGTTATGATTTTGATAGCCCTTGGCATAACTTTGCCTAACTCAATCGTGCAATAACTTAATCCATATGACGAGCAAAGGCTATGCCTAGGCTTGCACCATAGAAATGTGGATTGAGACATGTGGAACACTTTTGCTATGTCAAGCATTAGACTGTGGGACAATGGAACAGTGCAGGCTTTATCAAGCATTTATATGTGCGATGCTATGACTTATGCTAAGTCCATAGATTTGTGGCAACATTGACCAACTTTTCTTCCTCCAAGCCACGGGACGAAGGACCGAGTGTCATTTTGAAAGTACGTCGTGCATAATTCTAAGCCGACCGTAGGGCCTTTCCATATTCTAACTCAATCTGACCCAAGTTGGGATTACTCCTTTAGTTATGTGGATTCGCCTCTTTTATTATCAAGCCTATTCAGTGCATTGAAATTTTTTATTTTATTAGTGTGAAGGCCAAGCCGAGGCAAGTTCACCGAAGCCAACAACCTGAGCGAGGAGTTGTCTGGATCAAGCAGGACTTCGAGCAAGCCGTTGCATGGCTAATTCCAACGCCGTTGGCGCTTTAATTCCTCTGATATTGAACTGAGCGGAACGGAGCATTACACATGGTTAGTTTTGATCAGTTGGAGCTACATGGAGACTTGTCTTACTCGGAGGAGCATATTCAAATTTAGGACCGTAAGGAAAAAGGTCTTACAAAATTGGCCAATATCCTTGGTTCACGTGCTTTGGCAGAACCATTTTGTCATGACCCACATCCGCTTTTTCGGATACGAGATGTGCCAAGCCAGCCTACGCCGTAGAGTCGGCGGTAGAACACTGTCAAGTCCGCAAGAAATAAATGTTCAAAGTAAACTTTATTGCTCATTCATATTTCTAAATTTGGTTATAACATTTACAATATTTATAATTAAAGAAAATACAAAGTTCTCACACTTAATGAAAATGATACAACTGCTATCTATTTCTAGGTTGACCTCAACATACCCGAGCCTTTCCAATGCTAAGAGTGGTCGCGGCTAAACCTGAAAAATGTTGGTTTCCAGTCAGGAATGGAACAAGCACACAAAACGACGGCAAATGCGAGAACACAGCAGAATTAACAAGACATAAAAATAACATATGAGAGATGAAAACTAGATAGTACTGATGACATGGCAAGTGATGGAGGAGACAAGGAAAACAAATAAAATACAACTATCTATGTGATTTGAAATATCCGTTTCGACATGTGAATGGCTAGGGGGTAAATCTGGCACCCTGCATGTGTCGTGTGCAGCTGTTATTCTCCACGAAAGACACGGGGGATAGTTCTGGGTAGTCCACATGTCTACTAAGATATTTTCCCTCCCGACTACTCCGTATGACGAGCGTGTCAACAAGCAGCAAGACATATGTATAAACATGAAATGTATAGACAACTATGAATCGAAAAGCAATCAGAAAGTGTACTTGCCTGTGGTCCTTTACTGGTGAAACCGATAGTACAAC
The DNA here is from genome assembly GCA_029216955.1 of Iris pallida. Taxonomy (NCBI): domain Eukaryota; kingdom Viridiplantae; phylum Streptophyta; class Magnoliopsida; order Asparagales; family Iridaceae; genus Iris; species Iris pallida. Next base: position 7,034,698 of record JANAVB010004399.1, on the reverse strand, counting down.
CACTCAGATGAGTCACTATAGTCAACACATGCAAAAAGTCTCCGGATGCTGAAATAAACATTACCAACATTTTTAGAATAGTCAAATTAGCTACGATTGCCTGTTCTTAAGTCCAATTCTAGACACATGGGCAAAACGGTAATTTCGGGTCAAAACGGTATCCGTTGTTGGACCCACTTTGTACCGAAAAGCGTGCCAGAGTCAAAGGTCTTAAAAGTTGTCAAACTATATGTCTACATATTCATTTTGATGATACGAATCCAACCGTATATCCAAAGTTGGATTCCGGCAGGTCGTGCACAAAATTGCCCGTTGAATCGGACCGTGGGGTCTGCTAAACGGCGATCCGATCACCTGTCTCAGAATCGGACCAAACTTGGCATACAGGACCAGAAAAATGATACGGTCCTGTTGGCGCAAGTTTCGTCTCGATCTGACGAACGTGCACAAAGTAATTGAGAAATTTGCACAAAGGCCGATACGGTAAATTTCAACGGATATGCATCAAATTCGTCGCGCACACGCAACCAATTTGAATTTCGTCAAAGCACACACGTCCATGAAGCCGATACGCACCTTTCGATGCTTTCGATTCGCGACCACGTCGCCCAGTTTGGCGGAACGCACGTCATATGGGAGAGTTTTCTAAATTTCTACAGTTTTAAAACAGATTTTTTTTATTTTTGCGATCGAATTATTCCGTACATACTTGATGAATTTAGGAACAACAAAAAGGGTTTCGTAGGCCTATAGGTTGGCTACGAGATTGTTCAATTAGTTTTTGAAAATTCTTAATGTTCAGTCCAGGGAGTGCCTTCGAAGTAGAGTGTCTGAAGTCAAGACTGGGCTCTGTTTTGATCAGATTTTGACAACGTTTGCATCGAATTTCTGATCGATCCATTGTGTTTTATCTAAATCCCTTTGAAGGGATTCGTGGGGGGTCAAGTTGGCTACATGCTGGATTTAATAGAGTGAAAAACGATCGCGAATTAGGAGAGAAATTTACCTGTGCGCGCGTGGCAGCGCTGCCGTGGCCGGCCTGAGGCCGCGCGCGGCGGCGCCTAGGACTGGGGGAGGTCGTCCATGTGCGGGGGTTCGCGTAGGGGTTAGGGTTTTATGTTGACGAACTTCTCTCGAATACTTATACCTATATGCTCTGTAACAGAGCCGAGGGCTGGGGATCGAGCTACAGGCTCGGGTCTGGGTTGCTCGGCCTGGGCTGGGCCTGGGTTGCTCGGCCTGGGCTGGGCCTTTGTATAGGTTCTTGTTTTATTATCTAGTTTTATATACCTATAGGTGTGGGTATAAATGTATATACGTATATACCCATATATATATATATATATATATATATATATATATATATATATATATATATATATATATATATATATATATACGTGTACCATATCTATATACGTACAATGCAATGAATATATACAATAATTTATACAATATATTTTATTGTGATATTATATATATTTATATATATACACAACTCACATATATATATATATATATATATATATATATATATATATATATATATATATATATATATATATATATATATATATATATATATGATATAATACTTCTAATTTTCTATAAAATATAATATTAATCTTCCTAGTATAGGGTCATTATAACAATATGTACACCGATATAAAATATATTTATTATCAAAAATAGGAAATAACTAAAAATAATTATATACGTATATACACTTTAATTATTATAATAACAATAACAAAATGTAGGAGCACAAAATACAGTAATTCAATACTAGATGTATTAGAAATTGCAGGTATAGCCTAAATATCGCCATTTGCACAAGGGTAGTTAAGCATGGTGTTTATCCTATTTCTAAAAATAGAATATCCATTTAATAACTATAAAATATTATATATATATATATATATATATATATATATATATATATATATATATATATATATATATATATATATATATATATATATATATATATATATATATATATATAAAGCCTTTCTATATGAAATGCCTATTTAGACAATCAAAATTAATAAATGCAATATGTACGTCTACATGGACGTCTTTGGTCTCGCTGCATGCCTACATGGGCTTGTGCTTGGTTTGGGTTCAGTTTGGGCCAACTTGGTACAACCGGGTCTCCTAAAATCATTTATATTAATAAATAACTAATTAAAATTATTTATAAAGGTTAACTCATAACTTGGCCTGGTTTTCTTAGTTGGGACACACTTATGGCTGGGTCTTCCTTGGCATGGCTAATATACTAGTCAAGGCATGCCACCGCACTATCCATGCCATGATTCCTAGTCGTCTAGTACTTCAAAACTCAACCATGGCTAGAGTCATCTATCGTAATATTAACTAATTAATTATTTATAAAATTCTAAAAAAATTATCATTTAAATAAAATAAAAATATTTCAAAATTTTTTGGGAAGGGGAGCTATAAATCTACCCACCTTAAAAATAAATTTGTCCTCGAATTTAAGGACTACTAGGGTATTCAGACTTGGTAGATTGGTGAGAGGTAGTAGAAATTTATGACAAAAAAATTGATCGAATAATATAAATAAAATAGGAAGAAATTGTTTGAAACTCTAAAAGCCCTAAAATGCTCTCAACTTTAATTTTGAAACAAGTTTGCTAGAAAAATAATCATAAACAAAGTATCGACGAAATCTGCCTTCAACCCCGACAAGTAAAATATGTGAATAAATAAATGAATAAAAATTTCTGAAACTCCGGGAAAGGGAATCTAGGATTTGACCCAATCATGCCCCAAATCATTCATAAAATATTGTCTAAAATAATACCTATTACTTTAAATAATCCTCGTAATAAAATCAATTGTCCAAAATATTTGTTACGAATAATTCAGATATTTATGGCTGTATATTTTTCACAAATAAAACATCTTCTAAAATAATATAGTAATATTTTGAGTTTAATATAACTCCTGATAAAATAGTAATTCAAATAATCCTGGAATAAAATCTCTTCTAAAATTTTGCAGATCTCTCCTCACCCCCTTTTTTTAAAAAAAAATATCTAAAATAGAAATAGAATAAAAATTATTTCTCGATTTAAAAAATAATTAAACTAAAATAAACTAAATGGAGAATGTAAGAAAACAGAAAGTGGACTTACGGCCTACCCACCTTAGAATGATTTGTCCTCGAATTTAAGAACTGGGATGATCAAATCTTTCTAAGATTTAAATAAATATTGGATTTAACCAATCAAAGTCAATCCATAATGATTTTAAAAATAATTCAAGATTTTATTAAAATATTAAAAATGCATTTGATCGAATGTAAATATAATACAGTAATAATTTAAATGAATAATATGTTTATCAAATGACTTGGAAAATATGGTATATATTATTTAAACCATACATATCTTTGTTAGTCCAAGACTGAATCAAACTAACTATAATATAACAAAATAAATTTAATTGATAATTAATATTAGCAAATAATTTAAACGATATTTTATAAATTCTAAATCAAAAATGGTTTGACAATATTCTGTTGTCATCCAAATATATTCTATAGTGGTTACAAATAAAATCTATTTTCTAACCAAAATTTATTAAAATAAAACTTTTGAAAGTAGGGATGTGGGTTTACAATTCTACCCACCTTCGAATATTTCGTCTCCAAAATTTCAAAGAGCACGATTATGAAGAATAATCAAGAAACCAAATTTTTAATTGATATGAATAAAACGACAAATGGTATAATCAAGGGAGTGATATGATTCATGATCTAATTAGTCACGCATAAAAATGACAAAGATACTAAACAAAAGGAGAGTGTGATTTGGTACGACTAGTATTCGGTCAAATGGTCTAGTTGACAAGCAAAATTTTTTTTTTTAAGAATGATCAAGGTGAAATGGTTAGGCACGACCAATCTATGGTCAGCATGGTTGAGTCATTGCCAGCCCTTTTAAGGAATGACCAAAGTACTCGATGAAATCTAAACATGATTTTAGTCACATTTAAGAGGCAGTCACGATCAAGGCTAATCGTACAAGTCATCCAAGCAGGGTAAAAATAGAAAGTCGGCACAAGCATGATCATGATCTAAATAGTCATGAAAGTATAACCTTAGCTATGATGTAGTTGAAATCATTGACATGGTTATGATTTTGTCTTGATAAAATGGTTTAAGGTCGATCAAAATTAAAATCATCTTGGTACGAACAACTAGTTGAACAAAATAATTTAGGCACGATCATGGAATTGAATTCTAGGATGACAGGCTAATTGACACGATTGAAATAGAATCGAATAGTTTGGCCGTGATCAAAAAGTATTTAAGGATGATCCAAATCGAAATCATTCTAACACGATTGATTGTGTAGGCATGATCATAGAATCAAACCTAGGAAGGATACGAATTGACTCGATCGAAATATAATAAAAGGGGTCTAGTCATGATTGAAATTGTTCAAGGATGATCAACTCCAAAATCATTTCGATATGCTTAAAATATTTATCCAAAATTTTCTAGGCACGAGTTTAGAATCAAAATCTAGATAGGTTTAGAAATCCAGTCGAAATTATATTAAAAATGACAATCTGAAAAATAGATGGGTAAGGAAGGAAGAATTATCGATTTATTGAGAAGATTGTGACTAGGAATAAGCACAAATCAATTGGAAAATTTAATAGTTATATGCCAATAAGACGTAGTCTCTATAGTATTTGAAACTAGTAAACATACTCGAAGTCAGTTTACCGAGGATTTATGCCTCGCTAGTGTACAGCTAGCTATATTAAACCCTTGGTTCCATAACTCAAGCTATGTTGCGGCAATGGATACCCTATCAACTCTAGCTAATCTTGACATAACAACTCAAGGACGAAATAAGACGACCAAGACATAATTTTAATAATGTTCGATCACCTACACTTACTTGAAATTATTTTAACTTAGGGGTCATGTCACGCCAGTGCGCTGCTGGCTGCAGTGAACCCGTAGTCTCGATAATTCAAATAAGTGACGACAGTGCACTGTTGTCCTGTCATCGCAAGTCATCAAAATTATTCCAACTATATCTCCAAGAATTTCAAAGGAGTTTAAAATACCATACAAGTTGATAAGGATAGAAAAAGTGCAAGTATATGTTCTTCAAGTATAAGATCAGCTTCTTGAAAGGAGAAACAATTGGTTCGGAAGGATAATGATCGAAGTCAAAATGAGTAAAATCTTATCATCCTCATTTCACAGATATTCAACATTCAACGATTGAGAGGAAGCTTTTGAATCCAAAAACTTAACTCGAGATTAATAGACAATTGAGTGAGAAGTTATTAGAAAAATAATTCCTTAGGTCCAAGGAAAAGAGTATAAGTGATAATAACTTATGATTTGGCGATGTTTAGAAAAGACATAAGATAAAGTTGTACAAATGATCATGATTAGGGAGAAAATGATCGAAGGCAAAAGAAATATAAACTTAAATTTATATTCCTCTAACATTCAAGATCAAGAAAAAATATGTAAAAAGTACTATTTCTACCTATTATGAATATATTCATACACAAGTATATATGTATAGCCTAAGTAAATCCCAAAAATCTCACAATATTATTCTAAGAGAAGGTTATCCTATTTCCAGAAAAATATAAATTTAAATAGCAATAATACATATATTATATTCAATATATAATTTATAAAAATTATTCACAATACTAGAAATGGGCTACCAATATATATACACATCTATATGTCTAAATGGACAACATTGGTCGCACTACGTGACCACCAGGACTTCGGTTGAGTTCGGGCTAGTTTGGAACAACCGGGTCTTCTAAAAATCAATAATCTTAATAATAAATAAATAATTTATTCCTAGGGTTATGTCATGATTTGGTCTGATTTTCTTAGTTAGTGCATACCTATAACTCAGCCTCCACTACCATGGCTAGAACACTAGTCAAGGCACTCGACCACACTCTCAGTGCCAAAATTCTTGGTTATCTTGCACTCCAAAACTTAACCGTGACTAAGGCCGTCTATACTAAATATTTATAAAATTCTAAAATCATATTTTAATTTAAACAAATAAATAAAAGGATGTTTTTCAACTTTCGGGAAGAGGGTTACGAATCTACCCTTCTTAAAAATACCGTCGAATCAAAATACGATAGTGTATCCTTCTATGAAAGTCATCTAGTGAGACCTATGTAGCAACCTTAACTACCTAAATGTCAATTTAAATTAGGAACTCGTAGTCCTAACCATTCTCTTAAAATTAATTTACTCTTAGTTGTGAATGAGCATTTTCTAGTCGCAGGCTCGCAGTAGTACGACTAATATGGTACTACCACGAGTTCGCACAATTTATGAAAACTGACCTGCATGGGCCACCACAAAAACTTGTCATGACCCGCATCCGCTTTTTCGGATACGAGACGTGTCCAAGCCAGCCTACGCCGCAGAGTCCGCGGTAGAACGCTGTCAAGCCCGCAAGAAATAAATGCTCAAATTAAACTTTATTGCTCATTCACATTTCTAAATTTGGTTACAATATTTATAATTAAAGAAAATACAAAGTTCTCACACTTAATGAAAATGATACAACTGCTATCTATTTCTAGGTTGACCTCAGCATACCCGAGCCTTCCCAATGCTAAGAGTGGTCGCGGCTAAACCTGAAAAATGTTGGTTTCCAGTCAGGAATGGAACAAGCACACAAACCAACGACAAATGCGAGAACACAGCATAATTAACAAGACATGAAAATAACATATGAGAGATGAAAACTAGAAAGTACTGATGACATGGCAAGTGATGGAGGAGACAAGAAAAACAAATAAAATGCAACTATCTATGTGATTTGAAATATCCGTTTCGACATGTGAACGGCTAGGGGGTAAATCTGGCACCCTGCACGTGTCGTGTCCAGCTGCTATTCTCCACGAAAGACACGGGAGATAGTTCTGGGTAGTACACATGTCTACTAAGATATTTTACCTCCCGACTACTCCGTGTAACGAGTGTGTTAACAAGCAGCAAGACATATGTATAAACATGAAATGTATAGACTACTATGAATCGAAAAGCAATCAAAAAGTGTACTTGCCTGAGGTCCTTTGCTGGTGAAACCGATAGTACAACCACTCAGATGAGTCACTATAGTCAACACATGCAAAAAGTCTTCGGATGCTGAAATAAACATTACCAACATTTTTAGAGTAGTCAAATTAGCTAGGATTGTCTGTACTTAAGTCCAATTCTGGACACAGGGGCAAAACGGTAATTTTGGGTCAAAACGGTGTCCGCCGTTGGACCCGCTTTGCACCAAAAAGCGTGCCAGAGTCAAGGGCCTCTAAAGTCGTCAAACTATATATCTATGGATTCATTTTGATGATATGAATCCAACCATATATCCAAAGTTGGATTCTGGCAGGCCGTGCACAAAATCGCCCGTTGAATCGGACCATGGGACCCGCAAAACGGCGATCCGATCAGCTGTCTCAGAATCAGACCAAACTTGGCGTACATGACTAGAAAAATGATACGGTCCTGTTGGCACAAGTTTCATCTCGATCTGACGAACGTGCACAAAGTAATTGAGAAATTTCCACAGAGACCGATACGGTAAATTTCAACGGATACACATCAAATTCGTCGCGCACACGCAACCAATTTGAATTACGTCAAAGCCCACACGTCCATGAAGCCGATACGCACCTTTCGATGCTTTCGGTTCATGACAACGTTGTCCGATTTGGCGGGACGTACGTCGTATCGGAGAGTTTTCTAAATTTCTACAGTTTTAAAAATAGATTTTTCTTGCTTTTTGCGATCGAATTATTCCGTACATACTTGATGAATTTAGGAACTACAAAAAGGGTTTCGTAGGCCTATAGGTTGGCTACGAGATTATTTAATTAGTTTTTGAAAATTCTTAATGTTCAGTCCAGGGAGTGCCTTCGAAGTAGAGTGTTTGAAGTCAAGACTGGGCTCTGTTTTGATCAGATTTTGATAACGTTTGCGTCAAATTTTTGATCGATCCATTGTGTTTTATCTAAATCCCTTTGAAGGGATTCGTGGGGGGGTCAAGTTGGCTGGATGCTGGATTCGATAGAGCGAAAAATGATCGCGAATTAGGAGATAAATTTACCTCGAAATAAGGGATGCTCGGCTTGGTTTCAGGACAGCAATCCTCTGTTTCACGCGGCTGCTGCTGGATTCGCGCCTGTGCGCGCGTGCCGGCGCTGTCGTGGCTGGCCTGAGGTCGTGCGCGGCGACGCCTAGGACTGGGGGAGGTCGTCCATGTGCGGGTGTTGGCGTAGGGGTTAGGGTTTTATGTTGACGAACTTCTCTCGAATACTTATACCTATACGCTCTGTAACAGAGCCGAGGGCTGGGGATCGAGCTACAGGCTCGGGTCTGGGTTGCTCGGCCTGGGCTGGGCCTTTGTATAGGTTTTTGTTTTATTATCTAGTTTTATATACCTATAGATGTGGGTATAAATGTATATACGTATATACCCATATATATATATATATATATATATATATATATATATATATATATATATATATATATATATATATATATATATATATATATATATATTCAATTATATATATATACGTGTACCATATCTATATACGTACAATGCAATGAATATATACAATAATTTATACAATATATTTTATTGTGATATTATATATATTTATATATATATATATATATATATATATATATATATATATATATATATATATATATATATATATATATATATTCATATGATATAATACTTCCATTGTTCTATAAAATATAATATTAATCTTCCTAGTATAGGGTCATTATAAGAATATGTACACCGATATAGAATATATTTATTATCAAAAATAGGAAATAACTAATAATAATTATATACGTATATACACTTTAATTATTATAATAACAATAACAAAATGTAGGAGCACAAAATACAGTAATTCAATACTAGATGTATTAGAAATTGCAGGTATAGCCTAAATATCGCCAACTGCACAAGGGTAACTAAGCATGGTGTTTATCCTATTTCTAAAAATAGAATATCCATTTAATAACTATAAAATATATATATTATATATATAAAGCCTTTATATATGAAATGCCTATTTAGACAATCAAAATTAATAAATGCAATATGTACGTCTACATGGACATCTTTGGTCTCGCTGCATGCCTACATGGGCTTGTGCTTAGTTTGGGTTCAGTTTGGGCCAACTTGGTACAACCGGGTATCCTAAAATCATTTATATTAATAAATAACTAATTAAAATTATTTATAAAGGTTAACTCATAACTTGGCCTGGTTTTTCTAGTTGGGACAGACTTGTGGCTGGGTCTTCCTTGGCATGGCTAATATACTAGTCAAGGCATGCCACCGCACTATCCGTGCCATGATTCCTAGTCGTCTGATACTTCAAAACTCAACCATGGCTAGAGTCATCTATCGTAATAATTAACTAATTAATTATTTATAAAATTCTAAAAAAATTACCATTTTAATAAAATAAAAATATTTCAAAAATTTCCGGAAAGGGGAGCTACACATTCAGTTGAAAAATCGACATGGAAGATGCAGGCAGAGATAAATGAGAAGTACCCTTCGTCGTTTGTCTAATTTAAGGTCAGACCCTTATTTTTAAGTTTCATGACAAAACTTTTTTTAGTGGTATATTATATAGTGCCCCGTTCCCTATAAATTGTGGACTATGTAATATGCTTGTGGCGAGTCAGACTCGATCGAAAACTTAGATAGCTAGTCTGATTTGGTCGCTGAGCATGGTATAGATAATACTTTATGGCATCAAATAAATCAATTTGGATAAATGTTATGAGAATCGATCCAACTAATGTAACGACTTCTGTTGGAATAAGTCCTAGATGCAGCACACTGCGTCTCGGTGAATGAGCTCTATATAAGAGTCTCTTCGACGGGACTGGATTACTGTTTAATTTTTTTGAAGTTTTTGTTGCTTGGTTTTGATGAATGTATTTTCGCATCAATTTCTGCATTCGTTACAAGAATTTCTAAATGAAGGATTAAAGAATGGATTCTAATAAAATATTGGTGCCATTGCAGGAGCTTAACTGAAGATTGAACATTGTGAAACGCTTCGACTCTCGGCACGGTTGAATACTTTATGGGTAGTTCGGTCCCTTCTTTTCTACTCCCTCTCGCAAATGAAATGCTTGTTGCCTCAAACTTATTCAAATCGATGATGCCAAGTTAAATGTATGTCAAATCACTAAGATCAAGACTCGGGATAACTTTATCGATTTAGATTAATTTACTTTGAAAATATAAGTTTTACACCAAAAAGTGAAAAGTTAAGGTTTTAGAAAAGAGATCGACTATTTCATGAACTGCAAAATATGACGAAACGTTGGTTGCGGCATATGGTACCTAGGGAAATTTGGTGCCTACGGGATGCCAAATCAGAACGTATGGCTTTGAGAAAATGAACTCTCGCATGAGACAAAATGATAATGTTGTTTAATACTATCCATGCTATGCAATCTGTCTCATATATTAAATTGTTCATGCAATGGCATGGTCATGGACAACTTGTGCACAAGTTTGTTACCTCAAAACGGCATCCGGGGCTTTGGAACCGAATCGACCTAGGAGGAATGGTTATCGTGCTTCGACGCGAGGCATACGGGACCTTCAGTAAGGCTTGCAACCTAGGCTAAAAGGGTAGCATCGCATGCCACTGAGAATAGTCCTACGTGGTGTGTAACACCAATGACCACATAGAAGATAGTAGCATGCTTACTTATTGTCTTATACTGGTGGTAATTATAATTTTTATTTCATGCAGGGATGAGCACGACTGTAGAAAAAATTGAGATAAACTGATATATTTTTCTATATGCTTTTACTGTTTCAAAAAAGGCTATCGATATGAACTGAATTCATCTAGTTCTAAATAGAAGAAAAAAAAACTTGACTGCATGTCTACCTTAATAATCAGAGTCGGTTTAAACGAGTGGGTTCGTCATGCTCACTAGTACATTCCCAAGTGTACTAATACCCCAACCCCACAGGAGACGAAAATTCTGGGGGGTGCATGGTGCTAGGCCAAACCTGAAGTTCGGAGGTATTTTGAAGCTCTTCCTATTTTGAAATATTTTGAAGCCAATTAATTGAAAGCTTTCAATGTATAAAATGGTGTGAATATATGGGACGACAAGTATTAGTTCAGGCAACTTGTCGAGTATTTTCTTTTGTTTCAATCAATGTAGCCGCAACTGGCATATCCAATGTAATGAGTACTTGCACTTCGTTGCAGGCTAACAATGAAAAGTATATTTCTATCTTCCTATACTGCGTGTTCAATTACTCTGCAATTTGTGAAGTTTCAACTTGATGTTTCAAATAAATGATCAAATATAATATTCTTGCCTTGTACGAGTGTAACTCCAGACTCGTACGTCATCACGCCAAAGTGAGGACGATCGATTCGACATAAATCGATGTGAGAACGAACGGTTTGTCAAGTCGGGACGTGACAATCACCTCCATGTGTGACACATTGGCATCTTGCCACGCAGACAACCCATGCAACTCACTTAAACTGCATGGGATTTGACTATTATAGTTGATGGTTATAAGCAGGTAGCGCTCAGCATATTTTTAACACTATACCTCGGCTTGAATCATTCACTTCTAGTGTTGAAGGTCGATTGTCCTATGCGAAGGGATCATCTGTTCCTAATAGCATGGAGCCTCGGTTCCATATGACTTTTTTTGTTAAAGTCATCATCCGAAGTGTTGCTTGATTTTGAATGAAACTTGAGGGCTTCCAGTAACATATATTACAAGGACTAGGTCCAAAGGATCATGTCCGAATCTACTCAATTGCATCGGACACCCACCCCATCTTCGACCACAACACAGTTCTACTAAGCAAGTCAACTGAAAAGTGATCCTAAAAGATTACGATGAGCATTGACAAGGATTATGTGTATCTCGTTGTCATGTTTAAAATCTAACTTGTTGCATAAGCAAAGTGTTAGGGTTATCTATTTATAGGCTATAAATAGCTCCAATGTCATCTCTTAAAGGTACACTCACTTTTTATCCTTAAACTCATTGATTTTATCCTGAAATTCTGCCAAAATTGATACCAACCTCAAATCTTAGCATGATTTGAGTGCCAAAGTACAGCAGGGAGGGTGACAAACATGTCCATGATGTCTTCTAGCACGAAAAAAGAGGAAACCAAGCAGTTGATTTACAATGCTTTTTGAGAATCTTAATGTAAGAAAACATCACTAGCTATTATATTAAAAAGAAACAAAAGCGAAGGGGCCATATGCAATCCTATATGTATTACGAAGAAAAAGAACCAGTAAAGTCTCGATTGGTTAGCGGAATTATCGAGTTGGAAAAGGAAAGTCATTTCTTTCGTATGTTCGGAAACCAAAAAAAATGTATGAGAAACGAAAAATGTTTCCCATAGGGAATAAAAAAATAAAGAAAATTATATTAAATTTGGGATTTTTTTTTTCCCATGATAATGGGATAAATCTTTCCGATCCTTCAAATAATTTGAATTTAGTGATTCATGGTGACGATGTAGAGATAGTATGGTCTCGATTCGCCTAAGACTTTCCTTAGACATTCCTTTTTGTCCTGCATATGATACTTTTATATATCTTAAAATAATTACTAGGCTTAATTGCACTTTGCTACCCTCAACTATTCCGTTTTTTTCAACTTGATACCCTAAACATTTTTTTGTAACAAGTTGATACCTCAACTACTAATTTTTTTCAACTTGATACCTAATTTTTCAAAAAACCCCAAAATGCCCTTATCCCTTCCCTCTTCCCTTCTCCCCTCCCCCCCCCCCTCCCCCACTCCGGCCACCCCCACCCTCCCGCCCCGCCTCCCCTCCGGCCACCCCCCTCTCCCACGCCGGCCAACCCCCCCCCCCCTCCTGCTTCAGGCGCCACCGTCGCGGCGGCGGCTGCTGCTACGGTGGTTGCTGCGGCGGCTACTGCTGCTGCGACGGCGGCTGCTGCTGCCGCGGTGGCCGGCGGCGGTGGGGGTAGGGGGGTTGGCCGGGCGCGGGAGAGGGGGGTGGCCGGAGGGGAGGCGGAGCGGGAGGGAGGGGGTAGCCGGAGTGGGGGAGGGAGGGTTGGAGGAGGAGTAATTTTAAGGTTTGAGCAGGGGTATTTTCGTCCCAAAATTTTTTTGGGTATCAACTTGTTAAAAAAAAAGTTTAGGGTATCAAGTTGAAAAAGTGGAATAGTTGAGGGTAGCAAAGTGCAATTAAGCCTAATTACTAATCCTTGTTAGTTTGGAAGTTCGTCCATGAGTGAGGAGCACTCGCAGGGATGGAGCCATGATATGAGTCCGGTGTGGACAAGAATTTTTTGTTGGTACAAAGAATTGTTCCAATCATAAGGAAAAGAAACAGTATAAAAGTGAGGCATAAGTTCCACACGCATTATAAATTAAAACAATCAAATTTGATGACTAATACAAACAAATACTGCTATAACATATTCAGTGGCACATGGCAGGTGAGCTTAGAGTTCCGTCAAATACTGCTATGAGTTGACATCAATTTTTTTCTTCCTCTCTTAGTCATGACACTCTTGAAAGAAATCTCACCACTTTTGCATGTATAAAGACGTTATATTCGTGGAATGTTCAAGCACCAACTCCTCCTGGTTCCAGTCATGGCCATCGTCCTTCTGGCGGCTCATGCCGAGACCACAGCCGTATGGACTCCATTCAACAATGTGCAGATTCTTCCGTTCTTTGCTGCTGCACTTGCCATCCTCTTATTCGTCTACTCCGTGCTCCGCCACAGACCGAGGCCGGTGTATCTAGTGGACCATGCCTGCTTCAAGCCGCCCGCGTCCTGCCGATTCCCTAGGTCCGCACTCATCGAGCAAACCCGCCTACTGAACCCTGACGAGCAGAGCGTCCGGTACCAAATCCGCATCGCCGAGACCTCCGGGCTCGGGGACGAGACCTACGTGCCCCCGGCCTTGCGCTCCTTCCCACATCGACCATCCCTGGAGGCGTCCCGAGCCGAGGCCCGGATCGCTATCTTCTCCGCCATCGACGACCTCCTGGAGAAAACGGGCCTCGACCCGGGAGGCATTGACGCGGTCGTTGTCGCGTGCAGCATCTTCTCGCCGGCTCCGTCCCTCTCTGCGATGATCATCGAGCGGTACGGGCTCCGGAGCAACACCCGCAGCTTCAACCTCTCCGGCATGGGCTGCGGCGGCAGCCTCGTCGCGGTCGACCTCGCGAGGAGCCTGCTCCGCGCGCACCTGGACTCCACCGCGCTCGTGGTCGGCGCCGAGATCATCACCCCTGCTACTACAGCGGCACTACTGACAAGTCGATGCAGGCAAGGGCGTACCCACTAATCCCGAATTATTTTATATATATATATATATATATATATATATATATATATATATATATATATATATATATTTTTTTTTTTTTTTTTTTTTCTATGAGTAAATCTATACTTGGCCCATCCTAATTTGAATTTCTGATTCCGCCATTGGATGCAGGTCCCCAACTGCTACTTTCGCATGGGTGGAGCGGCCCGTTCTCCTCTCCAACCGCGGGACCCACCGCAGCCGTGCCAAGTACCTCCTCGCCCACATCGTACGCACGCACGGCGGCGCGGACGACGAAGCCTACCGTTGCATCCATCAGCAGGAGGACTCCGACGGCCACGTCGGGATCTTCACTGCGGGCAACGTGCTGGCGAAGGTCAGGGAGGCGTTTCGATCCAACGTAACAACCCTCGGCCCGCACGTGTCCCCGATGTCCGGACAGCTGCGGCTCCTCTCCAGTCGGTTCGGTCGGAGGTTCATCAACCCCGAGTGGAAGCCGTATGTTCCAGACTTCAGGAGGCATCTCGAGCACTTCTGCGTCCACGTCGGAGGCGGGGCGGTGATCAGCGCGGCGCAGAGGATGCTGCAGCTGGAGGATGGGGAAGTGGAGCCGGCGAGGATGACGCTGTACCGGTTCGGGAACACGTCGAGCAGCTCGGTGTGGTACGAGCTCGACTACATCGAGTCGAAGGGGAGGATGAGGAGGGGGGACAGGGTGCTACAGATTGCGTACGGCAGCGGGGTCAAGTGCTGCAGCACGGTGTGGAGGTGCTTGCAGGACGTCGAGCCGTCCGGGAAAGGAGCGTGGAGTGACTGCATAGATAGGTATCCGGTTGATCTCTCTCATGTTGTGAATCCTAATGTCTGAGTTTCTCGATTCCCTATGGTGACTTTAGGAAAAAAATTGTTTTTGTCATATAAGATAAATTTTTATTCAATAATTGTCAAGTAAATTGTAATATTTATGTAGCAAACGTTATAGAAGACATTGTGAAGTTGGTTATCTAATTCTAGACAATATAGTATCTTCACCTCAATGTCATCAGTTATAAATAAAAATATTTAGACAAAGGAAATGAAAAATTGTCTTGAAGAATTGAAAATAAAGAATAAATTTTTTTCAAACTTCGAAGATAAAGTACTGAGATGTACTTTTTTTCAACTTCCAAGGCGACATCTCATACTTCTTCATTTTTTTAAATAATTTTTATTCATAATTGATGACATGGAGCTGAAGATATTGACAAGTGCATTGTCTAGAACAAAACAACAATCTTCACAATATTTTCTATGAAGTTTTTCATATAATTGTGCGTTTGATTACAACATGAAAATATGTGAAAAATAAATTAATTTCACGGAATAATTTTACTAGGAAAAAAATTTCACGAAATTATTTTGAGTGTTTGATTGTCGTTATTTTTCATGAAAATTGATATTTTTCTATGGGCTTTGCCAGTTTTATTTTATCAAATACTATATTGATGGAAAATTTGTGATAGAAATATTTACCATGGAAAAAGCTCAATCAAACAAAACCTAAGTTTCACACTTTACTTAACAATTGTATTGGGAGAAGTATTTTTGAATAAAATTTTGTTATTTCTACGTGGCAACAAACTTTTTCCTCAAAGTCACAATAGGGTTGGAGGTGCTCTTACTTTTATAGACAAGTTTTAAAAAAGAAACAACCCCCCCCCCCCCCCCCCCCCCCCCCCAACCCATATATCTATCGACTGAGTCCCTTTCACACTTAGAGCATCTCCAATCCTATTGTCTTGTAAAATGTTGTGATTTTTGCATGTAATTAGACAGAAGACAATGTATTTTCTATATATGTGGTAAGAATATATTTATATTTACAAAAGACAATGAAGTAAGAATACATTCTCTAATACAAATTACAACAAAAGTGTTGAGATGCTGTCACGTCCCAGTACCGAAATACGGAGACGGACTAGGCCAGCTACTCCATATGAGGTGCGTAACGTCATACGGCGATCGTGGCTGTCGAGGGACTAGGGGGTACATGCTACAATCAAGTCTCCTATGGTCCCACAGAGTTCTATGTCTCAATCAATCAAGTCGCATCAGCAATTAAATGAACATTAAAGATAAAGCAGTAAGGCGTCCCCGACGCTTCATCAAAATGGTCATGAGAGACTAGCTTTATAATTTAGCTATCTCAGAGAGTCAGGAGTACAAAATTATACACAGCTGCAGTCTGTTTAATTACAATTATGTACTGACACAAAATATCAAGTAATCCGGCTAACAGGTGCCGGTGGCTAAACGCCGCACAAAGTATAAGCAGGAGTGGTGGAGAAGAAACCCACTCGAGTTCCCGAACCGCCATGCTCCTAGTATGCACCATGGATGTCAGGAAGGAAGATCGTGTCCTCCGGCTCTGCTACGAGATCTGGCCAAACAAAACCAGCGGGGTCAGCCCCGAATAGCAAGTACCGCCAAAGGGGCACAAGAGTTAAGATTAAAAATTCAGTTAATAGGATGATTGATAATAGTAATACTTATGCTACTATTATAGAGTAGCGCAACATCTTCGAACCCAAATGGCACCCTTACAACCAAACAAGGACAAAAGGTGCCGCATGGAGTCGGGACGTGTCGTACTCTATAACCTTCATATAAGTTAAAAGGTATAAACAAGAAAATCTCCTGATCGTGACTTTGGTCGATAGCCTATCGCAGCACAATAATCAACCCAACAATCAAACAAGAACATGGGTTGGATCTTGTACTATGATAGACCATGTTCCTCCGTCATTCACAGAAGTAACATTTCACAACCAGAATAAGTCTTTCGTTCATAACTTCGGTCCACAGCCTGTCATAGTACGATAACCAACCCAACAATCAAACAAGAACATGGGTTGGATCACGTACCACGACAGTCCGCTTCCCTCAGTTATTCGCAGAAGGTAGTAGGATACAAGCAAGTCGTTTCTACAGCCAATCAAGTCTACGAGTTTCTAGTGGGACGAGGTTATCCTCGCGTCATGTTATTAGAAATCCTCAGATCGTATCCTTCCAGCAAGGCTAGCCAACACAGGGGTTCACGTAGACAGGTATTATTGAGCACAGGTCCCTCGTAAGGCCACCTTGCCAAAACATATAATATATAGCAGGAATTAATCGGATACAGTCATCCACTCATTGCAGATGACACCGTATCCGTGGAGACCAGCCGGCGCGTCAAGACAATATCTCAAGGCGGCTGGTGTAACACGATCTCGGGATTCTGCCCTCCCCATGCATCTAGTATATTTAGTTGCCTAGTTTAACCCTAGGTGAAATCTTGGACTCACATGCTGTGGCCTGCATGATTATCCTCCTAAAAGGTCGTACACTAGTACGAGTACCCTAAGTGAGGATCCATGTCAATCAGTATGTCAACATGTTCTACCCTCCTTAGTGTAATGCATCATTGCAAATACGCCACGTGGAGTTACGAGTCATTTGTCGAGCATGAACAAGAACTGGGACATTCAGGTACATGTATCAGGTGGGAACACTTTGTTCACCGAGGTCACATTAGTGCTCATATCATGCTCAGGACAAAAGGCGTAAGGATATATAGCATACGCAAACATTCACATATATATATATATAAGCAATATAATATAAGAAAAATATAAATTATAGAGGAGCCCAGGTCAGGGCGCGCTGGGTCAGAACGTGCTGGGTCAGAGCGCGCTGGGTCAGAACGCGCTGAGCCAAGTGCGCTAGGGTCAAGCGCGCTGGGTCAGAGCGCGCAGGGGTCAAGCGCGCTGGGTCAGAGCGCGCAGGGGTCAAGCGCGCTGGATCAGAGCGCGCTGAGCCAAGTGTGCTGGGGTCAAGCGCGCTGGGTCTGAGCGCGCAGGGTCAGAACGCGCAGGGGTCGAGCGCGCTGGGTCAGAGCGCGCTGAGCCAAGTGCGCTGGGGTCAAGCGCGCTGGGTCAGAGCGCGCAGGGTCAGAACGCGCAGGGGTCAAGCGCGCTGGGTCAGAGCGCGCTGAGCCATGAGAGAGCTGCGCCCATCGCTAAAAAGCGCTGGGCCAAGGGGCTGCGCGCGCCAACTGCTACAGGGTCATCTCCTTCCTCTTGGCTAAGAGCAAGAACACCATGAGCCCTAGAACTTCTAAGGTCCATAAAATCCTCATCCTAAGCCCAAATTGGGACTTCTTTAGGTCAAAATGGGGTAGAACAAAATTTCCTACAACATGGAACAATCAAAACTTGAAAATAATGAAGTTTGCTAGATCAAAACCAAAGAAATCCGAAAATGGTTAAAACTTATATCTACAAAAATCAAAGCATCAAAATGGAAATTTTTAAGTTCTAAACTAGTATAGATTGAGGAGAAGAACATATTTTGACAAATAATCGTGTAAGAAAACATTTAACAAAATTTATGGATCCATCTCTTGAGCAAGTTGGCACTTGCCTTGGTTGGTGGAGGAAATAAATGAGAGGAGAGAGAATGAGATGAGTTGTATATAAATCTTGAACCCAAGGGTTCACCAAAGGGTTCATGATGAACCATGGGTGAACCAAAAAATAGGTTACCCAAATGAGCCAAAACTGTAGGCCCAAAAGCAGAATATAAATTACGAAATATTATTTTGGAAAATGCATGAAGAAATACAGCATAATAATATCGTATAAATACAAGGTAAATACAATTTATCGGTTTACGTATTAAAATACGTATTCCAGGATCGGGGAGTGACAGATGCTTTTTTTTTTTCAACTTCCAAATCAAAGTATTGAGATGTTTAAGATGTAGGAACGAATCGTAAAGCGCAATACTCTAGGGGGGGTGAATAGAGTAGGCAGTGAAATATTGCTAATTTAAAAAGTTAGCAGCAAGATCACAAAGAAATATCACAAGTAAATAAATATTAAAGCAGAGATCAGAAAGTAAACGCAAAGATGGCGATGTATACCGGGTTTTCCTCTTGTGAGGACTACACTACCAAAATATGTCATATTAGCGACGCCTAACAACGTCGCTAAATAGTAAAAAAAATGTTGATAACTTTTGACAGCGACGTTTTTAGCGATGTTTCGGGCATGTCACGTTATTCATGGTCTCCAATTTGTAAAATATCGCTATTCGTCGCTATAGCGGCGTCATTCGACGACGCTCGACGTCGCTAGTTTTAGCGACGTTTACCGACAAAATAATGCTAATTAGCGATGTAACATTTTGTTGCTGATTGTCGCTGTCCATTCATGTTTTAGCGACGTTACAGTCAGAGATTAACGACATTTTTTGACTCTATATCTGGCAATTTTTTGGTTGCCATGTCATCATTTTTGTGACGTTTTGCGACGTTACGATACTTGAATACCGACGTTCGGATACTAGATTTGCTGACCTGTATAGTTTGTCACATCAATGTATCTGCGACGTTCGGCGATGATTAGCGACGTTTTGATTCTCAGTTTTTTTATTATTATTATTATATATATATATATATATATATATATATATATATATATATATATATATATATATATATATATATATATATATATATATATATAGAGAGAGAGAGAGAGAGAGAGAGAGAGAGAGAGGAGTGCTCTAGAACCAACCGGCTGGATCGAGGGGGTGCGCTCACGGGCCCCATGCAGCCTGCTTGATCCAACGGTGTACTAGGGAGGGGGACTTTTGGGGGGCTCCCGCTGGGGGACTTTTGATCCAGATTCATATATATATATATATATATATATATATATATATATATATATATATATATATATATATATTTTGATTTTTTTTCTATAAGTAAATCTATACTTAGCCCACCTAAATTTTTGATTCCGCCATTGGATGCAGGTCCCCAACTGCTTCTTCCGCATGGGCGGAGCGGCCGTTCTCCTCTCTAACCGCGGGACCCACCGCAGCCGTGCCAAGTACCGTCTCGCCCACGTCGTCCGCACGCACGGCGGCGCGGACGACGAAGCCTACCGCTGCATCCACCAGCAGGAGGACTCCGACGGCCACGTCAGGATCTTCACTACAGGCGACGTGCTGGCGAAGGTCGGGGAGGCATTCCGATCCAACGTAACAACCCTCGGCCCGCTTGTGTCCCCGATGTCCGGACAGTTGCGGCTCCTCTCCAGTCGGTTCGGTCGGAGGTTCATCAACCCCGAGTGGAAGCCGTACGTTCCAGACTTTAGGAGGCATCTCGAGCACTTCTGCGTCCACGTCGGAGGCGGGGCGGTGATCGGCGCGGCACAGAGGATGCTGCAGCTGGAGGACGGGGACGTGGAGCCGGCGAGGATGACGCTGCAACGGTTCGGGAACACGTCGAGCAGCTCGGTATGGTACGAGCTCGACTACGTCGAGTCGAAGGGGAGGATGAGGAGGGGGGAGAGGGTGCTGCAGATTGCTTACGGCAGCGGGGTCAAGTGCAGCAGCGCGGTGTGGAGGTGCTTGCAGGACTTCGAGCCGTCCGGGAATGGAGCGTGGAGTGACTGCAATGATAGGTATCCAGTTGATCTCTCTCATGTTGTGAATCCTAATGTCTGAGTTTCTCGATTCCCTATGGTGAATTTAGGAAAAAAAAAGTTTTTGTCATATAAGGTAAATTTTTATTCAATAATTGTCAAGTAAATTGTAATATTTATGTGACAAACGTTATAGAAGACATTGTAAAATTGGTTATCTAATTCTAAACAATGTACTTGACAGCATCTTCACCTCAATGTCATCAGTTATAAATAAAAAAAATTAGACAAAGTAAAGGAAAATTTGTCTTGAAGAGTTGATAAGAAGACGTAATATTCATTTTGGTGGAATGTTCAAGCACCAACTCCTCCTGGTTCCAGTCATGGCCATCGTCCTCCTGGCGCTCATGTCGAAACCACAGCCATATGGTCTCCATTCAACAATCTGCAGATTCTTTCGTTCTTTGCTGCTGCACTTGCCATCCTCTTATTCGTCTACTCCGTGCTCCGCCACAGGCCGAGGCTGGTGTATCTAGTGGACCATGCCTGCTTCAAGCCGCCCACGTCCTACCGATTCCCTCGGTCTGCACTCATCGAGCACACCCGCCTACTGAACCCCGACGAGCAGAGCGTCCGCTACCAAACCCGCATCGCGGAGACCTCCGGGCTCGGCGACGAGACCTACGTGCCCCCGGCCGTGCGATCCTTCCCACATCGACCATCCCTGGAGGCGTCCCGAGCCGAGGCCCATCTCGCGATCTTCTCCGCCATCGACGACCTCCTGGAGAAAACAGGCCTCGATCCGGGAGGCATCGACGCGGTCGTCGTCGCGTGCAGCATCTTCTCGCCGGCTCCGTCCCTCTCCGCGATGATCGTCGAGCGGTATGGGCTCCGGAGCGACACCCGCAGCTTCAACCTCTCCGGCATGGGCTGCGGCGGCAGCCTCGTCGCGGTCGACCTCGCGAGGAGCCTGCTCCGTGCGCACCCGGACTCCACCGCCCTCATGGTCGGCGCCGAAATCATCACTCCCTGCTACTACAGCGGCACTGACAAGTCGATGCAGGCAAGGGCGTACCCACTAATCCCGAATTTTTTTATTTTATTATATATATATATATATATATATATATATATATATATATATATATATATATTCTATGAGTAATATATATATATATATATATATATATATATATATATATATATTCTATGAGTAAATCTATACTTAGTCCACCCTAACATGAATTTCTGATTCCGCCCTTGGATGCAGATCCCCAACTGCTACTTCCGCTTGGGCGAAGCGGCCGTCCTCCTCTCCAACCGCGGGGCCCACCGCAGCCGTGCCAAGTACCGCCTCGTCCATGTTGTCCGCACGCACGGCGGCGCGGACGACCAAGCCTACCGCTGCATCCACCAGCAGGAGGACTCCGACGGCCAAGTCGAGATCTTTACTGCGGGCGACGTGCTGGCGAAGGTCGGGGAGGCGTTCCGATCCAACGTAACAACCCTCGGCCCGCTCGTGTCCCCGATGTCCGAACAGCTGCGGCTCCTCTCCAGTCGGTTCAGTCGGAGGTTCATCAACCCCGAGTGGAAGTCATACGTTCCAGACTTCAGGAGGCATCTCGAGCACTTCTGCATCCACGTCAGAGGCGGCGCGGTGATCGGCGCGGCGCAGAGGATGCTGCAGCTGGAGGACGGGGACGTGGAGCCGGCGAGGATGACGCTACACCGATTCGGGAATACGTCGAGCAGCTCGGTGTGGTACGAGCTCGACTACATCGAGTCGAAGGGGAGGATGAGGAGGGGGGACGGGGTGCTGCAGATCGCGTACGGCAGCGGGGTCAAGTGCAACAGCGCGGTGTGGAGGTGCTTGCGGGACGTCGAACCGTCCGGAAATGGAGCGTGGAGTGACTGCATAGGTAGGTATCCGGTTGATCTCTCTCATGTCGTGAATCCTAATGTCTGAGTTTCTCCATTCCCCTATTGTTACTTTAGGAAAAAAATAATAATATTTTTTTAAGATGTTCTACGATACACACGAAATTTTGTACACGCTGTATTACATGTCGGTTAGGTCCAATGTCTCCAACTTCCACCAAATAAATGTAAGGAATAATACGTTCATGTGGCTAAATCCATTAATCTTCTGCCATCCGACCAGGGTCTAATATCTCTTCTCGGCAATCAAAAGAGTCACTCGAATTCGGTCTCAACATTTCTTTTTTAATAATGATAAAAAAATTCAAAAATTTATTTTTCAATGTAATTGTCAAGTAAATTGTAAAATTTATGTGACAAACCTTATAGAAGATATTGTGAAGTTGATTGTCTCAACACTCAATACTTTGATTTGAAAGTTGAAAGAAGAAAACATCTCAACACTTTTGTTGTATTTTGTTTTGGAGAATATATTCTTACTTCATTATCTTTTGTAGATATAAATATATTCTTGTCACATAGAAAATGCATTGTCTTGTGCCTAATTCTACTGCAAGAATCACAACATATTACAAGACAATAGGATTGGATATGCTCTAAGTGCGAAAGTGACTCAGTCGTCTGACAAAAGTAAGAGCATCTCCAACCCTATTATGATTTTAAGGAAAAAGTTTGTTGCCACGTAGAAATGACAAAATTTATTCAAAAATTCTTTCCCAATAGAATTGTCATGTAAAGTGTGAAACTTAGGCTGTGTTTGATATTGAGCTTTTTTGTTCCATGGTATATATTTCTATCACAAATTTACCAATTGTAGTGTTTGATAACTTATATTTTTCATGGAATTATTTTTCAAAAATCTATCATCTTCCATATTTTTCTTCAAAATGGTGGAAAATAAAACTAGTCCAGCCCATAGAAAAATATCAATTTCCATGGAAAATAACGACAATCAAACACCCGACCAAAAATAATTTCGTGGAATTTTTTGCATGGAATTTTTTTTCTAGTAAAATAATTTCGTGAAATTAATTTATTTTTTACATACTTTCCAACTTGTAATCAACCGCACATTTATATGATAAAAGTTATAGAAAATATTGTGGAGTTGGTTGTCTTGTTCTAGACAATGTACTTGTCAATATCTTCAGCTCCATGTCATCAATTAAGAATAAAAAATATTTAGAAAAATGAAGAAGTATGAGATGTCGTCTTGGAAGTTGAAAAAAGTACATCTCAGTACTTTATCTTCGAAGTTGGAAAAAAAAATAAGCATCTCAATATTTTTACATTGGAGAAGATTTTTCCCCTCCATTGCTTTTGTGAATATAGTCTTAGAGCATCTCCTATTGTGACTTTGGAAAAAAGTTAATGCCACATAGGAATGACAAAATTTTATCAAAAGTTCTTCTCCAATGCAATTGTCAAGTCAATTGTGAAGCTTATGTGGCAAAACTTAAAGAAGACATTGTGAAGTTGATTGTCTTGTTCTAGACAATGCACTTGACAATGTCTTCTCTTCCATGTCATCAATTATGAATAAAAATATTAGAAAAAAGAAAGAAATGGGTAGTTGTCTTAAAAGTTGCCTTGGAAGTTGGAAAAAATACTTTTTATTGTCTTCTCAATACTTTTGCATTGGAGAGAGTTTTTCTATCTCATTGTCTTTTGAGATATAATTTTGCCACATAAACAAGACATTGTCTTGTGGTTCATGCCACATAGGAGTCACCTAAGACTCACAACAACCCTATTGTCTTGTTAAGTGTTGTGAGTCTTAGGTGGCTCCTATGTGGCATGAGCCACAAGACAATGTCTTGTTTATGTGGCAAAATTATATCTCAAAAGACAATGAGATAGAAAAACTCTCTCCAATGCAAAAGTATTGAGGAGACAATAAAAAGTATTTTTTCCAACTTCCAAGGCAACTTTTAAGACAACTACTCATCTTCTTTCTTTTTTCTAATATTTTTTATTCATAATTGATGACATGGAAGAGAAGACATTGTCAAGTGCATTGTCTAGAACAAGACAATCAACTTCACAATGTCTTCTTTAATTTTTGCCACATAAGCTTCACAATTGAGTTGACAATTGCATTGGAGAAGAACTTTTGAATAAAATTTTGTCATTCCTATGTGGCAACAACTTTTTTCCAAAGTCACAATAGGGTTGGAGATGCTCTTAACATTGTCTTGTGCCTGTACTCAAGACAATAGGGTTGGAGATGCTACAATGTGTGATATTGGAGTACATGTCTGATGGAACTATTGGAGTACATATATATATATATATATATATATATATATATATATATATATATATATAAAAGAAGATATATATATATATATAAAAGAAGATATATATATATATATATATATATATATATATATATATATATATATATATATATATATATATATATAGTATTGATCATTAAAAAAAAATAAAAATAAAAATAAAAATAAAATAAAATAGTATTGATCATTATTTATTAACGTGCAGAATCAACTAGGGCTAACCTCTCTTTAGCCATTGAGTAGTTATACTAAATATTTAATTTATTAAAAATTAATATTCAATATTACCAAAATGTTGCACTCTAATTTAAAAAATATCAAAAACAAAAGCACCATTTTCAAGGAACTATTTTGATTGTTGAAACTGCATTGAAAGTCATTGGAACTTACACTTTCATTGTAAATACCCCATGTGTAGACAACTTTGGTTTAAGTGGCTATGAGTTGGCATTTATGAGTTATTGTCCCTCATTTCTTCACTTCCCACCTTTAGGAGAAAGGGAGATGAACTCCATTGCAAGTGGGGGTTTTGCTTCTCAGAATTTTCGTGTTTGGGTTTTGCCATTGCAACTCAATTGTAAGTGACTATGCTTTGACATTTTTTTGTCAAAAATTAAGTATTCGTAGGTTTATTTGATATGATATGGTTTATTTTCTACGTATTTGGTTATTTATTTCAAATGGTGATTACATCATTTGCATGAGGGTGACATCCAAACAATAGAATGCCATAATTTCAAATTCCACATGCACTTTCATATTGCCATCCAAACAAAATGGCTATAAAACTCCTCACTTTCGGGAAAAAAATTATTTATCCGAACAATTTTTTTAAAGTGACACATGTTGAAAGTATATTGCATTACAACATGTTGAAAGTGTTAATTTCACACTTTAAAGAAGTCAGAACTATCCAAACAAACCCTAAATGATGGACATGGGATTTCTTACTTTGGTAGGGGAGATTCAACTGAAAATCTCTGCAAGAGATATTTCTCTGATCCAGATGAATGAATGATCGGACGGATGTTAATTTCTTGTATGCATAGCACCAGGAGAAATTATTTAGTGGGCCGAACTCACCACGTTACACCGTTGAGTTTTAACTCTCCATCAATAGTATCATGACATATATATCAGTGAATTGTAATATTGAAAGAGTAAAGAAAAGAGGTACTATTACATAAAAATTAAGGCTCACGAGTGTCACATGATAAACCCAACCACTGAATAATTTCTCCATGCAGCATGGAATCGTAAAAATAAATTTGATTCTCTGTGTTGACCCACTTTCTTTGTAACGTGTAAGTATATCTACTAAACTTCAAGATTCAAATTCGCGTTGTTACTCTTTTTCTTTTCTTTAATCATATGTTGTAACTTTATAGGAACCCCTCTAAATATTTGAGAACACTTGTTGCGTAGAGAACACTGTATTTTTATCACAAGGTGAAAATGGATTCGACTCCTATCCAAAGGAGAAGACTAAAGGCCATGTTTGATTTGCATAATTAGGATATTGGAAAAGAAAAGCCATTTATTTCCAAAGTTTGGATGCCAAAGAAATGAGTAGGGAAAATTCCCAAGAAAAAAGAAAAATAGAAAGGAAGATGGTTTCCCCCACAAACCCAAGGATTCACTTTTCCCTCTAAGAATTAACATTTAACATTCCTTTCTAATTTTCTTGTCATTTCAAAACACCGAAAAAAATAATTGAATGTAATTGCAATTTTTCAAGGAAAGGAAAGAGCAAAAAATTAGTTTCCTTTTCGCAAACCAAACGAGAGCATGTTTGGTTTACGGAATCAAGATATTGGAAAAGAAAAATTATTCATTATCTGGATTTAGATGCCAAAGAAAAAGAAGCAGGAAAAAAAATTCAAAGAAAAAAAGAAGAAGTTTACTCCTGCCAATCCATAAATTTACTTTCCCTCTCAACTTATCTTAGCATTTCCAAAAATAAAAAAACAATATAATTTATAATTTTTCAATGGAAAAGATAGGAAAAAAAAGATTGATTTCCTTTTCTTTCTTTGTGTCGGCCAACCAAACCAGGCCCAAGTGTAGCAACAGACCAAGCCTATGTCCTTGAATGACATGCGTGATTGATACACGATCTGAAATAGACTTTAGTGGTGAATGGGGATTTCACTCTAGTGGGAATGGGGACATTGACAGAGAATACTGATGTCAACTATGGATGTTGACAAGGAGGTTCTACCAACAACTTCCAAGCTCGATTAATTATGTAAATTAATAAGTTGGGGTTAACAATTAAATTTCAAACATGATTATGGGACAATTTAATTAAAGTCGACGAGCTATGACCAGTTTGGAATTTAACTCTATTATATATAATAATAATAATTATTATTATTAGATATTCAACGACGTCCCCGTAGCTCGATCTGTTGATCTTCCGTCATCCAGTCAGGGTCTTATGTCTCTTGTCGGTAACCAAAAAGGACATTCGTGTTCGGCATCTTCGAGTATTTTGACTACCCTCAAATACATATATTGTGTTAACTACAAAAAAAGTGTGCTTTTGGGACGACATTACTAGAAACGCTAGTTCGAAACGTCCTAAAAAATTAATATTTAGGACGACTACATTTTTTGTAACAAAAAATAGTTTTATTTGGGACAAAATGAAAAAAATGGATATCTCAATTGGGACAATTAATATTTGTGGTCCCAAGTAAGCCATCGGACCGTCCCAAATATTCACGCGGGAATGAAAATTATTTGGCCGCCTAAAGTTTATAATCCCCAAATTTTTTAGATTTTTTTCCTATAAATTATTAATTTTAACCATTGGATCAAAAGATCTAAGGGATGCTATTGGTTCTCTTTGATCATATATGTGAAGAGAGAG
Source organism: Iris pallida (assembly GCA_029216955.1). Lineage (NCBI taxonomy): Eukaryota > Viridiplantae > Streptophyta > Magnoliopsida > Asparagales > Iridaceae > Iris > Iris pallida. The sequence continues at coordinate 7,006,705 of JANAVB010004399.1, read as the reverse complement.
AGAGGAAAGAGGTTATGAGCCCTAAATTGATTCCTCTTTCTCACTGCTCCTCAGAACTGCCTCTCCGATCTTTCTCACTCCCTCCCAACTCTTTCTCTCCCATAAACCTAAACCTAGGCGAAACCCTAATTTTTTTACATTTCCATCAATTTTCCCTCTATCAACATTATTTCTTCATGAATTGCACAACTACATTCTTGATTTTTTTCCTTTAGATTTTTTTGTTCCTCCTGTCTTCTATATATTATTTAGCTCCTAATATGCAGTGAATATTAACAGGGGAATGTTTGCACGTGACAGAGAGGGTGTGTTTCATCTCCCATCTATGAAAGAATTTTTTATTATAGAGGGAATTTTGTTATTATAGACCTCGCACATAATAATCTTTCAGGAATTATACCTCTCAGTTTTTGAAGTTTTGGTGGCATAAAATTTGATCATAGGTACAACGTTGGATCCGCCTATGAGCACAACAATATTGTGAACATGAAAGGTAGACAAGATGTGTATATTATGGATAGTGTGTTTCCAGTATAGATACGATAGATTAGTTTTGTCTTAACCATTGTTATTGCAATATAGTACACTCTAATATCAAATGATTTCTTTTTTGTCCTTATCTTTTCTATTTTTTTCAAAACTTGCATCCACTAAAGTCTCTATTTAAATATTGCTTCCTACAGAACTTTTAAGAAGCTCTAAAATATTTCGAAAGAAGATTCTTGTAACCCATAAATAAGTTTGGTTGAATCAATTGGAACAAATAATTCATTAAAGAAACACACACTACTCTAATTTTTATAAGATTTAAAAATTATAGTATTTATGGGAAGCCAAAATTTACTACTACAGTTAGATTTCAAAGCTACAACAACGTAAAAATAAAATAAAAAAGGAATAAGAGAACATGAACTTGGTATTTACTTTTATTAGTTTCAACAATTTTGAATTTATCATTGCAAATATTGAATTTTGTTCTTATTTAGGAAAATAATTGTATGATTTGTTCTTAAAACTAGATCATAACAGTAAAACTGAATTTTGGCCAAGTAGTTAATTCATTTGAGATTGATCAATTAGAATCTCACAGTTATCCTTTTACCAATAGATTCATGTTCCAAAAATTATTGATTAGAATGTAGAATTTCTTATGATCATTGGTTGTAGCTGATTTAACTAATATTGTTGTTATTATTAAATAAAAAAAATGAAAGCAATACCATGTTAAAGTAGTATTTTGTGGCAGTAATCCCATGCACCATTGTTTATCTATTAAAGATTATGCAATTTATTATGTCTTATTCGGAGCTTGCCAACATATGTTGTATTTGACAATGTTACGGGTGTTAGCTTTGCATGTGATTTGAGAAGGACATTATTGAAGGATCTGCTAATATGAACCTTGCATTTGTTGCACAAGTCTTCCTGCATAGGTAATAGCATGATGCCTTTTCTTCTTTTATTTTTTTTCTTTTCTTTCTGCAATTTACCTAATATATGTTTTACTTTTAACCTCATCTCTCTAGCAATTCTCATTCACGTTGAACTTATATTAAGTAGCTCTGCTTCATCTCCATTTGGGCAGGCTTCTGAGACAGACTAGGACTAGGCCAAATTTGCTGGAAATGAGTCCTAAGAAGAACTTTGATTATTTGAGGTAAGAATCCGTCGCTTACTTTATGCTTGCCTGAGATTCAAACTGATGATCCATTATCTAAACAAAAACAAATATTTTTATGATTGTAAGTAGTTAGATTCAAACTTTTGTAGCCTGACTTTAAGTAAAACTACTGGAAAAAAATTGTTATTTAATGACTTTATAGTTGGTTTATCTTTGTATGACTAGTGATGTGAGAAAGTAGACATTGTTTATGTGCACGCAATGTCTACATGTCTTTATTTCAGGATATGGTAAACAAGAGAGGTTTTACAAGGACTGCTCAAGTTTTAAGTGTGGTTGTGAACCATGTGGGATTTATTTGGATAACAACTGCTCCAATGGAGGTAGAAGTGCCTGTTTTGGACTTCATTATCTGTATGTTGTTTTTTATGAGGCTGATTTGTTTACTTCTATTTGCAGGTCCTTCCAATGCTTTTTGTACCTATTTTGCAAATGATGGGAGATGCCACTTTGGAAAATCAAATATGTTTTGGACTTGTGTAAAAAGTTGTAGATTTTATTTTGTAAATTAAGTGAATGCTTAATGATGTAAAACTTGATGGGAGAACACTCAAAGTGATGTAAGACTTGGATTTTATTTTGTGAACAATGGGATATTACCTTTAAATATGTTTTATAGAAATCGATTTGTTAATGTTGCGGCTACGCTTTGTTAATGTTGCGGCTACCATATGCATTTGCGATTAAATAAAATAGTTCTGTATGAATTTTTGTTGTATATAAAATTCAATTATATATTATATATATAAACAGGAAATTAGTAATTCCATAATAATTTAGACAATTGTTAAGTTTTTCGGACGATTATAGTACTGTAACAAAAAGTAAATTACTTTTTTTGGGACTTTCTAAAATTTCGTCCCTTATTTACTAGGACGAAATATATCTGTTACAAAAACTTATTTTTTGGGACAAATTAATAAACCGTCACACAAAAGCATAAATTTGAAAACTTTTGAGACGTTTTGCCTAACCGTCCTTTAACAGTAATTAGGACGGCAATATCCGTCCCTAAAGTTTTTGCCACGCCACCCTAATGGGACCGTCCATTCCCGTCCCAAAGGCCGTCCCAAATATTTGTTGGGACGGTAATTGCAGTTTTTAAGACGGTTTTTTGTTGTCCCCAAAGGTCACTTTTTTTGTAGTGGTTGGTGCTCTTTATTCCTTGACATGTTGCCTAGTGAAGTTTAGTCCCAAACGGAAAGTGCACCATGAGGTATCTCAACATATATACTTGTATGTGTTGTTGAGATATGCACATGGGATGGTGATCCTAAGGAGGGAACCATTTGGGTGATTTTACTAGGAGGTAAGGATAAGGCTCAATGGTAAAGCATTCATGCTTTTTGCTCTTGAAAAATTTATTTCCATGGGAGCTAAGTCCCGTAGGGGCTTAGTGACTCACACTCAGACTCGAACTCATGAGACGTAATGTGGCATTTTGTTGGCGCACTTTGCACTTTGCATTATCGCAGGTGCGTTCTGCGCGGTGTGCAAGGCGCGCCGGGTGCACGAGTGGTGCAATTTGCTACAGATCGTGCATGTGCATGATCTGTGCGGTTACTGCACGTTCGGAGTGATTTTTACCATGTCCCGAACATTGTGCAAACCGGCAGTTGTCACTCAGGCCTATATAAGGTCTCTTCTCTCCACAGGACAAAATAAGAAGTGTACAAAGAAAGTTAAAAACAGTTTACAAGTGTTTTTTAACACAAGTAAACAGAGACTGAGAGAGAAGAGAAGCTTTGCACCAGCGTTGCTTTTGCACGGGAGTCCGTGTACGATCCGATGAGTCAGAAGAGCAGGAGTGTTCCAAAGTTCTCCGGCGAACTTGCTGGTTCCTGAAAGCTATTCGTGTGGGGCAAATATACTTTGAGCAACGGTGATCATTCACCCCAGCAGAAGATCTTCCATCTATCGCCTGTCATCTTCACTACTGCTAGCAATTCGGATTAGTACCTTCTTTTTAGAAGTACGTCATTCGGTTGCTGTAACGAAATCTTTTTAAGATTTTCGTTTACCAGAATCCTCCAAGGATCTCTGTTACGCACCTTCTTTGAAGTGTTGCGTTGAAACTTTGTCTTTACAATTGTTTCATTTTCTCAGTTTTCCATCGAAAATTGTGCCCCGGCAATAACATATTGTATATATTTTGAATGATTATTTACACTACTTACCTCTGTTGTTTTGGATTTATAACACGGATACCTTTCCTTTTAAATTAATTAGACTGACTATCTCCATGTTTTATATATGTTTATTACACGGGATACTGCTACTTTAAGATAAAAATAAAAGTTATAACACTAATTGTCACCCCCAGTTTTCGAATTAGGGGTATTTTCGTCATTTTTCAAGTTTTATAATTTTTAGGAATTTTATTTGATTTTATGTGATTTTTTGGGATTTATTTGGTTTGGTTTGAATTTTATCCAATTCGGACTCAAGTTGGAGACCCGGGTAGCCTGGACACTAGTGGAACACACATACTAGCTGGGCTTAGCCCACATACCATCCTAATTAGGTTAGAAATCATAAACCCTATTTCCATGGCTTAATTAGTCATTTTAGAGCTTAATTAGTATTTAGAAATTAGACCGAACCAACCCGAAACAAACCGAACCCAACCTAAGCCTAATGGGTTGGGGGCTTAGTGGATCCCCAACCAAAACCCACTAAGCCATGGCCGGCCAAGTGAAGTCCCCCCCCCCCCCCTACTTCTTCATTAAGTCACAACTCTCTCTCTCTTTCAAAAATCTCTTTTTCTTTCCAAGCTCTCTCTCTCTCTCTCTCCAAGAACCTATAGGTATGCATTTAAATCCCTAATAAATTTCTCTATTCCATTTATTGCTTCATAATAAGTGTAGAGAAGAGAATTCTCTACACTTTGCCCACAAATTTATTAGGTTTCCTAATAACCTAGGTTAAGGATTTATTTGGGGGTTTTTCCATTAGAGTGGTATATATATATATATATATATATATATATATATATGTAAGTATTTGTATGTATGTATTTGTGTGTGTGTGTGTAGAGAATTGGTGGTGGAGGTGTTGTGTCATGAGAGTGGTGGTGAGAGTGTGAGTGAGCTTGTGTGAGTGTGTGAGAGTGTGTGTGTGTTCATAGATATGTATATATGTGTGTATATATATATATATATATATATATATATATATATATATATATATATATATATATATATATATATATATATATATATATATTTAGATATAAGGATATGTGTATGTGTGTTTATATATATATATATATATGTATGTATGTGTATATATATGTATATGGAGATGTGTGTGTGTGTGTGTGTGTGTGTGTGTGTGTGTGTGTGTGTGTGTGTTTGTGGAGATGGATGGATAATGGATTATATATATATGTGTAAGTATATATATAGAAAGAGATATGTATATATATTATCACCCTCATTTTCCGTATTTCCCGTATTTCGTATTTATACTCGTATTTAGGATTTTGGCATATATTTTTATTTTTCTCAACTTGTGGAATTTCGGTATTTCTCGTATTTTGGGTTTTGGCATGGCTCGGTTTTAATTGGTTTGGGTTGGTTTGGTTTGGTTTAATGTGTATTGGAACACCTTAGCCTATGCTCCACCCTCAACACACCACATCCCACCCTCTTTAAAACCTTACCAACTTCTTCTCTCTCCTCATAAACCTCCATTAATTTCTTCTTCTTCTTCTTCTTCCTCCACACAACTCTCCACACCCATAGGCAAGTGCACCTTGCCACCACATGAGAACCCTATTTTATTTGTCCATTTGCTAGATTAGGACATGGTGATCAACATTATATCTTGGCATTTTGTGATTTGGAGTCTTCATTGTTCTAGATCTAGGTTTTCCTATTTTCGAATTTTGCATGGTTTGATCTATTTAAGTTGGATTTTTGTGGGTTTTGATGTTTCCATGAGGAAGAGATTTCGATTTCACCCAAGTTAGAACTTTGGAAATCCGGATTTGGAGTTCGGATGGCCAAGTTATGAACTTTTGAAGCTTTGGGTTCAACCATGGAGTTCTTGCTGTTTGGAGAAGACAGTGAGCAGTGAGCAGAGCTTCTTAGCTTACGCCACTGAGCCTTGGGTACGCTTCCTGTTGGAAGCGTGTCTCCTGCGTGTGTGCTTTTGTGCGTACGCAGACTTGAGTACGCTTCCTGTTGGAAGCGTGTCTCTTGCGTACGTCGGCTTGAGTGTGCCTTGGTACGCAGGCTTGAGTGTGCCTCGGTACGCAGGCTTGAGTGTGCCTTGGTACGCAGGCTTGAGTGTGCCTTGGTACGCAAACTTGAGCGTGCCCTGGTACGCAGCCTTGAGCGTACGCATGCCCTGAGCGTACACTTTCCCCTTGTGTGCTTGCTTTTGTGCGTACGCAGCACCCTTGTGTGCGTGCTTTTGTGCGTACACAGCTCCCTTGTGTGCGTGCTTTTGTGCGTACGCAGCTCCCCTGCGTGCGTGCTTTTGCGCGTACGCTGCCCCCTAACCCCTTGCTCATCCCATTAGCTCTTGGAGTATTTGTTTTATTTCTTGACTTGGTTTCTCTTTTGGATTGGGTTTTCCTGAGATCTTGTTCAACACAGCACGACTATCTTGACCCGACACGGCCTAACACGATTTTCAAGTAATTGTTTATGACTAGTACGGTTTTCGGGATTTTCTGTGAATTATGATCCTGGTATTTTCTGATCTCCTTGCTAGTGACCCAGTGGGGTGCACACCTAACTTGTAACTTGTAATTAATCCCTGTGACTTGATAACTTGATAGTGGCCCGTGGCGGCGCACTCCTGACTTGTAACATGACTTGATAACTTAATGTTGTTGCGACGGCTAACTTAACTTGACCTGCCTTGACACCGTGGGTGGTTCTTTCTTGCTTACTTGTTAAATCCACTTGTCCTGTCTTGCATCATGTCTAGGATGGGACTCCTGAGTACCACGGTCAGGAGTACCTACCAAAATGGATTAAGGTTAATAACTAGAATAACACAGTTGTCATGAAGAGATGACACAGCTACAGGCAATCCCGTTACCTGGGCGCTCTTGGGATCTGTAGCCTGCCGTCGAGTAGGGCACATTTCCCGCACACCGTCGCGTGTTGCACCCTCTAAGTCACCTAAGGGTACATTTGTCTCCCGGGCGATGTACCCACCAGAATTCAACCCCTAATTTTCGACCTGGGTAACCTGGATGGTCTGCTGGGCTTGTGGCTGTGGAATCATCTCACTGCATCTTGTTAGTAATTAGGTCTATGATAATCCTAGTTAGTTAAAGTAGTAAGCCGTAGTATCTGCTTGGCCGTGATTGATTGAATGAGGTATAACCAGTCTAGTCATGTCTTGATCCAGTACAAGATTGCTCCATGTCTTGATTTCTTACATTACTTTTATCTTGCCGATAAATGGTGGGAAACCAAGTTCTGTTCAGATGAAGGGTTACAACCCCGGTCCTTGTTTGGTTTACGGGTTGTAACCTGGCTATCGGAATAGTTTCATGGTTATCTCGTCGTATATCATCCTGACATGTTTTCATAAATTCTAGTTTTAATATTAGATTTTCTTGTGCTGATTGCTGGCTTTTGTTCTTATTTCGTGGCCCCCTTGTGGCACTTACTCTTTCTGGGGTTGACCCAGCTGGTTTTGTGTGGCCAGATTTCGGAGCAGCTTTCGAGGATCTACCAAGCTTCCAGCCCAATGGTGACAACTAGACGGAACCCAGGCCAAGAGTGGGTTTTCTTTTTTGTCTTGCCCACTTTATTGTAAAACTATTCTTTTGAGGCATTTAGCCGACGAGCACCTGTTAGCTCGATGCACTTTTACTTACTGTCTGCCTACGGGCTGTAAACATGATTAACAAATCCTAGGGTTGATCATGTATGACTAAACTCTTGCTAGTCCTAACATTTTGTAACGACTTGCTTCATGATCAGCTGAATATGTAATATTTGGGACGCCTTATTATTGTATATTTAATGATCATACATCTTGTAACATTTATTTACTTGCTTGTGATTGAGACATTAGGCTTGTTCATGACCCTAAGAGACTGTTGGCTTGTAGTAAACCCTCATATATCTAGACAGTCGTGACCGTATATCGAGGTGGTTTCTATTTCAATATACGTAGCTGGCTAAGTCTGCCCCCGCTCTCCAGTATTCTGGTTCTGGGGCGTGACATGGTTTAAGTGGTGGCCCATACAGGTCTTGTAAATCAAGGTATATGGGGGTTTACCAGATAGATGTCTCAATCAGTACTCGTCCTTGATCTCTGTTCGTATCCTTTGAATCCCTGGATTCTTGCCCTGATCATGTGCTTATATCATTGATCTGTCCTAGTCCTTTCCTTATTGTTTCCTGTGTCGTCTTCTTCAGCGACACTGTACCTGGTCCTACCGAACAACGAGGTGGAGCACATCCTGCGGATCAGCAGCAACCTGGAGATCAAGCCCAGCATTCCGGGGTAGCCTCCAGAGTTGTGCCTACTGGAGGAGAGTCACTAGTTCGGCCCGTCCAGCCCACCGAGCCAGATAATGGTACCTTAGTAGGCCTCATCAGAACCTTGATAGCTTCCCAGGATCGTCGAAGCGACGTCCTGCACCAGACAGTTCAGGATGCTTTGACCCGAGGCGGTCATCCAGGGAACCAGGCGGCGAACAGCTTCAAGCGATTGAACCCTCCTTTCTTCGACGGCAGCGAGGATGCGATTGCCGCGGATGCATGGCTTCAAGATACCGAGGTGATTTTAGAAGCGGCTAGGACACCTGAGAATGAGAAGGTGGCGGTGGTACGCCTGCAGTTGTTGGACTTGGCTCGCAGTTGGTGGGCGGCGCAAGCCATGGGATTAGTGGCACCCATTGCTTGGGCAGTATTTAGAGAGAGATTTCAGACGAAGTACTTTGATGCTGTGGCTCGGTACGACTTGCAGACCAGATTTACCAACTTGAAGCAAGGAGGCAGAACAGTCGACAGTTATGCATCGGAGTTTTCTAGACTCAGTAGGTTTGCCCCCACCTTGGTGGCAACCGAGTTTGATAGGGCCCAGCGGTTCCAGCAGGGACTGCATTTGGAGATCTTGTTGGCGCTTGAGCAGTTCGAGCACCAGACGTTCGATGCAGTCTTGAGGGCAGCTAGGAGGCATGAGTACACCTCCCAGAGGATCGTGGATAGGACCGGAGGTAGGAAGCGGTCCCACAGTCAGATGTACCAATCATCAGCTCCAGCCCCGGCAGCTAGGGGATTGACCATTGGAACTTCGAGGCGGGCAGCCTCAGTAACGTCGGTTCAGCATTCGACCCCGACGTACCCGCAGCAGCAGAAGCAGAAGCAGACTTCGGCAATGGGATGTTCTCATTACGGGAAGCCAGGCCATGTGGTGGCAGACTGTCGCAGGGCGCAGGGATTGTGCCTGGCTTGTGGAGCGGCAGATCATAGGGTAGGGGCTTGCCCGAATAGGGATGGTTCATCTGCATCCAACCCTTCTAACTCTTCGGTGAGAGGGCCCCAGCACCAGTTCAGCAGCAGCAGTACCCGAGGCCATTGTTGCCTCAGGCCCAGGCATTCCAGCAGTAGTGTGCCCAGGCTACAGTGCAGAGCAGGCAGAGAGGTTTCCAGCAGAGGGGACCCGCAGCTAGAGGTCAGGCCATGATGATGGCTATGGAAGAAGAAGTTGCACCAGGTGAGGTTGTGGCAGGTACTATTCTCGTCAACTCCTCTCCAGCGTCTGTATTATTTGATTCTGGTGCATCGTATTCATTCATGTCTGCACGATTCACGACACGGATAGGATTGGAGCCCGAGTCATTATCAGTGAGGCTCAATATACTTACTGGTAATGGTCTTGTGGGAGTAGATCGAGTGTTTTCCTCGTGTCGGATCGTAGTTAGCGGTAGGGAGTTCCCCGCTAGATTCATAGAGTTTCCTATGGCAGACTATGATGTAGTCCTAGGCATGGATTGGTTGAAGAACCAGTATGCTAGGATAGACTGCCATATTGGCAGAGTTGTCTTTAGTATCCCCGGCGAGCCAGAGTTTTCGTTTTCCAGAGGCGCAGTGGAGCCATCTTTTCCAGCATTGCGGATGGCAGTAGCAGCAGTACAGTTACCCCGAATAGTTGAAAAGTTTCCAGATGTCTTTCCAGAGGAGCTTCCAGGGATGCCGCCAGAGCGGAAGATTGAGTTCACTATAGACTTGATTTCCGGGACAGCACCAGTATCAGAGCGAGTCTACAGGATGGCGCCTTCAGAGTTGGAAATTTTGTACAAGATGATTGAAGAACTGAGGACCAAGGGATTCATCCGTGCAAGTGGATCGCCTTGGGGAGCCCCGATGCTTCTTGTGAAAAAGAAGGATAGTACGTCCAGGCTATGTGTTGATTATCGTACCTTGAATTCGGTGACAATCAAGAACAGATACCCTCTTCCGAGGATAGATGACTTGTTTGATCAGCTCAGAGGGGCTTCAGTGTTCTCGAAGATCGACTTGCGGTCGGGATACCACCAGATCAGAGTCAGAGAGCAGGACATCCCGAAGACAGTATTCAGATCGAGGTATGGACATTGGGAGTTCCTTGTTATGCCCTTTGGAGCGACCAATGCGCCGGCCGTATTCATGGACCTCATGAATCGCATTTTCATGCCTTACTTGGATCAATTTGTGATCGTGTTCCTAGATGACATCCTGGTATACAGTAAGAGTGAAGCAGAGCATGAGCAGCATCTCAGAGTCGTCCTCCAGACGCTTAGGAAGCATCAGTTGTACGCCAAGTTCAGTAAATACGAGTTCTGGCTCGATCGCATTTCGTACTTGGGTCACATCATTACCCGAGGAGGGGTGGAAGTGGATCCCCAGAAGATTGTGGCTATCGAGTCATGGCCGGTACCCAGCTCAGTGGCAGAGGTTCGCAGCTTCCTTGGATTGGCCGGCTACTACCGGCAGTTCGTTTCAGATTTTACAAGGATTTTAGCGCCGATGACCCAGTTGACCCGCAAGGATGTGCCGTTTATTTGGACAACAGAGTGTCAGGAATCATTTGAGAAGTTGAAACGAGGTTTGATAACGGCTCCCATTCTCACCCTTCCAAATGGGACCGGAGGATTCACAGTTTATTGCGACGCTTCAGGCAGAGGATTGGGGTGTGTCTTGATGCAGCATAGGAAGGTAATATCTTATGCATCACGTCAACTACGTGATCATGAGAAGAATTATCTGACCCACGACTTGGAATTGGCGGCGGTAGTGTTTGCTTTGAAGTTGTGGAGGCACTACTTGTACGGAGATAGAGTGGAGATCTTTACTGATCATAAGAGCCTGAAGTATGTTTTCACCCAGAAGGAGCTTAATATGCGGCAGAGAAGATGGCTCGAGCTACTGGTGGACTATGATGTGGATTTGCAGTATCATCCCGGGAAGGCCAACGTTGTAGCAGATGCATTGAGCAGGAGAGCCGGAGTTTATTTCCTGACGGCACAACCAGAATTATTGGCAGATCTTCAGAAGATAGGAATTGAAGTGGTCCTTCCAACCAACGTGGCATTGATGGCCAGTCTACAGGTTCAGTCCAGCATAGTTGAGAGAATCCGGATGGCGCAGTCAACAGATTCCAAGATCCAGCGACTCAGAGCAGAATGTGAAGCAGGAAGAAGGCCAGAGTTATGTATCCACGAAGACGGTACACTTCGGCACGGCACTCGTCTTTGTGTACCCAGTGGAGATATCAGACAGGAAGTCATGGCAGAAGCCCACAGTTCACAATATTCTATTTATCCGGGTGGTACGAAGATGTACCGTGATATTCGTCAGCATTTCTGGTGGAATGGCATGAAGAGGGAGATAGCTCGGTTTGTCTCTCGGTGTCTGGTTTGCCAACAGGTTAAAGCTGAACATCAGAGGCCCGCTGGACTTCTTCAACCCTTACCGATCCCAGAATGGAAATGGGAACATATAACCATGGATTTTGTGATCGGATTGCCCAGATCTCCGGCCGGCAGAGATGCTATTTGGGTAATTGTAGACAGGCTTACCAAGGTGGCACACTTTCTTCCATTCAGAGTTGGACAGTCGACGGTACAGCTAGCAGAGATGTATCTCAGGCAGATCGTCAGGCTTCACGGTGTGCCAGTCAGCATCACCTCGGACAGGGATTCAAGATTCACATCCCACTTTTGGCTCAGCTTGTAGAAGAGTTTGGGGACTCGCCTTCAGTTCAGCTCAGCTTATCACCCGCAGACGGATGGTCAGTCAGAGCGCACGATCCAGACTCTTGAGGATATGTTGAGATCTTGTACCCTTGACTTCGGTGGTTCATAGGAGAATCATCTGCACCTGGTGGAATTCTCGTACAACAACAGTTATCAGGCCAGTATCCAGATGGCACCCTTCGAGGCTCTTTATGGCAGGAAGTGCAGATCCCCGCTAGCATGGGACGATGTCGGGGAGAGGCAGATGCTCGGACCCGAATTGATTTCCCAGACGGTTGAAGTGGTCAGGAAGGTCAGAGATCACCTCCGAATTGCCCAGGACCGCCAGCGCCATTGGGCCGATGCTCATCGACGTCCCTTAGAATTTGCTGTCGGCGACCATGTATTCCTTAGGATCTCGCCTAACCGCGGCGTCATTCGCTTTGGCGTGCGGGGAAAGCTTAGTCCTAGGTATATAGGGTCGTTCAATATTCTAGAGCGAGTAGGAGATGTATCCTATCGTCTCGCTCTTCCGCCGTCGCTAAGTGAGGTACATGATGTATTCCATGTGTCCCAATTACGACGGTATATTCCGGACCCGAGCCACATCCTAGATCATTCGGAATTGGTTGTTGGTACCAACCTTTTGTATGAGGAGAGGCCCGTGTCTATTTTGGACCGGAGGGAGAAGATACTCAAGAACAAGACTATTAAATTAGTCCGTCTTGCTTGGGGTCATCACTCTCTAGGTGAGTCAACGTGGGAGCGTGAGGACGACATCCGATCGCGATATCCCTACCTGTTTGACTCGTGAGGTATAATGTCTTTCTTATGCATTACGTTTTCCCTTCCTTGCTTGCATTGTATGATTGTATGATTGAACTGCTTAGTGTAACTTGCCTGTGCTTAGTATAGCTTGTCGTGACAATCTCTAGCTCTTTGATTAAATTCCGAGGACGGAATTCTTTTAAGGTGGGTAGAGTTGTCACCCTCATTTTCCGTATTTTCCGTATTTCGTATTTATACTCGTATCTAGGATTTTAGCATGTATTTTTATTTTTCTCAACTTGTAGAATTTCGGTATTTCTCGTATTTTGGGTTTTGGCATGGCTCGGTTTTAATTGGTTTAGGTTGGTTTGGTTTGGTTTAATGTGTATTGGAACACCTTAGCCTATGCTCCACCCTCAACACACCACATCCCACCCTCTTTAAAACCTCACCAACTTCTTCTCTCTCCTCATAAACCTCCATTAATTTCTTCTTCTTCTTCCTCCACACAACTCTCCACACCCATAGACAAGTGCACCTTGCCACCACATGTGAACCCTATTTTATTTGTCCATTTGCTAGATTAGGACATGGTGATCAACATTAGATCTTGGCATTTTGTAATTTGGAGTCTTCATTGTTCTAGATCTAGGTTTTCCTATTTTTGGATTTTGCATGGGTTGATCTATTTAAGTTAGATTTTTGTGGGTTTTGATGTTTCCATGAGGAAGAGATTTCGATTTCACCCAAGTTAGAACTTTGGAAATCCGGATTTGGAGTTCGGATGGCCAAGTTATGAACTTTTGAAGCTTTGGGTTCAACCATGGAGTTCTTGCTGTTTGGAGAAGACAGTGAGCAGTAAGCAGAGCTTCTTAGCTTACGCCACTGAGCCTTGGGTACGCTTCCTGTTGGAAGCGTGTCTCCTGCGTGCGTGCTTTTGTGCGTACGCAGACTTGAGTACGCTTCCTGTTGGAAGCGTGTCTCTTGCGTACGCCGGCTTGAGTGTGCCTTGGTACGCAGGCTTGAGTGTGCCTTGGTACGCAGGCTTGAGTGTGCCTCGGTACGCAGGCTTGAGTGTGCCTTGGTACGCAGGCTTGAGTGTGCCTTGGTATGCAGACTTGAGCGTGTCCTGGTACGCAGCCTTGAGCGTACGCATGCCCTGAGTGTACACTTTCCCCTTGTGTGCGTGCTTTTGTGCGTACGCAGCACCCTTGTGTGCGTGCTTTTGTGCGTACGCAGCTCCCTTGTGTGCGTGCTTTTGTGCGTACGCAGCTCCCTTGTGTGCGTGCTTTTGTGCGTACGCAGCTCCCCTGCGTGCGTGCTTTTGCGCGTACGCTGCACCCTGACCCCTTGCTCATCCCATTAGCTCTTGGAGTATTTGTTTTATTTCTCGACTTGGTTTCTCTTTTGGATTGGGTTTTCCTGAGATCTTGTTCAACACAGCACGACTATCTTGACCCGACACGGCCTAACACGATTTTCAAGTAATTGTTTATGACTAGTACAGTTTTCGGAATTTTCTGTGAATTATGATCCTGGTATTTTCTGATCTCCTTGCTAGTGACCCAGTGGGGTGCACACCTAACTTGTAACTTGTAATTAATCCCTGTGACTTGATAACTTGATAGTGGCCCGTGGCGGCGCACTCCTGACTTGTAACATGACTTGATAACTTAATGCTGTTGCGACGGCTAACTTAACTTGACCTGCCTTGACACCGTGGGTGGTTCTTTCTTGCTTGCTTGTTAAATCCACTTGTCCTGTCTTGCATCATGTCTAGGATGGGACTCCTGAGTACCACGGTCAGGAGTACCTACCAAAATGGATTAAGGTTAATAACTAGAATAACACAGTAGTTATGAAGAGATGACACAGCTACAGGCAATCCCGTTACCTGGGCGCTCTTGGGATCTGTAGCCTGCCGTCGAGTAGGGCACATTTTCAGCACACCGTCGCGTGTTGTACCCTCTAAGTCACCTAAGGGTACATTTGTCTCCCGGGCGATGTACCCACCAGAATTCAACCCCTAATTTTCGACCTGGGTAACCTGGATGGTCTGCAGGGCTTGTGGCTGTGGAATCATCTCACTGCATCTTGTTAGTAATTAGGTCTGTGATAACCCTAGTTAGTTAAAGTAGTAAGCCGTAGTATCTGCTTGGCCGTGATTGATTGAATGAGGTATAACCAGTCTAGTCATGTCTTGATCCAGTACAAGATTGCTCCATGTCTTGATTTCTTACATTACTTTTATCTTGCCGATAAATGGTGGGAAACCAAGTTCTGTTCAGATGAAGGGTTACAACCCCGGTCCTTGTTTGGTTTACGGGTTGTAACCTGGCTATCGGAATAGTTTTATGGTTATCTCGTCGTATATCATCCTGACATATTTTCATAAATTCTAGTTTTAATATTAGATTTTCTTGTGCTGATTGCTGGCTTTTGTTCTTATTTCGTGGCCCCCTTGTGGCACTTGCTCTTTCTGGGGTTGACCCAGCTGGTTTTGTGTGGCCAGATTTCGGAGCAGCTCCCGAGGATCTACCAAGCTTCCAGCCCAATGGTGACAACTAGACGGAACCCGGGCCAAGAGTGGGTTTTCCTTTTTGTCTTGCCCACTTTATTGTAAAACTATTTTTTTGAGGCGTTTAGCCGACGAGCACCTGTTAGCTCGATGCACTTTTACTTACTGTCTGCCTACGGGCTGTAAACATGATTAACAAATCCTAGGGTTGATCATGTATGACTAAACTCTTGCTAGTCCTAACATTTTGTAACGACTAGCTTCATGATCAGCTGAATATGTAATATTTGGGACGCCTTATTATTGTATATTTAATGATCATACATCTTGTAACATTTATTTACTTGCTTGTGATTGAGACATTAGGCTTGTTCATGACCCTAAGAGACTGTTGGCTTGTAGTAAACCCTCATATATCTAGACAGCCGTGACCGTATATCGAGATGGTTTCCATTTCAATATACGTAGCTGGCTATGTCTGCCCCCGCTCTCCAGTATTCTGGTTCTGGGGCGTGACATATATATATATATATATATATATATATATATATGTATATATATATATATATATATAGAGGAGAGATAGGAAGGAGGAAGGGATGAAGAAGGAGAAGATGAAACAGCAGCTGCAGCTGCCATAGCAGGGCAAGCAGCAGCAGCAGGAATGGCTGCAGCAGCAGCAGCAGAACTAGCAGCAATGGCAGCAGCAGTAGCAGCTGTTGCCTCCTCCCCCCATTTTACCATATTTACCCCCCATTGTCCCCCCATTATATATATATATATATATATATATGTATATATATAGATAGATACCTAGAGAGATTAGAGAGAATAGGAGAAGAATTAGAAGAAGTTTGGAAAGGAACGAGGAGAAGATTAGAAGAAGAAAGGTTAGGAGGAAAGAAGGAAGATTAGAAGATTTGAAGAGAAGTGGAAGGAAGAATTAGAAGAAGTTAGGAAAGGAACGAGGAGAAGATTAGAAGAGAATAGGAAAGGAGAATAGAAAGTAGTAAGGAGGAGAAGAAGTAGAAAGGGAAGAAGAAGTTAGAAGAAGAAATTATAAGAGAAATTAGAGTGAGAGATAGAAGGAGTTTTTAGGAGAAGTCGAGTTAGAGGGCGAAACGGAGCCCGGAGTGTCGGAATGAGATGAAACTTTGCGTAGGCCTAGGATACGTGAATTAGATTTTGCGAGTAGGCTCCCGAGTTGAAATTGGGGTCGTAGGGCACCGGTATCGCGCCGTACCATTGCGTATCTTGAAATATTCAAGATTTTGGCAACAGGCCGTATCATGGACTAGACGTCCACTTTACTTAGGTATTTTGGTAGGTAATATATCTATAGGCTAGTACCTTACTATCCTGGGGAGATCGGGTCGAATATCAAGCGTAGGTAGGCTAATTAGATAATCGCCGAAGGTAGAATTTTGCCCTTTTTAAGGGTAAAATAGGTAATTGGCCTATGGCCAAGATATGAGTATCGAAGTCCAAGATGGACTTGGATATGGGTTGTAGAGGTTGGTAATGGATAGAAATAGCCGTCCAGACTTAGTCTTGACCCCGGTTGACCACGGTTGACTTTTTAGACCAAAAGTCAACTATGGGTCAACACTTTACCCAATTTAGTCCCAAATTCCATTAGACTTGTGCAGTTGACCAAAAGTCAACTGTTAGTCACCATTGACCTAGAGTTGACCAAGAGTTGAGCAGAGTTGACCACAGTTGACCAAAGTTGACCAGTTGACCAAAAGTCAACTGTTGACTCAAATTGACCCCGATTAATTCTGTTTGACTTGCATTGGCCCAGTTTGACCTGGTTAGACCTAATATGATTTAGGTTGACCCCGTACAACCTAGTTTGACGTGTCTTGACCTAGAATGACTTAATAGGATTTAAATTGTCTTGACTTTATTTCCTAAATAGAGTATTGATACGTCTTGTTCTCTATAGGTCCTCGAGACGCTGCATTTGCTCCAGTTGATATACCATATCATATTTCAGGCGAGTACATTCTCTGACACTTTTCCAATTTATAATGATTGTTATGATTCATGTAATTAGTGTGGATATGCTTGTTCTCGACACATTGGTCACACGGATTGGTATTCATGGATCCCGACATGAGATGTTATTCCTCGTTACCTTGGTATATCTTGTGCAAGCCCCCTTGTAGTTCTTGTGCAGTATATGGACACCGATTCTCGAGGAGACTTGCTCCCTTCTCGTAGAATCCCGTGTCGTAATGTGTCTTGCTTGGATCCTCTCTACCAGTCGGGGACGGGGAGAACTAGTGTAGATGTGTGGTCAATACCCTCCTTGTATATATTGTGAACCTTGTGAATGCCAATCCTACACCACACGTATGATTTGCTAGATCATAACCTTGTGCAGACCCAATCCGGCCACATGTTGTAGCTAGTATTCACACACCTAGATATATGATTCTTGATTTCTTGTACATGCCATGATCAGTTTACTTGCCTTATTCTAGCTCTTGTTTTACAGCTTACCTTGCCATGATACTCACATGTATATTTCATGATTTTCTTGTATATACTCTCTATTTACAGTCTTATAGCTTTTATCATATCTTGTGAACTGTTGTTAGTAGATTGTACTCGTTCCATCCTGACAGGATATGTTAAAAATATTACAGATGCAGATGAGGGAGACTACAGTACCTACTACGGTCCGGATGACGTAGTGGGCCTAGACCTGGAGAATTTGGTCCAGCAGGGCTTAGCTCCGCCTGGCGAGACCTTACCTATTGCTTAGTTAGAGTAGATCTTTTATACTGGACTTTGTCTCCAGCTACTTTTGAGACTGTTATTACTATGGATTGTATTAGAGACTTGGACTTGTATATATTCTTGTGTTGGACTTGACAGGTTATTATTTTATTATTGTCTTGTTGTCTTTATCTTTCAGTCTTTACTTTGTTATCTTAGAGTTGTGATTGAGTACTTATATATATTCATTGCTTGTCCTCCGTTCGGAGTTGACCATATTCTCGACAGGTTTTGTTATGTATATATAACTGTTTAGAGTAGAAAATCTACAGCGTTCCACGCCGTTTTTACGGTGAGGGCTGGGCGTTGTCGCGTCACGTGCCCTTTTAGCGGGTGCGGGTCGTGACACGTTTTAGTGGTGGCCCACGCAGGTCCTAAAGTCGCAATTAGTGCGATGTCGTAGTGGCGCTCGACTTAGAGTGCTATTACGAGCCTGCGGTACGTATCTAGGATAGGCTATAGGCTAAGAGTACTCAATCACAGTAGGATCTTTCCTTGCTTATCTTGCTTACCGTCTTTGATCTTGATTTATGCATTCTAGCTGTCCTCCTTTGATATAATCTTTCTTGTGCCATATTGATATCTTCCTTTCAATCTGTCTCCAGGTTAGTTATGACTCACTCTCCTGGTGAGGAGCACGGGGAGACGGAGAGGTCTGCCACCTCTGGCGGACAGGCTCCGGTTACTTCCCCTGCAGTCGGGACGTCAGTTGGGATTCTCGGGGGTACTCCTCCAGCGCTCTCGACGACTGTCCCTGGGGTCATTACGGGTACTCTTCCCGCAGTGCCCGGGGCTACGACGGGAGCAGTCGGGGGCGTTCTTCCTCCTCCTCCTTAGCAGCGGATTCTTTTGCCAGTTGCAGACGTACTTCCACCTCCACCTCCTCTGCCTACAGATATTGGGCAGATGCTTACTTTCCTCCAGCAGGTGCTGGAGACTCAGAGAGCCCAGGCCGAGGCTCAGCAGAGGCAGGCAGACGCGATGCGTCAGGGCATGGAGGATGCCCATCAGTTGGCCCTTGCAGCCGTGGAGCCGAGGGCTCCTTATCCGGGGACGCGACCGAGGTACGGAGATATCCAGGACTTCAAGAAGCTCGGGCTCCGTGACTTTAGCGGGACCGAGGGTGTGGTCTATGCAGATGATTGGCTCGAGGATATCGAGCGGCAGATGAGGGCCTCCCGCCTGGCTGACGACCTGAAGGTCGAGGCGGTAGGTTTGCAGTTGCTAGACATTGCACGCACCTGGTTCAGAAACGAGCCAGCCCTAGCTGGAGAGGGCCATACTTGGACAGAGTTCAAGCTCCTCTTCAAGGAGAAGTTCTTTTCCCCCACGGACAAGATTGACCTGGTACGACAGTTCCAGGATCTGCAGCAGGGCAGTCTATCTGTGGAGGAGTACGCAGCGGAGTTCGGCCGTCTGAGCCGATACGCAGAGTACATGGTTCGAGACCCGGAGATCAGGGCAAGCCATTTCAGGGAGGGGCTGACTTGGGATATCAAGATCCACATTCCCTCCTTCTATGAGACTTATACCCAGATCTACGCGGAGGCCCGCAAGGTTGAGCGGGGAGTGGGGCTTGAAGCCCAAGAGGGAGCGTAATCTTTTCTCGGGGGCTTCTAGCAGCGCAGGGGCTGCTAAGCGCCCTCAGCTTCAGCATCGTTCTTTCCAGCATCACCAGCCGCAGGTGCAGGCCAGAGCATCGGTTCAGCAGCAGGTGCAGCACCCTCAGCAGAGGCAGGCACAGCATGGGGCTCCTTGCAACTTCTGCAAGAAGCCCGGTCACATCTGGGAGGTCTGCCGGAAGAGGCTGGGCTTGTGTCTCTATTGCGGGAAGGCTGTACATCAGTTGAGAGATTGTCCTACGAACCATCGCCGTACAGCTCAGGGAGCACAGGGTAGGCCACCTATGGCACCACATCACGCCCTCCACCAGCAGCGGGATATACCCCGCCAGGACAGGTCTTTTGCGATGACAGTTGAGAATCCTGCACGCATTGGACTAGGAGGTAGGGTCTTGCTCCTTCTTTTACCTGTTCTTTCCGTCCATTGATTGATTATTGCTTTCTTAGTACCTTTAGTTTACATATGTGATGATCATGCTAGATTAAATAGAAACCCCAATGAAGACTGCAATAACACGATACTGTAGAGATTTAAAACCATGTATGTGTTCTGATTTCCTGGGTTACAAGTTATATAACTTAGGATAAAATTTAGTAGACCTTGATTGTTGGGTGCTTGACCTAGAGAAGAGTACGACCGTTTGAATTTCGAGGACGAAATTTTTTAAGGAGGGTAG
The DNA here is from genome assembly GCA_029216955.1 of Iris pallida. NCBI lineage: Eukaryota > Viridiplantae > Streptophyta > Magnoliopsida > Asparagales > Iridaceae > Iris > Iris pallida. The sequence continues at coordinate 6,986,457 of JANAVB010004399.1, read as the reverse complement.
ATTTGTCACCCCCAGTTTTCGAATTAGGGGTATTTTCGTTATTTTTCAAGTTTTATAATTTTTAGGAATTTTATTTGATTTTATGTGATTTTTTGGGATTTATTTGGTTTGGTTTGGATTTTATCCAATTCGGACTCAAGTTGGAGACCCGGGTAGCCTGGACTCTAGTGGGACCCACATACTAGCTGGGCTTAGCCCACATACCATCCTAATTAAGTTAGAAATCATAAACCCTATTTCCATGGCTTAATTAGTCATTTTAGAGCTTAATTAGTATTTAGAAATTAGACCGAACCAACCCGAAACAAACCGAACCCAACCTAAGCCTAATGGGTTGGGGGCTTAGTGGATCCCCAACCCAAACCCACTAAGCCATGGCCGGCCAAGTGAAGTCCCCCCCCTTACTTCTTTATTAAGTCACAACTCTCTCTCTCTTTCAAAAATCTATTTTTC
>JANAVB010004399.1:6978504-6983504 GCA_029216955.1 Iris pallida | reverse complement strand
ATTTGTGAACCTTGTGAATGCCAATCCTATACCACACGTACGATTGGCTAGATCAAACCTTGTGCAGACCCAATCCGGCCACATGTTGTAGCTACTATTCACAACCTAGATATATGATTCTTGATTTCTTGTACATGCTATGATCAGTTTACTTGCCTTATTCTAGCTCTTGTTTTACAGCTTACCTTGCCATGATACTCACATGTACATTTTATGATTTTCTTGTATATACTCTCTATTTCAGTCTTATAGCTTTTATCATATCTTGTGAACTGTTGTTAGTAGATTGTACTCGTTCCATCCTGACAGGATATGTTAAAAATATTACAGATGCAGATGAGGGACTACTACGTACCTACTACGGTCCGGATGACGTAGTGGGCCTAGACCTGGAGACTTTGGTCCAGCAGGGCTTAGCTCCGCCTGGCGAGACCTTACCTATTGCTTAGTTAGAGTAGGTCTTTTATACTGGACTTTGTCTCCAGCTACTTTTGAGACTGTTATTACTATGGATTGTATTAGAGACTTGGACTTGTATATATTCTTGTGTTGGACTTGACAGGTTTATTTATTATCGTCTTGTTGTCTTTATCTTTCAGTCTTTACTTTGTTATCTTAGAGTTGTGATTGAGTACTTATATATATTCATTGCTTGTCCTCCGTTCGGAGTTGACCATATTCTCGACAGGTTTTGTTATATATATAACTGTTGTCAGACTAGAAAATCTACAGCGTTCCACGCCGTTTTTACGGTGAGGGCTGGACGTTGTCGCTCACATGCCCTTTTAGCGGGTGCGGGTCGTGACACTAATTATCCTATTTTTATTTTATTTTTTTCTAAAAAATGAATGGTACGGTGTAATTCGTTTAAAGTAGGAATATTCGTGCTATAAATCCAAAACTATGAATAGTTAGTATAAATAATATTATTTGAATTGTTTATGGTTTGGGAGTCAATTTGTTGAAAACATCTTTGTTGCTTATTGGGACTTTAAATGATTTGCATGATCAGTTGGCGTTCCAACTTTAATTGTACTAAAAAGAATTTCATTCCTATATCTTATTTGACATTACCTCTGCGCATCATTAGTAAGGCTCATCCCTTTTCTAGATTATAGATTCAGATATAGGAGCTCATTTTGTAGAATACTAAGTCTCATTTTTAGTCCCAATTTCTACAATTTTGGTCCCATCCCATCCATAGATGCTAAGGGTTGGGCCTCCCAATTTCTAGATTATAGATTGTAGGAACAGTTTTGTAGAATAGTAACTCCCAATTTGGAATCCAACTTTCTAGATTCTAGGCTTCACTACCAGAATAAGTCGTTTTAGCGACGCCTGAAGACGTCGCTAAAACGACAAATTTCGTCGCTAAAAATATTTAGCGACAAAATTACCGACGTTTTAGGCTGGTCGCGGAAATGTAAGTCGCTGATCTTCAAAACGTCGCCAAACGTCGCTAGTACCGACGTGTACCGACGTATATATACGTCGGTATATTACCGACGACTACCGTCGTATCGTCGGTAGTTTAGCGACGTGTATCGACGTATACATACATCGGTATATTACCGACGTCTACCGTCGTATCGTCGGTGGCGTAGCGACGTGTTCAAAGTCGCTACACGTCGGTAAAATCCTGGGATGATTACCGACGTTTACCGTCGTTTAAAATGCCAGTAAATGTTGGTAATTTCTGGGATGATTACCGACGTTCATCGACGTTTACCGACGTCCTCCGACGTATAAGGACGTCGGTAAACGTCGGTATCCTGGAAAATTGCAGATTTACCGACGTCTACCGACGCAAACTTACGTCAGTAAACGTCGGTAAACGTCGCTAAATCTGCAAAAAAAATAAAAAAAATAAAATACAGAATGTACATTTCTCCCTACAGTTTAAAAAGATAACAATTTCTCACTGTAGAATAGGATCCAAACAATCACAGAATGTCCATTTCTCACGATACACAGGTTTCAGTCCCTATAATCAAGTCTACAACAATCACACAATGTCCAGTTCTCAGAATGTCCATTTTTCACTGTACACAGGTTTCAATCGCTATAACCAAGTCTACAACAATCACACAACAACAAGTATCCAAATAACCAAGTCTACACCAAATAACAAAGTCTACAACCAAATAACCAGTCTACCCAAATAACCAAGTCTACACCCAAATAACCAAAGTCTACAACCAAATAACCAAAGTCTACACACAACCAACAAATAGAATAGGATCCAAACATCCAAATCTACACAACCAACAAATATCCAAGTCACAAACAAAGAATGAAACAAACACAAACAAACAGTCCTAACTAGGACTACTAGAAATCTGGTGCACCAGGGGCACCGCCGCGACGAAGGGTAAGAACAACTCATACTCCTCAAGTGAAATCGATATCGATGGTGCAGACAGTGACGTCGGTGGAGTCGGTGTCGAAGAAGAACGGTGGAGGCGGCGGAGTCATCGACGATGAGGCGCACCCGGAGGACCAGCACGCTCCAACGCTGTAAGTATGAATCCATGATAGATAGCATTCTATCACTGCTCTGGACCATCGAATCCGCCCAATCTCAGCCTCTCGGCCAAGGTCATCTGTCCTGTTCTGCAGCTCCGTCACCGTGCGCTCTAACCCTCCAACGTGCGCTCTGTCCTCTCAGTCGTCTCCATGAGGTCCATAATACAGCGGTCGAGCGCATCCAATCGTGCTAGCAGCGCAGGATCGTCCGTAGGGTGCTGAGACTGCTCCTCTCGATCCGTCGTAGCAGTCGTCACGGAGAGACTCCATCATCTGGTGGACTCTCGGCAGACTCGTGGGACGGCTGTGGACCATGCACCCAGCAGGATGTCCTTGAGGACTGGGTCGCAGGGCGCCATAGGATCCCGTACCGTAGTACGTACCACTACGGAGTCCACCAGCGGCGACAATCCACAGCTCGTCCGCCGACGGAGCTTGAGTGGGCTGCGAGGAAGTACCGCCTCTTCTGCATCAGGTGCACTAGCAGCCGCCCGTTCCCGCGCCTCTGATACTCGGCCTAGAAAGTATGGATGTACTCTATAATTTCTAATTAATGTACTTATTATTACTAACTACATGAATTTATTTGCATCATATTACTAAGTTATATTAAAATTGACACGAAGTATTATATTAAGATAACGTATTGTATACTTAATAGGTCTGCTCGAACCTCTCGTCAATAAGGTCTTCGCCCTTCCGATGGTGGCCAGGAAGACGGTCACCATGTCGGCGGTTACCGACCTTCCTTACCTGTAATTAATATATTATCTTAGTATAATTCATCGGTTTTGCATTAAAATAATATTTCTAAAAGAGGAAGACATACCATACGACGGAAATGTTCCGTCATCGGAATCGACCCACCGTCCACTTCGAGGCATGTTCCTAGCCGCCTTGGCCTTCTCTCCGACTTCTCCTTGTACCTTGGCTCGTCGAATCGAGCCTTCATCGCATTCCCTGATCATGGGTGATCTAACCTTGGATCGGCTTTCCGGCACGATCACGATCCTTCTGATCATTGATAGCATCGCGGATCAGCTTGGCAGCGACGGCAGGAACATCCCCTCGATAATCGCCCCGGGCGGTGGATAGAAAAACATATCCTAGAAAGAGCGCAAACCAATATTTATCAGTTATATATAATATGCAAAATTATATGATTCATGTTAAAAGCAAATATATTTTAACCTTGAAGCGCGCAAACCAGAAGGCCTTCCTCTCGTCTGGAGCATCAGAGTAGTTAATCCAAGCACCACCATAATTATGCCTCAGCATGGCCTAGACGTCTCTGTACCTCTGGGGGACGATATCTATACAAACATATTATATTCATGAAAAAAGTTATTTAGGATAAAAATAGAAAGAAAAAATTATAAACCAAAATACCTACTTGGTACCGTCGGCCCAGATCTCCGTCCTCATCTCCTCCGGAGGTGCGCCACGCATCATCTGCATGATGCTGTGTCGACCGTCGGCGCCGCCGCCGGCCTCAGCCGTCGCCGCAACCTCCGCCATCGCTCATCGTCTCCATCATCATATCACATCAGGAACGCTAGACGGGCGAGCACTCTCAACAGGCCTGGAACTACCGTCCCAGGAGATATGCCACGTGACATCGTCCCAGCAGTCCCAACTACTGTCCGATATGTAGGAGTAATCGGCGACGAGGTCCAGAGCCGTACCATTATGAGCGCACCGAAGGAAACTCCGTCCTCTAGCAGTACCTGTATAAGTACCGGAGATCATGACCTCGTCGTCCCCCTCGCAACGCTCCGCGACGACCTGCCATACCTGATAACAGTATATGAATACAACAAATAGTGACTAGAATATGAAAGTACAACATAATAGAGACTAGAAATATGAAAGTACAACAAATAATAGAGATAATATGAAAGGTACAACAAAGACAAGATAATAACCAAGACAAAATGCCTCTAAGTGTAGGAATGTTGCAAGGTGAAACAATGTATCAAACACTATATCGAAACCCAAACCCAATATGCAAATCCAATTAATACGAAAATACACAAGTGTAAGGGGGATTAAGTGTACAGGTGAATCATATATATGCATACTTGGAGGTGTCCACGTGTCCAACAAATGGACACAATGTCCAAAACCTCACGAACACACACTGTATCAGGGAACACATGATTGTAATGTGTCTCCGTGTCCATTGTGGATACGAAAATATCTCAATTAGGGTTAGGGTTTACCTTTCAGTCTCCTCGCTGTGGTGAGGAGGAGGAGGACAAGTTCGGTGGTGGAGGAGGAGGATCTCGCGGTGGAGGAGGAGAAGGGGCTCGCGTGGAGGAGGAGAGGAGGGGGAGAAGGGGCTCGCCGGAGGGAGGAGAAGGGCGCGCGGGTGAGGAGGATGATGAGCGGCGCCGGAGGGAAGGGGGTCGGGCTGTCGTCGAGGTCGGGGAAAGAGGGACGGGAACAAAAAATTTGGTGAGAGGGGAGAATAA
>JANAVB010004399.1:6970918-6978491 GCA_029216955.1 Iris pallida | reverse complement strand
AGTGCAACAGCGCGGTGTGGAGGTGCTTGCGGGACGTCGAACCGTCCGGAAATGGAGCGTGGAGTGACTGCATAGTAGTATCCGGTTGATCTCTCTCATGTCGTGAATCCTAATGTCTGATTTTCTCCATTCCCCTATTGTTACTTTAGGAAAAAAATAATAATATTTTTTTAAGATGTTCTACGATACACACGAATTTGTACACGCTGTATTACATGTCGGTTAGGTCCAATGTCTCCAACTTCCACCAAATATTAAGGAATAATACGTTCATGTGGCTAAATCCATTAATCTTCTGCCATCCGACCAGGGTCTAATATCTCTTCGGCAATCAAAAGAGTCACTCGAATTCGGTCTCAACATTTCTTTTTTAATAATGATAAAAAAATTCAAAAATTTATTTTTCAATGTAATTGTCAAGTAAATTGTAAAATTTATGTGACAAACCTTATAGAAGATATTGTGAAGTTGATTGTCTCAACACTCAATACTTTGATTTGAAAGTTGAAAGAAGAAAACATCTCAACACTTTTGTTGTATTTGTTTTGGAGAATATATTCTTACTTCATTATCTTTTGTAGTATAAATTATTCTTGTCACATAGAAAATGCATTGTCTTGTGCCTAATTCTACTGCAAGAATCACAACATATTACAAGACAATAGGATTGGATATGCTCTAAGTGCGAAAGTGACTCAGTCGTCTGACAAAAGTAAGAGCATCTCCAACCCTATTATGATTTTAAGGAAAAAGTTTGTTGCCACGTAGAAATGACAAAATTTATTCAAAAAATTCTTTCCCAATAGAATTGTCATGTAAAGTGTGAAACTTAGGCTGTGTTTGATATTGAGCTTTTTTGTTCCATGGTATTATTTCTATCACAAATTTACCAATTGTAGTGTTTGATAACTTATATTTTTCATGGAATTATTTTTCAAAAAATCTATCATCTTCCATATTTTTCTTCAAAATGGTGGAAAATAAAACTAGTCCAGCCCATAGAAAATATCAATTTCCATGGAAAATAACGACAATCAAACACCCGACCAAAAATAATTTCGTGGAATTTTTTGCATGGAATTTTTTTTCTAGTAAAATAATTTCGTGAAATTAATTTATTTTTTACATACTTTCCAACTTGTAATCAACCGCACATTTATATGATAAAAGTTATAGAAAAATTGTGGAGTTGGTTGTCTTGTTCTAGACAATGTACTTGTCAATATCTTCAGCTCCATGTCATCAATTAAGAATAAAAAATTTTAGAAAAATGAAGAAGTATGAGATGTCGTCTTGGAAGTTGAAAAAAGTACATCTCAGTACTTTATCTTCGAAGTTGGAAAAAAAAATAAGCATCTCAATATTTTTACATTGGAGAAGATTTTTCCCCTCCATTGCTTTTGAATATAGTCTTAGAGCATCTCCTATTGTGACTTTGGAAAAAAGTTAATGCCACATAGGAATGACAAAATTTATCAAAGTTCTTCTCCAATGCAATTGTCAAGTCAATTGTGAAGCTTATGTGGCAAAACTTAAAGAAGACATTGTGAAGTTGATTGTCTTGTTCTAGACAATGCACTTGACAATGTCTTCTCTTCCATGTCATCAATTATGAATAAAAATATTAGAAAAAAGAAAGAAATGGGTAGTTGTCTTAAAAGTTGCCTTGGAAGTTGGAAAAAATACTTTTTATTGTCTTCTCAATACTTTTGCATTGGAGAGAGTTTTTCTATCTCATTGTCTTTTGAGATATAATTTTGCCACATAAACAAGACATTGTCTTGTGGTTCATGCCACATAGGAGTCACCTAAGACTCACAACAACCCTATTGTCTTGTTAAGTGTTGTGAGTCTTAGGTGGCTCCTATGTGGCATGAGCCACAAGACAATGTCTTGTTTATGTGGCAAAATTAATCTCAAAAGACAATGAGATAGAAAACTCTCTCCAATGCAAAAGTATTGAGGAGACAATAAAAAGTATTTTTTCCACTTCCAAGGCAACTTTTAAGACAACTACTCATCTCTTTCTTTTTTCTAATATTTTTTATTCATAATTGATGACATGGAAGAGAAGATTGTCAAGTGCATTGTCTAGAACAAGACAATCAACTTCACAATGTCTTCTTTAATTTTTGCCACATAAGCTTCACAATTGAGTTGACAATTGCATTGGAGAAGAACTTTTGAATAAAATTTTGTCATTCCTATGTGGCAACAACTTTTTTCCAAAGTCACAATAGGGTTGGAGATGCTCTTAACATTGTCTTGTGCCTGTACTCAAGACAATAGGGTTGGAGATGCTACAATGTGTGATATTGGAGTACATGTCTGATGGAACTATTGGAGTACATATATATATATATATATTATAATATAATATATATATATATATATAAGAAGATATATATATATATATAAAAGAAGATATATATATATATATATATAATATAATATATATATATATTATATATATATATATATATATATATTGATCATTAAAAAAAAAAAAAAATAAAATAAAATAAAATAAAATAGTATTGATCATTATTTATTAACGTGCAGAATCAACTAGGGCTAACCTCTCTTTAGCCATTGAGTAGTTATACTAAATATTTAATTTATTAAAAATTAATATTCATATTACCAAAATGTTGCACTCTAATTTAAAAAATATCAAAAACAAAAGCACCATTTTCAAGGAACTATTTTGATTGTTGAAACTGCATTGAAAGTCATTGGAACTTACACTTTCATTGTAAACCCCATGTGTAGACAACTTTGGTTTAAGTGGCTATGAGTTGGCATTTATGAGTTATTGTCCCTCATTTCTTCACTTCCCACCTTTAGGAGAAAGGGAGATGAACTCCATTGCAAGTGGGGGTTTTGCTTCTCAGAATTTTCGTGTTTGGGTTTTGCCATTGCAACTCAATTGTAAGTGACTATGCTTTGACATTTTTTTGTCAAAAATTAAGTATTCGTAGGTTTATTTGATATGATATGGTTTATTTTCTACGTATTTGGTTATTTATTTCAAATGGTGATTACATCATTTGCATGAGGGTGACATCCAAACAATAGAATGCCATAATTTTCAAATTCCACATGCACTTTCATATTGCCATCCAAACAAAATGGCTATAAAACTCCTCACTTTCGGGAAAAAAATTATTTATCCGAACAATTTTTTTAAAGTGACACATGTTGAAAGTATATTGCATTACAACATGTTGAAAGTGTTAATTTCACACTTTAAAGAAGTCAGAACTATCCAAACAAACCCTAAATTGGACATGGGATTTCTTACTTTGGTAGGGGAGATTCAACTGAAAATCTCTGCAAGAGATATTTCTCTGATCCAGATGAATGAATGATCGGACGGATGTTAATTTCTTGTATGCATAGCACCAGGAGAAATTATTTAGTGGGCCGAACTCACCACGTTACACCGTTGAGTTTTAACTCTCCATCAATAGTATCATGACATATATCAGTGAATTGTAATATTGAAAGAGTAAAGAAAAGAGGTACTATTACATAAAAATTAAGGCTCACGAGTGTCACATGATAAACCCAACCACTGAATAATTTCTCCATGCAGCATGGAATCGTAAAAATAAATTTGATTCTCTGTGTTGACCCACTTTCTTTGTAACGTGTAAGTATATCTACTAAACTTCAAGATTCAAATTCGCGTTGTTACTCTTTTTCTTTTCTTTAATCATATGTTGTAACTTTATAGGAACCCCTCTAAATATTTGAGAACACTTGTTGCGTAGAGAACACTGTATTTTTATCACAAGGTGAAAATGGATTCGACTCCTATCCAAAGGAGAAGACTAAAGGCCATGTTTGATTTGCATAATTAGGATATTGGAAAAAAAGCCATTTATTTCCAAAGTTTGGATGCCAAAGAAATGAGTAGGGAAAATTCCCAAGAAAAAAGAAAAATAGAAAGGAAGATGGTTTCCCCCACAAACCCAAGGATTCACTTTTCCCTCTAAGAATTAACATTTAACATTCCTTTCTAATTTTCTTGTCATTTCAAAACCCGAAAAAAATAATTGAATGTAATTGCAATTTTTCAAGGAAAGGAAAGAGCAAAAAATTAGTTTCCTTTTCGCAAACCAAACGGAGCATGTTTGGTTTACGGAATCAAGATATTGGAAAAGAAAAATTATTCATTATCTGGATTTAGATGCCAAAGAAAAAGAAGCAAAAAAAATTCAAAGAAAAAAAGAAGAAGTTTACTCCTGCCAATCCATAAATTTACTTTCCCTCTCAACTTATCTTAGCATTTCCAAAAATAAAAAAACAATAATTTATAATTTTTCAATGGAAAGATAGGAAAAAAAGATTGATTTCCTTTTCTTTCTTTGTGTCGGCCAACCAAACCAGGCCCAAGTGTAGCAACAGACCAAGCCTATGTCCTTGAATGACATGCGTGATTGATACACGATCTGAAATAGACTTTAGTGGTGAATGGGGATTTCACTCTAGTGGGAATGGGGACATTGACAGAGAATACTGATGTCAACTATGGATGTTGACAAGGAGGTTCTACCAACAACTTCCAAGCTCGATTAATTATGTAAATTAATAAGTTGGGTTAACAATTAAATTTCAAACATGATTATGGGACAATTTAATTAAAGTCGACGAGCTATGACCAGTTTGGAATTTAACTCTATATATATAATAATAATAATTATTATTATTAGATATTCAACGACGTCCCCGTAGCTCGATCTGTTGATCTTCCGTCATCCAGTCAGGGTCTTATGTCTCTTGTCGGTAACCAAAAAGGACATTCGTGTTCGGCATCTTCGAGTATTTTGACTACCCTCAAATACATATATTGTGTTAACTACAAAAAAAGTGTGCTTTTGGGACGACATTACTAGAAACGCTAGTTCGAAACGTCCTAAAAAATTAATATTTAGGACGACTACATTTTTTGTAACAAAAAATAGTTTTATTTGGGACAAAATGAAAAAAATGGATATCTCAATTGGGACAATTAATATTTGGTCCCAAGTAAGCCATCGGACCGTCCCAAATATTCACGCGGGAATGAAAATTATTTGGCCGCCTAAAGTTTATAATCCCCAAATTTTTTAGATTTTTTTCCTATAAATTATTAATTTTAACCATTGGATCAAAAGATCTAAGGGATGCTATTGGTTCTCTTTGATCATATATGTGAAGAGAGAGAGAGGAAAGAGGTTATGAGCCCTAAATTGATTCCTCTTTCTCACTGCTCCTCAGAACTGCCTCTCCGATCTTTCTCACTCCCTCCCAACTCTTTCTCTCCCATAAACCTAAACCTAGGCGAAACCCTAATTTTTTTACATTTCCATCAATTTTCCCTCTATCAACATTATTTCTTCATGAATTGCACAACTACATTCTTGATTTTTTTCCTTTAGATTTTTTGTTCCTCCTGTCTTCTATATATTATTTAGCTCCTAATGCAGTGAATATTAACAGGGAATGTTTGCACGTGACAGAGAGGGTGTGTTTCATCTCCCATCTATGAAAGAATTTTTTATATAGAGGGAATTTTGTTATTATAGACCTCGCACATAATAATCTTTCAGGAATTATACCTCTCAGTTTTTGAAGTTTTGGTGGCATAAAATTTGATCATAGGTACAACGTTGGATCCGCCTATGAGCACAACAATATTGTGAACATGAAAGGTAGACAAGATGTGTATATTATGGATAGTGTGTTTCCAGTATAGATACGATAGATTAGTTTTGTCTTAACCATTGTTATTGCAATATAGTACACTCTAATATCAAATGATTTCTTTTTTGTCCTTATCTTTTCTATTTTTTTCAAAACTTGCATCCACTAAAGTCTCTATTTAAATATTGCTTCCTACAGAACTTTTAAGAAGCTCTAAAATATTTCGAAAGAAGATTCTTGTAACCCATAAATAAGTTTGGTTGAATCAATTGGAACAAATAATTCATTAAAGAAACACACACTACTCTAATTTTTATAAGATTTAAAAATTATAGTATTTATGGGAAGCCAAAATTTACTACTACAGTTAGATTTCAAAGCTACAACAACGTAAAAATAAAATAAAAAAGGAATAAGAGAACTGAACTTGGTATTTACTTTTATTAGTTTCAACAATTTTGAATTTATCATTGCAAATATTGAATTTTGTTCTTATTTAGGAAAATAATTGTATGATTTGTTCTTAAAACTAGATCATAACAGTAAAACTGAATTTTGGCCAAGTAGTTAATTCATTTGAGATTGATCAATTAGAATCTCACAGTTATCCTTTTACCAATAGATTCATGTTCCAAAAATTATTGATTAGAATGTAGAATTTCTTATGATCATTGGTTGTAGCTGATTTAACTAATATTGTTGTTATTATTAAATAAAAAAAATGAAAGCAATACCATGTTAAAGTAGTATTTTGTGGCAGTAATCCCATGCACCATTGTTTATCTATTAAAGATTATGCAATTTATTATGTCTTATTCGGAGCTTGCCAACATATGTTGTATTTGACAATGTTACGGGTGTTAGCTTTGCATGTGATTTGAGAAGGACATTATTGAAGGATCTGCTAATATGAACCTTGCATTTGTTGCACAAGTCTTCCTGCATAGGTAATAGCATGATGCCTTTTCTTCTTTTATTTTTTTTTTTTCTTTCTGCCAATTTACCTAATATGTTTTACTTTTAACCTCATCTCTCTAGCAATTCTCATTCACGTTGAACTTATATTAAGTAGCTCTGCTTCATCTCCATTTGGGCAGGCTTCTGAGACAGACTAGGACTAGGCCAAATTTGCTGGAAATGAGTCCTAAGAAGAACTTTGATTATTTGAGGTAAGAATCCGTCGCTTACTTTATGCTTGCCTGAGATTCAAACTGATGATCCATTATCTAAACAAAAACAAATATTTTTATGATTGTAAGTAGTTAGATTCAAACTTTTGTAGCCTGACTTTAAGTAAAACTACTGGAAAAAATTGTTATTTAATGACTTTATAGTTGGTTTATCTTTGTATGACTAGTGATGTGAGAAAGTAGACAGTTTATGTGCACGCAATGTCTACATGTCTTTATTTCAGGATATGGTAAACAAGAGGTTTTACAAGGACTGCTCAAGTTTTAAGTGTGGTTGTGAACCATGTGGGATTTATTTGGATAACAACTGCTCCAATGGAGGTAGAAGTGCCTGTTTTGGACTTCATTATCTGTATGTTGTTTTTTATGAGGCTGATTTGTTTACTTCTATTTGCAGGTCCTTCCAATGCTTTTTGTACCTATTTTGCAAATGATGGGAGATGCCACTTTGGAAAATCAAATATGTTTTGGACTTGTGTAAAAAGTTGTAGATTTTATTTTGTAAATTAAGTGAATGCTTAATGATGTAAAACTTGATGGGAGAACACTCAAAGTGATGTAAGACTTGGATTTTATTTTGTGAACAATGGGATATTACCTTTAAATATGTTTTATAGAAATCGATTTGTTAATGTTGCGGCTACGCTTTGTTAATGTTGCGGCTACCATATGCATTTGCGATTAAATAAAAT